>JAXQQM020060809.1:0-472078 GCA_034641835.2 Pinus albicaulis | reverse complement strand
TTGAATGAAGCTTAATATTGTTGATTCTCAAACATAATAGAACATAATCAACAACATTAGTAAATATAGTAGACTAATTTTATATAGTGTTGGATTGCGATGTTGGGAAAATTTGATCATTGTCAACTAATAATAATAATAATATACTCAACCTTAATACTAATATTATTATTAGTCAAATTTTTTAATATTAATATTATTATTAAAAATTTTAAACCTTGATTGTAATTGATAAGGATGACCTTAACGGACTAAGATTAAAAATATTCGACTCTCGTCAACCATGGTTGACTATAATTGAATATTTTCAAGTTATATTGATAGAGGAAAAATATTATTGACTTGAATTTTGTTAAATATAGTAAACATAGGGTTACCAAATCTGATCATGGTCAACTATTTAAACATGGAAAAAAATGTAACTTTCTTTGACTGGCTGTTAATATTAATCAATAATATTAATGGACAATTTTGTTTGACCAAAATTGAAGAGTGTTGAATATCAAACATAGTCAATCAAATTAGTAAATGTGGTTGTAATGTCGCATTGTGACATTGTATAAATTACTTGATGTAATGTAACATTGTGACAATATTTGTCACATTACAATGTTTGATACATTTATGTCACAATGCGATAATGTAACAATGCAATAATGTTTGTCACATTGCAATGTTTTTCATATTACGATGATTTCACATGGCTTGACAAAGTTCACCATGGGTCAACATGGTTTGACTAATTTGACCATGGTTTACAATAATTTTCTATGATAGATTACGCTTGTCTATATTTATAATGGAAGGTTACAGTGGACCATGTTCTACCATGGTGACCTAGGTCGACAACATTTGACCATATTAAAAATGGTTTCCCATCTTGAGCATGGGTTGAACATGGCTTCGAAAAGGTTGACTATGGTGACTATGGTTGACCGAATATGACCATGATTGACCATGGATGACCTAGATTTCCATGGTTGACAAAGGTCAAACATGTTGAATATAGTCAACTATGGTTGACAATGGTTAACTATGGTGACCGTAGCTAATTATGGTCAATCATAGTCAACCATCGTAGTCATAGTTTGATTTTTTTAAGAATATGGTTGACGATGTGTAACTATTGTTAAAAATCACTCACTATCTTTTAACTATGGTTAATGATTATTTAACTATGATTGAACATGGTTGACTATGGTCGTCCATGTTCACCCTAAAAAGGTTGACTATGTTTAATAATGTCATCACATTGTAACATTTTTATTTGTTGTCACATTGTGACTATGGCTAACTATGGTTGATGTTAACATTATGGCCAATGTGTTTTCATTGATGGAAACATTGTGATAATATGATGATTGTGGAACTAATGCAGATATAATGAATATTGGTACAAATTCTAGATATGATATGGACAAAGAAATGGCTATTTAGTTATAGAAGGATGAAAAATGGGAATTTTTAAAAGCATATTCAGTTGTTGTAAACAAGGGTCATGTACATATGCATGTCATGTGAAAAAAATTCACGTACATAACATATTTTTGTGGGTAGTATTTGATATACATATCACTATATAACATTTTCGACTCTATTTATTAAGTCATAAGGTTTATATTAAAATACAAGAACATATGGTTAAATTTTTGAATGCAGATAGTTAGGATAATGCTGTACACAACTACCTGGATTCAAGTTCTACATCAACACAAATTTTTTTTCTATCTTGCATTCAAAAAGTTATGTTGATTTATACATTCATTTTTATTCATATGTATACTATTTTCATTTTATTACTTATACATATATTTATTTATTTAACTAAAGATGTCGAAGATGGATGAAAATGGAGTACTAGATAGTTTCAAAACTTTTATCAAAAAAGTTAAGTTGGAAAGGATGAGAAAGCATCATATTAAGAATTTTGAACTTGATCCTATTCTTAATTATTTCATTAGAATGTGATTCAAACTATCCAATACCAAATAGTACAAGGTGATTGTGAAGACATTGCAAAAATCACATCTAAAAAGGATTATTCCCTAGTTATTGTAGATATTCCTCATGGTTTCAGTTTCCCAAATATTGGATATGATAGTGAGCCTTATAGTTATCAATATTTTAGTAAATTGGTTACGAGATTTCAATAAGTCACAACATCACCATTTTGGAGAATTGTAACATTTTATTCAGAAACAAAAGCTGCAATGTTATTATCATGTTTCAAGGGAAAACAAAATCAAGGATTGAGCTTACATGGTAAGACATTGAAATTGTATGTTTAATTAATGTTAAAAAAAAATTGTTTATGTACAAGTTAATTGAACTTTTACTATTTTATGTTACAGGAAAAATTCAAATCTTATTGGATGCGGAGATCAGCCAATTATAAGTGATTGTGAGTTCATTCATGTTGAATGCTAGAAAAAATATCATAGGTGTGAGTCTATTCTTCTAAATCCAGTAGTTGGAAAGAGTCATAGCCAAGTACTAGTTCATGATGATGTTGTAAAAAAACTAGCATATGAAGATAAAGAAGAAAAAGGAGAGATAGTTAAAATGTATAAAAAAACAAAAGCATTGATTAACTATCTTATAGATTTATGTTCAAATGAAGGATATCTAGTTTTGTATTTGTTGTCACATTCATGTAAGTTTTATTATATATATATATGAATTTCAATATTTTTTTTAAATATTTATGGGTTCTTTTTAAAATATTTTTATATTAATTAATACTTGGGTCTGCGGTGCATTTTCTCGATTAATGTCTGCGGTGAATTTTGTGGTGAATTCTACAGTGAAAATTTTCTACATTAATACTTGGGTTTGCGGTGAAAATTTTGCAGTGAATTTTCTCCATTAATACGTGGGTCTATGGTGAAATTTTGCGGTGAAAATTCTGCCATGAATTTTCTTGATTAAAGGTCAGCTGTCTGGTTTGCTGATATTCTCGTGCACACTTTCCTTATCTTTTTCTAATACATATTTGCTCATATATTCTCAAGTATGAATAATTCACCACAACTACCAAATATTTCCAAAGGTATACCTAGCATAGTTACTCTATAGAGCCTTTATGAGTATATAGAGTCTCTAGAGAAACATAGAGAAGAAAGAGAAGTCAAGCTACAAACCTAGCTAGAAGCCATGCTGGAAAAAAAATTCACATCTCTTGAAGATAAGATCCAAAAACAAATAGAAAATAAAATAGAACTAGTGGAGAATAAAATGGAGGCAATGGAGACTAGGTTGCAGGTCATAGAAAAACAAAACCAAGATACGAACCAAACATCCCAGCAAGGAGATGTTGATAATATAGAGAGTCTTAAAATAAAGGACATGATTAAAGAACTAGAAGAAAAATTTAACAACATTCTCGCCCTAAATAGTGGGGGCAGGTAATTCAGATATCAAACCAATTAAAAATGAAATGAAAAAAATGATCGAATTAGAACATGATCGTAAAAAAAGGGCCTTGAAGCTTATAATCTTCGGTTTGAAAGAGGAGGTAGATGAGGATACTTTAGCCATAGCCCAAACATAATTACATAATAGATTACAAATTGAAACCACGTGTCTCACAGAAGCAAAAAGGTTAGGGAAATTAACTGAGAATAAAGGAAGGCTGATCTAAATAAAGGTGAGGTCTACTAACCATAAATATGACATAATTAGTAAAACCTCAAGTCTAAAAGGAAAGAGAATATTTATAAACGAATATCTCATTCAAGTAGATCAAGAAGAATCAAGAAAGGAGGTTCAAAAGGTAAAAGAAGCTAGGAAGGAAGGAAAATGGGCAATAATTAGAAATAGAAAAGCCATTATTCGTGATATAAACCAAAATGATAGTAATAAATAGAAATTCGACATGCTCCAAATTCTTTCTTGGAACTGTCGAGGATTTCCATGGAACAAAGGCCCGAAACTAAGTTGGATCTCAAATGATGTTGATATTATATTTCTTGTTGAAACTTGGGAGCACAAAGAATCTAAGGTCCCTAACATAGATGGCTTTGCACTATGGTCTACCTGGAACAAGAAATCCTCCCGTAGAGGCATTGGGGGCATATCTTGCTACATTAAGAAGAACATATCCCCCCATTCTAGGATTTATAAAAATGACCCTTAAAACCAATATAGTTGGATTGAGATTACTGACATTAATGTTAAAAATACCGACATAACAATCTATTATTCCCCCCCCATTAATTCTAACTTTTATAAGAAAAATAATCTAGTTAAAAATAGTCCTTACAATGGTTTAGAGAATGATATTTCTAGCCTAAGGAATGAAGGTAATATCCTTTTATTGGGTGAATTTAATTCTCAAAATTCAAGCAACCAAGCTATTCTTCTAAGAAATCATTCCAACCCCAATCCTCTTTGGTTAGAGGAAGACCTTAATCTGGCTAGCCAGTACAAAAGGAGCTCTGAAGACCTCGGGGATAATTTTTTTGGGTCTGAGCTTGTAAAGCTCTGTAGTGCTCAAGATCTCATAATTTGCAATGGACTAAAGAAGTGGCCCAATTCTAGCCATATGAATTTCATCAATGGGCTTGGCAGCAACGTGGTAGACTATGTTATTTCTGATCTCCCTTTATACAACGAAATAATAATTTTTGACATCTTAGACGACCACGAGCCTGACTCTAGTCATAGGCCTTTACTCATAACTCTCAATTTTGTCATGCATAGGGATCCTATAGAAGATAATCCTTATAGTCAAAAGAACTTAATCTTTGATAGAAATAAAAATGATCTCTTTCTAAATGAATTAAAAACTAATTAACGTCCTTTATCTAGTATAGACAACACAGATGACCTCTATCATAATTTTACTACAACCCTCTCATATTCTATTAACATGTTCTCAATCAAAGTCTCAAATAGAATAGCTAACCCATGGTATGACAAAGATTGTAAAAATGGGAGGAGAGAAATTAAGGAAGCTGTTGATGAATCTCTCAAAATTGACAAGATAAAAATCTACAAAGCCCTAACTAAAAGAAAAAAAAGGCAATATATTCGTAAAAGAAAAGAGAATCTCTTACACCTCTCTATGGTGGCTCGTAAGAAATTATTGAGGTAGATTCTAACTAGCAAAACTAAAGATAATAATAAAATTGCTTTACACGACTGGAATTCCTATCTTAAAAAGCTTTATAAACCTCCAAATGCCAGGGATTTTGAAACCTTGCTCACAACGAAAGAATTTTTCTCATTAGAAGACATTGATTTTGGGGTTAAACGTCTGGAAAATAGGAAAGCTAAAGACATTGAAGGTTACCAGGTGAAAATCTTAAAAATTGGAGGTCTTGTCCTCATCCCCCACATCCACAATATTTTCAACCAAGAAGTCAAGCAAGGGTTCCCTAAACCTTGTACTCAGAGCCTCATTATCCCTAATTTTAAAAGTGGGGATACAAATAACCCCTCTAATTATCGAAAAATTATGATCAGCCCTCTCTTAGCCAATTTATATGGTATTATTTTGGAAAAGAAGTTGAGCATTTGGCTTGAAAGTGAAGGTAAGCGGGCTAAAGGCCAAGCGGGTTTCAGAAGGTAGCTCTCAACAAAGGACCACCTTGTTACACTCAGGATCATTGTGGACGAATTCCACAATGATAAATCGAATCTCTTATGTTGCTTGGTGGAATTTAGAAAGGCTTTTGATATGGTTCCTAGAAACAACCTATGGAATACATTAGAAGAGAAAAATGTTGCTTTCAAACTAAGAGCAGCTGCTATAAGGTTATCCAAGAATGTAATTTCCAAGTTAAAGAGAAATGAGGGGTGGTCAAAAGATATTAAGTGTAATATTGGAGTTAAAAAAAGCTGCCCCCTCGCCCCTACCCTATTTGAAATTTACATCGACAAGCTAGAAGGTTGTTTAGAGGAATTAGGATGTGTTGGCACGATCTTAGCTGAGATAGTCATCATCCTTCTTCTTTATGCTAAAGATATTGTTCTTCTAGCAAGGTACCCATCTGATATTGATAAGAAACTTAGACTTCTTAAGGATTTCTGCTCTACCATGGGTATGTCTGTTAACACTGACAAAAAAAAAGTTATGTTTATCAAATCGAAGAAGGACACTCATGCTAATTTTATGTATGACAATAGTAACTTGGAGGAAGTGTCTTCTTACAAGTACCTAGGAATTGATATTCATCACAAGCTCAACTATAACTGTAGCATTTAGAAAAGGATTAATGGGGGATGGAAAGCTTATTTTGGTCTTTAAAATAATTGTAAAACGATAAACCTCGTAATGTGGGATAGAAAGAAGTGCCTCTTTGAAACTCTAGTCACTCTTGTTATCTTATATGGATGTGAGGTTTGGGGTTGCAACATCTTTAAAGAATCCTAGAGAAAGGTTGAGCAAATCCAGAAGCATTTTATAACTTATAACCTTAAAATTAAAAGAAATACACCCTATCATACTATCCTTATAGAAGTGGGTCGTTCCCCTATCAAGAACCTAACTATGACTAGGCTTCTGTTGTACAAGCACAAGCTCAATAACATAGGAGACCATAGACTTCCTAAGCTAGCTTTAAATTCCAGCCAAAACCACCTAAGGCTTAAATGAGTTTGGTATAAAGACACCAGGGCTTGGTTAAAGCATTGGGAGGTCGATGAGAATGTTGCATTGCAAAACATTAATAACATTAAAAAAATTGTTACTTCTAAGTTCAAAGAAAAAATGTGGTGTGAGAAAGATCTAGCAGCTAAAATAAAATTAAGATATTATAAGGAGGTCATCAACCCCACCCTATAAGATCAAAAGCATCTATCTATTTTAACTATCTCAAAGAAGAAAATTAATATAGCCAAGATTAGAATGAACTCTCATGAGCCCCATAGTGAAACAGGTTGTTGGACAGTTCCTAAAACACCATGGATGGAAAGGATCTGCCATCTATGTGAGAATATGAACATCGAGGATGAAAATCACTTCCTCTTAGATTTCCCTATGCACAACCACATTAGAGCTCAATTTCATAATCTTTGTTGCAAGACTAACCTTCCTAGCCTTTTAAGATGTCAAAATTATAGTGAGCTTGGGAGGCTTCTCTCCAAGCTTTTTTAGCATAGGAATAAAATATTAAATCAAACTAAATAACTCTTTTCTTTAGGTCTGATAGACCAAATATTGGTCTCAGTCGACATTAACCACCACCATCATCACTAATTTACTTAATTATTTCTTTTGTACTTGATAAGCCATCTAAAAAAATGGGTTGATGTTGCATCAAATTTTTTCAAAATTAGCATGAAAATCACTAACATGTCAAAAGTATATTCATACACTATCCATAAGAAAATATAAAGTTTTAAAATTATGATAAAAAAAAAGGTGTATTCTGAATCAACACTTCCTATTTGATATTTTACATTGCTTCCCCATATCAACGCAAAATGAATTTTTTTTGACACACAATCTTCCAACTAAAATATGAATATCGTCCATGCATAAATTTGAATGAAAATTTTGGCATGGATCCTAATACAATATCTCATATTTTCTTTATCCAAGACTTTAGTACATGCTCAGCCATGTTACACCCAAAAAATAACCATATTAAAGATTTTAATGCCATATCAACAACCTTATACATGCTAATATCATCATTTAGTGACATTTGTAAAAACATTGTTTTGTTAATTATATATTTCTTTGATTTATTTTAGGCTATACTTGTTTTTCCCTCTCATAGCTTACTATCAACAATCGTTGAGAGACTTTTAGAATTGCAAATACCTCCCTTTTTTGAGGGATAAGAGTTAAATTTCCCACCTTTGTATTGTTTCACCTCTACACTCTAAGAAACATTTTCATAGGATGAATGCTTACTAATGCATTTAAGGTTAAGGGATGTTACACCTACACAATTCAACTCACCAAGTGAGGGCTCAAGAGTGTGAATATTGTTGAATTCAAATTATGATTTGTATTCCTTATAGGGATAATGTCTATACTTTCCATAGGTAGACACATTTTAATAAGGGGTTGTTCAGAAACCATATAATTATGCATGAAATTACATTCCATGTTCGCTGATTTTGATACATTTTTTGGTCACTAATGAACCCTCAAATGATGCACAAATGATATAAATTGAGATTTGAAAACCCATTCCTAGTCCATGTGGGGTTAAGAATCTATTAAATTCATACTGTTGACCCACTTGACCTCCATAAAATCCACCCCAAAACCCTCTTCTAAAGCATACCATAACTATAAAATAACCATTATATGAGCTGACTCAATTGACATGCAATGGGACAAAATCATCTTCCATGGATGTCTAGTAATACATTTTATTGAACCTTTCTTGAGGAATTTATGATAGTATATCAAAGAGGACACACACACACACACACACACACATTCATTCAAGTTTGGTCAAATTGAAGGCTTATTATCAACATAAACGTTAGTAACAATAACCCTATAGAGCACACATTGTTCCTCATTTGAATTTCTGAAAGAAAGGTGGATTGGTTGCTAACATAGTGTCTAGTATTCCTATTGGACTTGACTAGATTGGAATATGTGGCTGCCTCATCAAAAACATGACTTTGGAAGATTCAACACATTGATTTAGCTAAGCCATGGGGTTTCCCTATGTGTGTTTT
The DNA here is from genome assembly GCA_034641835.2 of Pinus albicaulis. Taxonomy (NCBI): domain Eukaryota; kingdom Viridiplantae; phylum Streptophyta; class Pinopsida; order Pinales; family Pinaceae; genus Pinus; species Pinus albicaulis. Next base: position 463,429 of record JAXQQM020060809.1, on the reverse strand, counting down.
TAGGTGGTTGAGGAGGATCTCCATAACCACAACCAATAATATAATACGAAAAACTCTCAAATCGATTTTAAAAATAGATTTAGAAGCATCCATGTCAATGAAGAAAGTACAATTTTCCTTTACATTTCACCGATGTTCGTGTTTTCTCTTACTCAGATTGTGGTAGGAGTTTGATGAATAAGATGGAGTAAATGAAGGATGAGCTAACATAGGAGCTATTCAGTACATTACAATTACCCAACAACATAACATGATCCTACCAAAATCTACCAAAACTCATCACATGTTATGATTTTAATGGAGAAATTGTTGACTTATATAAAAAATAGTGGCATCTATCTATGAAAAGTTAACATTTCTCTATAGAAAACACTGGGTGAAGAAATTATACGGATTTTTCTCTATGTACCATGAAGGTAGATTCCATGGGGAATCCATTAGAGAAGTGCTTAGTGGAGGCACACTATTTGGATGATTCACTTTCTCCTCCCCCAAACCCAAAAATAATTCCCTAGCTATACACACATGGAAAATGATATAAGGTATTAGATTTGGGTTATGGGATTCAATCAATATTTGAGAGCACCTTCATTGGATGAATAAGGAAACCATGAGTCATTTATTGCAAGAAAAATACATTGTTATCATCCTAGAGAACATTAGAGATAGTTTTTGTAGATTTAGGCCATTACTTTTTTGTAAGAGGAAATATCTTATTTGTTTTATTTTAATGGATCAATTTATCAATTGAAGTGAATCCAAAGACATATCCCATATGGCTGAAATATGTTAGCAATTTGTTGAATATTTCCTATGTTATTTTTTTCTTGTTTTAAATTTTATTTTTAATTAATTAAGCCATGTCTCATGATATTATGAGAATTTTACAGACATGTTAATAGAATTTAAATTAGTTAAAAATATGTTTTAAGACTAATTTTTTATAATGTGTATTTCCTACATTTTCAATTATATTTGTTATGCCTTCAATTCCTATAAATGAAATCATTATGTATGACTTTATTTGCAATATTGAGGAAAATATTTGATTGGATATTGTAACTTGTTTCAATGTGAGTCAATTAATATACTGGTGTTTTCACACCAATTAATTATTTTGATTGGAAGAAATTTCACTTCATTTAAATATATTTAGTGTTAGTAGCTATCATTTGGGACCATTAATGATGTTATTCACTTTGAAATAATGAGGATTTTTAAATCTCAACAATATAGGGTATTTATTTTGTCTATATTGTTTTAAATTTTATAATCAATATGATTAATTTAGATTTAAGTTTTAAATACATATTAAGTTTTATCATGATTTGAACTTGTTATATTTTTTTGATAAATCGAGGTGTTTATTACATTTTTTTTTTAAATTTTGGTGATAACTTTCATGTAATAAATCTATTTGGTAACTAACCATTAAAAAACTGGCAATGCTATTTTGCTATAGAAATTAGATATTTTATTTATTGAGACAATATTTTTAATTTAAAAATTAAAACATAAAAATAGTTTTCTTTAAAATTTGGAAGGTTTTTGATATTAAAAAGTATCACACTATATATATAACATGATTTTCAGCATAGATTTATCCATAAATATGTTTTGATTGGGAAAAAAGTAAACAAATGAGATTTTATTATAGAACTGATTATTGCTTAATGCCTCTGATTGGTGGTCCAAAATGTTCTTCAATAGTATATGGAGCCTAAGAGGAAATCAAGCCTTTTTTCATACATAATAATGTTTCTTTGTTGTATTTGAATAAGTATGTTTGGAATAAATGTTACCACTATTTTATATTGAAAAGTGTGACTAATAGCAGGGGTTGCAGTAGATATTGCTTTTTGGACCAACTGTTTTGTTTCCACTGTCACATCATTGATTTTGAGTTTGAAGTGGTTGAGTAATTTCTTCTTGAGGGCCATTAATATTTTTTTTTCCCAAAGAAAAAATCGAACCTTCTATTGAGAGAATAAAAAGCTATAGAGTATATGCATTTTGGTATTCTGAGAACTGTATATTCTTGTTTCCCATGTACACGGGATACAAGAAATATAGAGTTGTCATGTGTTGGTGCGAAAAAATATCGAATTTCCGGCCACCCCACTATAACACTGTCTTTCTTATGCATAAAGCATCGAAAAGTAAAAACAAAACATCTTCATTTGTCCTGGGCCTCCTCTTTTTCGAGGAAAACAACCCAAGCAGGAGCAAAGTGATGTTTTAAATGTGTAGTCTAAGATTTTTCCCAGTTCATATAGTTAGGGGACAAAGTAAGTAATAATAATAGGAGAATAGAAATAGACACCCGTGTTCTGAGCCTCCATCGTAACGGAAAAAAACCCAGTCAAAATTATGTTTATACATTATGAAAATAAAGTAGCACTGAAGGATCTGAAAAAACCGATGAATATGAAATATACAGAAACAAAAAAACTACTGTAGTACTTGAGAGTAGATAGGAGAAAAATATGCATGTTTAGGTCCCTGCATCAACAAAAAGAGTTCAGTTGCACTTTACTGGGCGTATGACGGCTAATTCGAGTGACGGAACAAGTCCCCATCAGTTTCTATTATGGCCCAGCCTCCCAGAGCTTGTTATATGCCATGTTTAGAAAGTGATTTTTCTTCCATATTTTTCTCCCTATATATATGGCATACAGTTAAATCATCAAAATACCATTTTAAGGATAAAACTTCTTCTAAAAGATGTAGCAGCATAAAGTTTTGACATATAAATTTTTTGTTGAACCATTTGATAACATTTAAAGAGTCACCAAAAATATGGCCCTATCTTAGTCCAAGATGAATAAGCCAATAAAGGATATGTTTGAGGGAGAGGAGTTCAACATAGTTATTGGATCCAATTCCCAGGACAAATGAGGTAGGGAGAGTCCTCCCAGAAGGGAGATGGATGGAGATTCCATCTCCACAAATATTTTGGGGATCCAAGGCCCCATCGAAATATTCCCAGGGGATGTCTCCTCCAATGTCTTCTATCCTTACTTGATAGTATTAGAGGGGTTGGAAAGAGGGATGTTATCAAATATAGATACCTCTTCAACATCTATGATCTTAGCAGGAGTGTACTTGTCCCTGAAAGTAACCTTGTTCTGAGGGATCCATGTGCCCCATGACGGAATCAATAGAATATTTATGATTCTCTCTTCCATAGCTTTGTTCCACCAAGAGTGTCATGCATCTTGGAAGGAAGGACCTCCCCAGATAATTTTACTGTTTAACAAGTGCAACATTTCCTTCCAAATCTGAATATTGAATGGACATTATAGAAACAGGTGAAGAATGGTTTCCTCATTTCTCTTACATAGCGGGCTCCATCCAGGGCCAATCTTACTCCTTTTCTAAAGGATATCCTAGTTTATGACTTTATTTTTTATGATGTACCAAAAGAAAAGATTGGATTTTGCTGGTGCATTAAGTTTCCATAGAGCCTTTGACCACCAGTCCGGTTCATTCCAACCTTTTTGAGACATCATCTAATTATAGCCAAATTTAGGAGTGTATTTCCCCAAGGGGGAGTGTACCTAGCTCAATGAGTCAGGTCGACCATTCAAACTGACATTTTATCTTAGGAGTTACAAAATGAAGCCCCTCCATTGCTCCATCCATTTCTCATCAATTTGGACATCCACTCCCGTTTTCTATGCCTATCACCAAATTCTAGAGCGGCCCTCGAGGCCTGCCTGACTGAGGAAGTTGATCACTTATGCATATCAATGCTATATTAGGTCCCTAGAGAGAGCAAAGGACCCGTTGCATCTTGCCAAAAGATCTTGGCAAATTCTTACAGATTCTCTATTCCCCACCATCCACACTAATCCTTTTTCGATGATATAGATGGATTCGACCATGGTTTTCCATGTCAATAGTGCTTGTGGATGTTTCTTATGTAACATTCTAAGCCAGTCTTCAAGTCGGATTGGATCATTATAATTCCTCTTAACAAATTTGTCCAAAGATTTTATTTTATGAATAGTCGCCAACCCAACTTCATCACCATAGTATATGCAAAGGCATTGAGATACTATATGGCCCAGGTCCCCACCCCCCATTCCTTTGTTATAGCCACTTTATCCCATGCCACCCAAGGGATTATCGACTCCTCCTTTGACCCTGACCATAGGAATCTACTGCACAGGCGCTTGATTTTTGATAGGATTCCTTTAGCCACCCAAGTTAATACATTCCAATAATGAAGGATGGCTAAGAGGACCGATTTGATCAATACTAAATTACATGCCTGTGATAACCACTTGAAACTCCAATGTTTAATTCTATTTTCAATTTTAGCCACTAGCCAGTGTGAATTTGCGAGTTTAGTTTATATCTGAATTAAGGAAGAACCTCAGGTATTTAAAGCTGTCTGATAATTCCTTTGTTTCATAGGGGAGATCTTCTAATATCCTGCCCATATCCAGCTCAGAAAGGCCTTCTGAGGTTGCTGAAGAATTTTGAACATTGATGCATAGCCTTGTAGCTTTAAGGAAAAGTTCTAAAATGTATTTGAGTTGCATTTTTTCCATCCGGGAGCCCAAGGTAAACAGGAGTATGTCATCCAGAAAAATAATATGGGTGATACCTAGATTTATAGTGACCTCGATCCCATTGATATCGCCTCTCCTTCTAGATTCTGATATCATCTGGCTAAGGTCCTCTACAGCCAAAATAAAAAGGATGGGTGAGAGTGGACAACCCCACCGCAGACCTCTCTGCCTCTGAAAGAATGAGGTTGTTTCCCCATTGATCAAGACCGTGAAGCTGAAATTGGTGATGCACCCCATCACCCAATTGATTAAAGAAATTTTGAATCCCAGATGAGTTAGAAGCAAACAAATATAGAGAAAGCTTCTGTGGTCGTAAGCCTTAGAGAGATAAATTTTAACAATAACACCTTTCTTCCCACTCCTATTAAGGCTATGAAGAGTCTCATGTGCTAACCGACTGCTTTATGAATTTGTCTACCATCCAGGAACCCGAGCTGCTCTTTAGATATATTCATTGAGATTATGGGTTTGAAACGAACAACTATAATTTTTGCTATAATTTTGTAAAGACAAATACAAAGTGATTTCAGAAGAAAATGATTAAATGATTTCAAATCCTCCTTCTTCAGGATGAGGGCTAAAAATCTCGAATTGAAAGGCTAATGAATTGAACCATTGAGTTAGGATTCTTCGACCACCTCTGTTAGTTCCTCCCCTAGTGACTTGAAAAAATGTTGGAAAAATTCCGCCATCCATCCATCTGGTCCTAGGCTTTTATCTTTCTGCATATCCTTGAGGATTCCTTCCACCTCCCCTTTTGTGACAGGCATCATGATATTCTCATTTTCATCCTCTTCCACGTAGTGGGGAAAAAAAGAGCCACTCTGATCACTTTCGCAATATATGCTTTAGGAGGGGCTTTGAAAAGGGACTTGAAATGGCTATTCCCCATCTTAGCACGTTTAGCGAAATACTTAGTGGTTTGGCCATTCTCCATCTCTATCCCCCATAAGGTATTGATATTTTTGCTACCTTTTTCATAAATTTGGAAATTTTTTGTATTTTCATCCCCTGCTGACAACTAGATGACTCTACTCCTTAAACGCCATTGTTCTTCCTTGGCATTTCAGTTTCCCAAATATTGGATATGATAGTTTGATTTGATTTTCCTCATAAGTAAAGAACCTTTATCCTCCTCCAATCCTTCCTCGTCTGCCTTCCAAGTGGAGTGAAATAGTTCATTAAAGGACTCTTCTTTCAACTAGGAAGAATCAAATTTGAAAGTGGCACCCGAATTTTTGTTTATTCCCGTAAGATCAAGAAGGATGGGCATATGGTCCGAGTCTCCCCCTTCCCTAATAGAGTGCCCACATATTGGTATTTTTCCCACTAGGTACTCTTTAAGGAGGAAACGGTCCAGTCTCTTTCTGATCCTATCACCCCCCACTCTCCTTTTCCTCCAAGTCATCCTCGGCTTTACGGGGTCAAAATCCACCAATCCTAGGGAAGTCATCTTAAGGAGAAAGAAATCAGTCAGCGGGTCTGCCATTACACTAGGTGCCCAAGCTTACGATAACCCCAAGGAGAAATTGAGGCCCCTCCCGACCACTAGATTTGTGCTCCTCATCTGATATTTGGAGAAAAGAGAGTTCCAGAAGGGGACTCTGTCCGAGTAGGGTCCATAAAAATTTATAATTGTGAATTTCAAATAGAGGTTAGTTGAGTAAAATTCTAGCCTGATAGCATGATCCATACCCCAAGAGTTGAGAACTTTTAGTCTCCCATCTTTACAGCTCAACCCCAGACCTCGAGATCTCCCTTTTTCATCCAGAGTGAAGAAGGACCAACCCAAGAAAAATTTTCAGATGGCTCTCTTTGTGTTTTCACCAGTCCCCAGTGTTTCTTGGAGCATGAGAACATCGCGAGAATATGATTTAAATAAATCAATTAACGCTAGATTTTTGGAGCTGCTAGCTAGCCCACGACAGTTAAAGGAGAGAAAAATCATTAGGGACTAAGGGACGGGGTTTTTGCTTCTCTAAGCACCCCTATGTTGTGAAACCAACTCCAAAAATAGAAGAAAAGAGATATCAACGCCTTAGAAATAAGCCACTTCGAGGGGACAACCTCCAATACATTACATGAATGAACAATTCTTGGATGATACAAATTACAAAAACTCCTTTCTATATATAGGATTCCATGGGGCCACAATGTAATCCTATCTAACCTAAAAATATTAATTTAAGGGCACAATAATAACAATACGGGGGTTACAGGGGTACACTAATAACAATAAGGGGGTTACAATAACAAGAACAAGGGTCTATACTAGTAATATAGGGACCTAACATGCCCCTCTCCTTCAAAAAATTGTTGTCCTCAACGCTTGAGTAGCTCTGGGTGCTTCTGTATAAAATTCTCATCGTCCCATGTAGAATATTCAGTGGGTAAGTTCTTCCACTTGATGAGATACTCTGAAATTGATCGATTTCGTAGCTATTGTGTTCTTGTTTTCGTGATCGCTTCAAGTTCCAATATGATTTTTCCTTCCTCATCAAGTTCTGGAAATGTTGTTTGAACTGGAAGATTTTCACCTATAACCTTCTTTAAGTATGAAACATGGAAAACTGGATGCACTCGTGAAGAAGTAGGAAGCTCCAATTTGTATGCCATAGTACCAATCTTTTGCAACACCTTGTAAGGACCATAATACTTTGGCGATAATTTATTATCCTTCTTAGCTTGCTTGAAGGACATTTGTTTGTATGTTTCAACAAAAATACCCACTTCCCACAGGTATCCCTCGCCGCGATGTTGATCCGCTCGTTGTTTCATTCAATTTTGTACAATCATGGTTATCCTTATTGGAGAAATGAACTTGTGGATGCTCGATGTGATCTTCCACTGCTTGAACCTTCGAATTTTCTCTTAAAGATGATGTGATGGATGGTGGATGATATCCATAAAGTGCCATAAATGGGGTCATTTTTGTTGCAGTATGAAAGGAAGTGTTATACCACCATTCAACAAGAGGTAACCACTTGACCCATTGTGTTTGTTTACCAGATACAAAACAACGAAGATATCCTTCCAAACATTGAATACTATCTTAGTTTAAACGAATGAGCTGAGGATGATAAGATGAGCTATGAGCTAATTGAGTACCCAAACAAGAAAATAACTCCTACTCAAAAATTTCCAAGAAATGGGACTTTGTCGCCACAATAACCTCTTGGGTTTCATAGCTTTGAATTTTTAGTCCTAAATGCGTAGCAACTATATTTTTTAAATGGATGAGATAATGCAAAAAATCAGCATACTTGGTAAGTCTATCAACCACTTCATCATGATGACACTCCTTTCCTTTATTCCCAGGTAAACCCGTGATAAAATTCATTGAAACATCCCCTCCCAACATTGACTTGGAATGGATAAATTAGAAGACCTTAGCCCTTGTATCACCATCTCAACTTTATTCTCGCCTGAAAACCAAACATTCCGCTACACAAAATTTTGAATACTTTGATTTAAGGCCATCCCAAAAAAAATCTTTCTTCACCCTGTGGTAAGTTCTTAAAAATCCTGAGTGTCCTCCTAAAGGAGAAGTGTGCAATTCCAAAAGAATATTTTGTTTTAGTTGGGAATTATTACAAAGAGATAAGCGATATTTATGCCATAAGGAATCATTTTTCCAACTAAATGTATCAGATGTACTAGGATATTGTTGCAACTTTTGAATGAGTGTGCACACTTCTTCGTCCTTCTTTCATTCATCTCTTGCTTCAGTTATCCAATCTGGTTGGATAATAGAAATGGCACAAGGAAATGCTTCCACCTTTTCATTATTTCTTGAGAGTGCATCTATAACATCATTTAGCTTCCCTTTTTTGTAGATTATTTCAAATTCATAACCCAACATCTTTGTGACTCATTTTTGCTTCTCTTATGAAGATAGTCTTTTTCCAAAAAGTGTTTAAGACTATCATGATCAGTTTTTACCTTGAAGTGTCTTCCCATTAGGTAATTTCGCCATTTCTTTAGTGCATGCAGTATTGCTAATATTTCCTTCTCATGAATAGGTTTCTGTAAATATTTTCCTTTGATTGGAAGACTTTCAAAAGAAATGGGTCTTCCTTCTTGCATTAAAACAACACCAATTCCATTTCCTAATGCATCACATTCTACAATAAAGGTTTTTGTGAAGTCTGGCGTAGCTAAGATCAATGTTAGGCACATTTCCTCTTTAAGATGTTCAAAGGCATTAGTTGCTTTAGGAGTCCATGAAAATGCATCTTTATTCAATAATGTTGTTAGAGGTGCTGCTATTCTCCCATAATTCTTAATAAAATTGCGATAATACCCTGTTAACCCAAGAAATCCTTGGAAATTATTTATGGTTGTGGGGAATTTCCATTCCTTAATGGCTTTAATTTTGTTAGGGTCTACCTTAACACCCTCATGAGATACAATATGACCCAGATATTCCACCTCTTATACTCCAAAGAAACATTTGGATGTTATTTTCATATAATTGTTTCTCATGCAGTAGTTTGAGCACCCTTTCAAAATGTTGAACATGATCCTTCCAAGACCTAATATAGATTAGTATATCATCAAAAAATACTAGAACAAATTTTATAAGGAAGGGTTTGAAAATGGAATTCATCAACCCTTGAAATGTAGAAGGTGCATTGGTAAGGCCAAAAGGCATGGCCCAAAATTCATAATGACCCTCATGAGTTCGAAATTCTATTTTCAGAATATCTTCAGTCTTCATTCTAATTTGATGATATCCTGAATGAAGATCCAACTTGGTAAAAAAAATTGCTCCATATAATTCATCCAATAATTCATCAATCATAGGAATGGGAAATTTATTTTTAATGGCAAGCTTATTGAACTCCCTATAATCCAGACACATGTGCCATGATCCATGCTTCATGTGTACCAATACTACAGTAGAAAATAAAGAACTTTGATTAGGTTGAATTATACCTGCCTCTAACATTTTTGCAATCATACGTTTAATTTCGCTCTTTTGGACATACAGATATCTATAAGGCCTGATGTTTGGAGGAACACTTCCTGGAATCAAATGAATAGCATAAGCATGATCACAAATAGGTGGGAGTCCTTTGGGAGTTTCAAACACCTTGGAATGATTTTCCAAGACTTTTTGGAGATCTGCAGAAATAGATGATTTTTATGTTGGAACTTCTAGTGAGCATAATTGTGCAATTACACCTCGTTGTTATTTATTTAGAAGATTTCCTATGATATTAGAGCTTATTATATTTCCTAGCTTCCCTGCAATACCCCGCAATTTGAATTATTTTCCTTCTGAAAAAAATTTCAAGAAAAGTTCTTGAAAATTAAAAGCTACCATCCCCAAAGATTGTAACCATTGTACTCCTAGTACAACATCAGCACCTCCCATAGGAATGGAAAGCATTGGAATATTCAATACATATTCCCCCATGGTTAGCTTGATATTATGGAATTTTCCAGAGCAATTTATAGTTCTCCATTTGCAACCATCACTTAACATTCTGTGTCAGTATAGGAAACAATTCAATTCCTTGGCTACCCATATTGAATGTGTTCAGGAATATTCGAATCAATCAACACTATTACCTTTTTCTTCTTGATATGTCCTTCTATCTTGAGATTTTTAGGAGTGGTAATTCCTGCTAGTGAATTACACGATATGGTCAGACTCATTTCTTCCTCTTCTAGGGCTGGTTCCTGGTGTATATCCTCTTCTTTTGAAGATTCTTGTTCATTTTTTTTTCCTCTTCACAATCTATGTAAAACAATTTCTTCTCAACAAACTTATGACCTTTAGTGTATTTTCTATCACAACTGTAGCAAAGCCCTTTTGCTCTTTTTTATTCCAATTTTTGTGGTGTCAACCTTGGAGGTTGTGGAAATCTAGGAGTAGCAACACTTTCATCTTTATAGAATTGAGTGGTAGGCTTCCTGGTTGCCATAATTTTACATTCAATTTCTCTTGCCAAACTGAATGCCTTCTCCAATGAATCAGGTTCCAAAACGCGAACTTCATGTTGGACATTATACTTTAAATTACCTATGAAGAGATCAATCCTGTGTTCCTCTAGAATATTAGTTACCATTATATTCAATTTTTGGAAGTCCTGAATGTGCTCCCCCACTGAACACTTTTATTTTAAATTTATCAATTGGATAAAGAAAGTGTTGCTCTTTTTATCTTCATAATGTGCTATCATTTCCTTTGTAAAAATTGACCAAGTGACAATTTTTTTATGGGAGGAAAGCCATTGATACCATACAAATGTATTTTGTTCTAAATGTAAAGTTGCAATGCGTACCTTTTGTGTGTTTTGCACATTACTGAGATCAACATAGTGCTCCATCTATAGTATCCATGTTACAGGATCCTTTCCATCAAACTTCCTCATATCCATTTTTGGAATATGGTGGTTCTTCCCTCCAACATTAGAGTTTATTAAATCACGATTAATATTTATTTTTTTCTCATCACAAGTTTCCTCTACTATCTTTTCACCATTAGGAAAATTTTCTTGTATCAACTTTTTCATACCTTTCATGTCTTCTTTTAGATCATTCTGCATGTTTTCCATCTTAGCTTCCATGTCATCCATCTTAGATTCCATGTCAGATTCCATGCCATTCTTCAAACCATCCATCTTAGATTCCACGCCTTTCTTCAAACCATAAATCTTAGTTTCCATGCCTTTCTTCAAAACTTCCATGTCATTTTTTGTTGCTCTTTGTGAGAGCGAAATTTGTTACACTTGCTCTTGTAATTTTGATATGTCATGGTGCCATTCTTCATCTTGATGAGTTATAGTAGAGTCTTCTAAAGGCTTAATGGGTGTTGAATTCTTTTTAGGGGCCATTTTAGAATCCAATACTGATATATATTCTACAATATTCCATTGGAATCAATTCAACTTGATTCTTCAAACAAGATTTATGCAATTCGGAAAAAAAAATACACACCTTTTACTTGCTTTTGAGGAGCTCGATATTGAAATTGACTTATCTTTATACTTATTGATCCTTAATATCTGAAATTTGGCATGTAGTAGTCCTCTGAAGCTTCTTTCAAATGCCACAAGTTTTACTTGATTTGGATTCTTCGAGGAAAATTTATGTCCAATCTCCCACAATGACCTAATTATGGACTGGTTCAATAGAGAGAACTTGTACGACTTTGCACGTGTCACTGTTTGCTCCTTTGGATCTCAAATGTATAGAAAGGAAACTAAATTCCATGTACTTCCAGCTACTTTTTACAGAATTCCAATTCAATGCTTAGAGAGATATTTACGAATATTTTCCCATGATCACCTCTTTGAGATGAAATTCAGGAGCCTGAAAAAGACCTAACTTCCACAGATCATATCTCTGAGAATATTTTGAACCAAGCTTTGAAATTTTGTAACGATGTTCCTTAGGAGTTTGGCTTCATGCTCTAAAAATTTAAGCTTTTGAACCTTCATAGAAAAAAATTTATAGTGAAAATTCCGCGATGATATTTTTAAGTGAAATTTAGGAGCCTACAAAAAGCCCTAATGGACACATATAATATCTCGAAAAATATTACGAAAAAATATCTGAAATTTTGTGACAATGTTCCTCAGGATTTCGGCTTCACTCTCTAAACATTTCAGCTTCTAAACCTTATTAGAAAAAAAATTATAGCAAAAATTCCATGATGAACTATTTGGAGTAGCGAAACCCTAGAATCCAAAGCTATGATACCAAATGTTGTGAAACTAGCTCCAAAAATAGAAGAAAAGAGATATCGACGCCTTATAAATAAAACAATTCAAGGGGCCTACCTCCAATACATTACATGAATGAACAATTCTTGGATGATACAAATTACAAAACCGCCTTTCAATATATAGGAGTCCATGGGGCCACAATGTAATCCTAGTGGAGCCACAATGTAATCCTAACCGACCTAACAATAATAATTTAAGGGCACTCTCATAACAATATGGGAGTTACAGGGGTACACTAATAACAATAATCGGGTTACACTAACAACAATAAGGGACTATACTAGTAATATAGGGACCTAACACCTTGAAAGGGAACGTTGTTTTCCATCAACAATGTCGATCCTGGCTCCCAACTGGGCTTTTGAGAGGTTTGACTTCCTTCCCCTAGCCTTTCGGGGATCCATGACAATGGGGAGGGGTCCCAGTCATCCCACCACTCACTAAGGAGAGGGTTTCTTCTCTCTAGTCTTGAGGTTATAGTGCATTAAACCAGAGGAGGGATCAGGCAGGGGGGATCCGAAGGTGCAGAGGGGACAGGGGCAGATAGATTAAGATCGGGAATATTTGTAATGTTACTGTTTAGGGCTTAATCCACAAATTCAGAGTGAATATAGGGTCAATATTTGGCCTAGAGGGACCAGGCTCAACCAACAAAAAACATGAAGAAATTAAATTAGAAAGAAAATTGGGGGTAGAGACCAAAGCTATACCCTAAGGAATAGGGGTCGGGGTGCCTTCTCCTAAATTCCGGTCAAGAGGTGGATTGACTCCTTCAGATCTGGAAGGTGATGATAAGGAGGCTAGATCTATTTGCATATATTGTGATCCCCCTTGTGTCTACTACATTGTTCCACTTTCTACCCCTTCCATAGCCACCACTCCCTCCTTAGTTATGACCTTGTTCTCAGGGGTTACCTTTGTTGCTACAAACTCCCTTTTTTATTTCCTTCTATGGTTGTATCCCAATGGACATTCCTCGGCGAGATGTCCATAAACGTGACAACAGTGGCATCTAAATGGTAGGTGCTCGTAATTGAGTGCTTGTGTAAACGCGAGGTCCTTGTATGTCAGATTGATCTCTTCAGCCAAACCTTCTTTAGGGTTTAGGGATACAAGAATCCAGACCAATATTTTATCCATGGTCTACAGAAAAGAGGAGTCAACCTCCAGAAATTTCCCTAAATAATTCCCAATTTCTCGAAACATAGAGTCCATCCAGAATGGGAACGATAGCCTAGAGAGTTTAACCCAAAATGGTGATTCATCTATCATTTCTCTCTGTGTCGAATAAGGGGTTCCATTTTTTGAACAGAATGGGTCACTTCCCTAGACTCCAATTCTGGCTGAGAACCCATTCCAGTGCTTCTTTCTTGTTGAAATAGATCATGAACCAACCATGTGCCAGTAAAGTTACTTCAACCTGTCTCTTCGGCCCACATTCCCATGAAATTAATGTCCATTCTTTGATATAGTTAGCCAAGAACTTCTTTCCCTTTAATTTTCCAACAAGAATGTTATCCATAGCTTCTATGACTTCTTCAATCTGTAAATCCACCCCAAGAGCCAGATTATGAGGGGTTTCTTTCCTCTTTATTAGCTTAATCTTCTTTCTCTAACCTCGTGAAGCCCTGTTTCCTTCTCCTGCATTGTTACCCTGTGCTTCAAGAGGATCATTGAGTCCCTCCAGCTCAGACAACCGAGGCCGACCAGAATCTAAACTTGGAGATACCAAGCCACTCAAATATTTGTCACCTAAGACCACCTTTCCCCTAAAGAATGACGATTATTCCTCTTCTCTGCTCATGCCCAAATCCTTCCTTTTACCTGTGGCAAGGCCTGACTTGACTGAGACCCCATAAATCAGATCTCTAAGGTCCCCAGCAAACCCTGAACCTTGAAAGTAGCTCTAATCCTGCCCCTGCCAAGAAACCTTAGTTCGGGCCATTAATATTGCACCACATCTATTATTATATTGTACACAAATATTTATCTTTTCAAATTTATCTATTTACATTTTTATTGTGGACCAAGATTCATATTGTAGGATTTGATTGTAATTTTCTAAATTTAATTAAATTTTTTTATAATAACCTGGTTCACACTAATAATTCAACAATATTATTTTTGTAAATTTGTGGGAGGAAGTAAGTTCACATGCAACATTTATTTGGGTATATGCCATATTATTGAGTATGTTCTATATTAGTTTCATGACTATTCTCAAGTGATTTAGAGGTCACACGGGGATAAAATCCACATTGTTGAGGGAATTGAGGGGCACGCACTTGATTTCTTTCGGGTAAGATTTAGCACATGGTTTTCATTTTTAGTGGTTTTGTGGCACATGGTTTTTCAACTCATGGTTTTATAATTCGAATTAAATATATGTTGTTGTATTCTAGTCCAACTTAAATGGATTGAGGATTTTTGGATGTTATGGGATTTACATATGGTATTATAAAACTATAAAGAAGAATACACTGAAAATATTTTTGATTTTCCTAGTTTGAGTTTCTAAGGGTAAATGTGTCTATTCTGTAATATCTAATTATAAATGGATAAAACCTATATTTGAACTTTGAACAATGTTAGTGACTTGAAGTAATAAATGTTTTGAAATCACAACAATATAAGATATTTTATTTATTTAGTTATTGATCATATTGTTAATTTGTCTAATTAATTTTCAATGTGTTACTTAAAAGTCACATTTAATTACACTTCTAAGAATAGAAAGATAGATTTCCTTTGTTGTGTCTTTATATAACTCACTTCTAAAAATATAAAAATGGATTTCCTTTGTTGTGTCTTTATATAATTCAAAGTATTGATACATTTTTTAACTTTGTTGGTTAATTTCATATACTAAATTGAATTAGTAATCAAAGATTAGATACTATATCTAAAGATTACTTCCTTTATTAACTTCATTTGATTGACATTTCTAGTTTAATTTAAGAATTAAAATTTATTTTTATTTTTATCTTAGATTTTAAAATATTTCTATATGTAGGTGGTCTTATTATATGATTAATTTTTGTATTTCTATATGTAGGTGGTCTTATAATATGATTAATTTTTGTAGTTATAATAAAAGAAAAAAAAAAACATTATCAATTTCAAAAACACTATAATTTTCTTTAATTATAAATTTTTTTATTAGGTTTTGGATATATAATCTTATAAAAAACATTATTTTTTTAATGTAATTGTAGGAACATTTTTTCAAGTGTGATTCACTTGAGTGGTGGCTATATCTACTGGTAATAATCTGGGAAGATAGAGGAGATTTGGTAATAATCCTTCTGCCCTCCCAATTGACAAGGTACTTAAGGCTTAGAGGTGGTTTGACTGTTACCTCCTAATTGAAAATGTACTTAGACCTCCCAATTGACAAGGTACTTAGCAAACTCGTGACCTACCAATTGCCAAGGTACTTGGGGAGAGGAGATTTGAACCGGTGAGCTCCCAATTGACAAGGTACTTAGCAACGTGAACTCGACCAATTGAAATATAACTTGGGGCTAATTGTAAGAACATTTATATTATACTACAAATAATTATAATCTCATGACAATAATGTGCATGATTAATGATATCTTAAATTTATATTGGCCCAGAATAACTTGTAACCTTTATAGGTATTAATTTATAATAAGTAATAAAATGTTTACTTCATCACACATTTCAAATTATTATTATTATTTTATTATTGACAATATGCATTCAAAAAAGATCTACAATAAGATTCATAATTATGAAGATTTATCTCATTTTATTATGGACATTTTTAATTTTAGTAAATAGACTTTGTTACAATATTATAAGTCAATAATTTAGGTCATCAATACTAAATGCCCAAAAACATATCACTCATTTCATATAACAGATATTTATATAATATTTTTTATTAATTCAATTAATAGTTAAATTAAAATTGTAAAAAATCAATGTCAAAATAAGAAAGCCTCTTCCAGACTTTTAATTATACAAAATTCAAAATGTTGCGAAGAAGTTGAAAATTTATATAGTACTTGTTATAATGGTTCAAATTAGGCATTTTGAAAGCTTTTAATTGTACAATATTCATATTTGTTCGCAAGCGTTGAAATGAGATACCGTTTGATATTTTTCTATTAACTGTAGCAGGCGCTTACATGCAAAACCTTTGAATCCTTTAGTGCTGGTTAAAAGGCGTAGTCTACATGTGCTACGAATTGGACTTGCCGGTGGCGTTTTTCATTTCATTTCCGGCAGGACGTGAACTCTCGTCGTGGGCCCCAGCATGTGCTGTCTCCGTTTCCGTTTATATTTCCGTCTTTCCGTCTTTCCGTCTCCGTCCGTCACTATCCTAATTTCCGTCTTTCCGTCTCCGTCCCTCGCCATCATAACTCGTCTAGCTGGCTTGAAGCCCTCCAACTCTAGTCAAACGCCAGTTCTGCAACTTATTCGAACTCATTTTTGGCACTTTCTGAATTCAAACTCCACTCTATTGCATTGCGCGCAATTCAGCAGAGAAACGAAAACACAGCCCAAGCAGTTTTCACCGGGATTTCTCCAGCTTAAGAGGCTCTGCAGTTTCTCCCCTTGCGTGACCATGTCTCCAACAACAGTCTGGATCCTGCCAGCAACACTCCTCAAGCGATCCTTGTTCTAACCCATTTCTGTGCATGTTTGGCAACACAGTGAGCATTATAGTTCCTCTGCCATATTTAGGCTTCATAGGAAGCAAGCCCTGGGCACTCAGGATATCGACTTCAAGGACACCAATGGAGGGCTTCCACAATTATTTGGCAGTGGGACTCAGATCTCTGTTGTAATGTGTAGATTCATCAAGGACATGATATCCACCATCAAGACAGATTCCGAGATTAATCCTGCTTGCAAACTCAGTTTCTTTCTTCTCTCCATCAATGACAGAATTCTTTTCAACGTACCACCTGGCGGGAACAGGTTTTTGATCCAAACGTCTTACTACTGATGACAAAGGAATTATAGTCTTCCCCATCACTTCATATTTGTTTGGTCCTTGTCGATCCTTTGCTGTGAGAATCAAGTGCTCCTCCAACGGCTCTGCTGCCACGAAAACCAAATCCTCATTCCAAA
The DNA here is from genome assembly GCA_034641835.2 of Pinus albicaulis. Classification (NCBI taxonomy): domain Eukaryota; kingdom Viridiplantae; phylum Streptophyta; class Pinopsida; order Pinales; family Pinaceae; genus Pinus; species Pinus albicaulis. The sequence goes on along the minus strand of JAXQQM020060809.1, from coordinate 446,004 downwards.
GGGGATTTAATTCCCTGTTCTAAGCAACTCGTGTTTTTGTTATTTGGCTTCTCAGCTGTACTTTCACACTGACCTCAGGAAACCTTCCTTTATCATTTGACAGCAAATCCTGAGCCTCAATCACATTGACTCTAATGTACCCGAGTTTAGGAGAAAGGTACACCTTGGAACGAAGGCTAGCGACCCGATCAGTATGTACTGCAGCAGCATCAGCATGCCATGCTTCAGGAAAGGCCTCATCTGCTTGAGTCCCCGTCTACACTGCAAACATAAGCTCACCTGTCACCTTTGAGCCTGCATCCTTGCCTTCCAAACTATACCATTGAGGTGTCAATGGACTGTCAGGAGGCACTCTCGTGGGTATCTCATGGATATCAAACATGAAATGTCCAATGAAATCATCCTTGATTAAGTCCTTATTCTTAACCACAATATCCACATACGATGCTTGGGTTCTCTCTTTGGTAAATGCAAATACCGGATTCCATTCTGGATTAGTTTCCTTCTCAAAGTGTTTCGTAGTTCCCTTGTAGTTCCCAAGTTTTACCTCGACACAAGGATCACAGCTCCCAGTGATGTCCATTGTTGGCAGGTCTCTAGATTCTACAATACGAACATACAGCTTGTCTCTATGCACCCCCATAGCACCTAACTGAGAACTGGTCTACTAGCTGAGAAGGTGTATTATGCATATGCACTACTTTTACTTCAGGCTTTCTCTCCTATACAGCTTTAGCACTTTGCTGTGTAGTCTGCTGTCAGTGTTGATACCCTCAACCATCAAAAGGATCTTGTAACAACAAAATATATTTACTTCACATACACATTTCATACAATAAGAGTGTTGCATCTTCAGGCTTCTTGTAGGCTTTAGCTGTTGCAAGGGGTCTGGGAACTACTTCTCAAATCTTTAATGGTTGTTGCAAGGGGTCTTCTCCGTGTATGCTCCAATGACAAAGGTCAACATCAGCAACTAGTAAGTGTCTCTAAGACTCTTCATGTCACCCAAACAGTCTTCTACACGGATACTCCATGAGGGCTTCAACAATGCTCATTCTACATAGATAATCCCTTCAAGACTGCCTTCAATGGTTCTGCAACACAGTTGCCACAAAAAGTGCACAACAGTACTCAGAGTATCCTTTAGTGTCCTTCATTATGCAAATACCGGATTCCATTCTGGATTAGTTTCCTTCTCAAAGTGTTTCGTAGTTCCCTTGTAGTTCCCAAGTTTTACCTCGACATAAGGATCACAGCTCCCAGTGATGTCCATTGTTGGCAGGTCTCTAGATTTTACAACACGAACATACAAGTATAGCATCTGTTCAACCAAATCATAAGTGCTAGTCATAATATATGTCTTGTCACAATTACATATAATGCCTCTTTCCATGACCTGCTTCTAAACATAATGCAACATTTTTCAAGTGAACAAACAAGTTAGTTACAAACATTTGATTTGTCTTGCCCAGATTATAATGGTATCATATGATTTTATTTTCAGGGATATATATCATATAACTGAGACTCCTTGTAAATGAAGACAATCCTTCAATTATCATGATTGACCTTGAAGGTTTCTCTGAGTATACTTTACAGTCTCTTCACTATTCCATGATACACTCAAATGTAGCATTACTAACCGTTTCAATGAGAACCACAAGTCTAACTACGGATCTCTTTTAAATAGACTCATACCTAGTCCTTAAACCAGAAATTCTGAATGTGACCTGCTGGTACATACCTTGCAGACATTATTGCAATCTGAATCTCTAGCTTCCTGGTCCTCAGAAGCTTGGGCCTGTGCCACAGGAGCCACAGGAAATTCATTCACTTTCCTTAGGAGATGCAACAGAAGACTTGGCTTCTTGAGATATTTGGACCCTCTAAGGACAGAATTATAAGTCACTTAGAATTAGACAATATTGTATTCATAAAACACATTCACACTTGTCAATAATATAAGATATTGACTCAGTCTTCTAAATTTAAAGAGCGCCATATTTTGCAGATACCATTATGACATAGTGAGATCATCTTGCTTCATTGAATTAGAAGTCATTAGATTCAAAGAGAACAGACTTGTGACTAGACCTAGATTAGGTCGTCGCTGACAAATCTATTTGAGATATAAAAATAAACTGATACATACCTTGAGCGTTAAGCTACATACTGAATCTCATATTCAACCCTAATGATTTCTTCCAAAGATATTTGGATTACGCAATAATACATATCATATCTATAGAGATACGTGCCAGGTCAATTCTCTTCCATTTTCTTACAGATATCAAGTTGGCTTCTTACATAGCATTTTGACTACGTCTCATCTCCTTTTATTTAAGGGCATAAATCTAACATCAGATAGACATCTCTTCCCAACCACAAGATATCTGAGATTGTAATCAGATCAGTGACAAGACAACCAGTAAGATGTCATATCATGCTCTTCCATTTGTCCACAACAATTCCTTCTTGAATAGCTCTTAGACTCAGATTGTCACCACAGGTTAGGATCAACACCACAGACTAGGATCAGATCAGTACCATAACTTGGATCAAACACTCGGATCATCATCTCAGATTGTGTACCTAACTGAGAACCGGTCTCCTTCAAACTATAATCTACTGGCTGAGAAGGTGTATTATGCATATGCACTACTTTTACTTCAGGCTTTCTCTCCTATACAGCTTTAGCACTTTGTTGTCTAGTCTGCTGTCAGTGTTGATACTGCATTGTTTCTGTCTCCAGTGGAGATCTCTCCTTGTTTTCATTATCCTCTTTTAAAGGATTCTTTCTGAGTCCATTCTCTTCCACATAATAAACCTTCAGGGCAACATCTCCCTTGATGTGTGAGAAAATGCCCCTCTTTTCCAGTGGAAAATGTTGCACAACTGCTTCTTCCTCTCTGACAACACTACTTCCATAAATCCTGACTCTTCCCATGAAGTTGTTGGTGTGAGCTGATTTATTCTCATGATATACATGTACATCTATTGTCTCAAAGGAAAAATTAGAAGGATCTGGGACAGTGAATGAGAATTTTTCATTCCAGACTGGACTTAGATCCTTGTCTTTAGTTAAGTGTGAAACCTTTGGTGGGAAAATTCAACCTCAATATAAGCACATGATGAACCCTGCCCATCCTTGGGCATCAAATTGTGGGCACTAATAACCTCTACTACTAACATGAGCTTACTCATTTTTCTCTTTTTTTATTTCTAAAAAACACAACAGTATGGTGAACCCCCTTCTTCTTGAGTGACACTTTGTTTCACAAAAGCTAGACTCACTCAAATTAACTTCTGTTTGGCATGTGTCAAAATTTGTGTATGTCTTTATATTTTGTACTTTCTGAGTTTTTCTCAATTTATTCCTGATTCGATTCAAACTCTTGACTCTTTTGCCTCAATGAGTGCTTGTCAACTCCAAGCCCTGTGACTATGATGCAGAGTATTAAAGAAACAATTACCAAATAAAAAAAAACAAATCCATATAACAGAACTTTACAAATAGAGAAAGAAATAAACATTGCTGAGACAAAAAGAAAAGTTCCTATGACCTCCAACTGCAAATGATGCAGCTAAACTTGTTATCACAAATAACCAACCATTGCCATTGGCACATTCCTTTGCAGCAGGTGTTAAAAATTCTCAATTCACCAGAGAGAACTCATTTTTTGGTAAGCAAACCATTTTACATGGGTCTGGAAATGTAGGTTTGAATATGAGCATGTGGAATTCTGGTACGGTTGTTGGAAGTGGAAATGATTTCCATAGAGTTAACATGCCAATAGTTTCTTCTGTTTGGGCACATCACTCTATGACAGTTGAGAGTCAGCCAAGGACAACGGACTCTAGAGATGCAGAAGACAACAAAAGGAATACTTAATAGCTTTCATGTCTAAGCATTATTGGATTGCTTTCTGTATCATATGAATTTTGAGGATGTTGGGACAGTAAATCTCAGATGTGGTGGAGGCCTTGGTGCTTTTGATTTGGACCAGCTTCATTTCACCAATGTTGTAAGTCTGCGCAGTTCTTTTTATCAATTGAGTTAAAAAGAAAAATTCATATGACCTCCAACTCACGATAAGAGAATATCAGAGGAAAATATAACTTCTGAAATAGGCACAACATGGCAAAGCTAAAGTACTTAAATGCCCTTATACTAAGTGCACAACTTTAAATGAAAAAAGTTCAGAAAAATCACATGTACAAAGCTGCAGCAAGACTTATTTTAATGGTACAACTCATGGAGGTCCATGAGATGTTATGCACCAAGGATGTGCTATGGCACAAATTTAAAAATTAAAAAATATAAATAAAAAATAAATATTATAATATAATTATAAATTCAAGAAACATCCTTAAGGTAAGTGTTCATCACATGCAATTTCCTTAATAACAATAAAGATATACTTCAAGCTATGTTATATTGCATCATGTATTGGAAAACAAAACCATCCCTCCAGACAGCAACAAATCAAATGCACAGGTGTGTACTTATCAGTTCCTTGTCCACTGAGAGAAAATTGAAGTGCCTATATATCAACAACAATTGGAGTAAGTCCATCAACTTAAAATTTCTGGTATCCAGCTTCTACAATAAAAAAATTCAAGCAAAAGCACACCATAACACTCTGTTTATGTCCTTGTGGGCTACCCATGTGATTCAGCCAAGTTGTTATTACCCAATTCTGAAACCAACACAAGACTTCTACCAATGCTGCCGTGGTTGACCAAAACATCAACAAAAGTTTCCATAGTAGCCATTACACAATATTGATTCTTGGGGACAAAACAATACATTATCTACCTCCTTGGGGTATATGGAAAAGTTAGGAGAAGCTGCTATATTAGCAATATCCATAGAAGATCACCATAAATTAAACATTTTTTTTCAGGATTCAGGATTCAATATGGAGATAATGAAGATGGATTTATTCAAGAACCTGTATCTCCTCCTGCACACAGTATTGACTCCATTTGTGTTCAGTGGTCTTCTAACAATACATAGTTTAAATGGATTTCCAAGCTAAACAAGGTTTGGTCTTACAAGATTTTTTGCAAATCATATGTGATTGATTTGATATCAAAGACCGCTTTCCAAAACTTAGTTCATAGATAATGGATTCTATTGGATAAAGTTGTCATTGATGTCAATATGATGACAAACCATATGTGTATTGCTGAAGCTAGCCCTAGGTATATGAAAGACAATGATTGAAACCCTAAGAGAAAACCCTAGAAGCAAACCCTAGGTGCCAAGTGCATTAATGTGGCCCTAGCATTGTTGAAGATGAAGAAGCCCTAGATAATTGATGGATGAACATATATGGAAGGTGCCCTAGGTCTATGAACAAGAAACGATATTACATATGGAAGAAGCCCTAACAATGAAAGCCTAGATGCATGGAAAATACCTAAGCCCTGGATAATTGATGTCAAGTCCTAAGCATTGCTAATCATTAAGCCTTAGATAATTGATGAAAATCCCTAATATAACTTACGTGTATAGATGAAGAATGTATAGGTGCATCTATTTTCTTCTATGAGGGTTAGACATGCATTCCTACAACATATCAATGAATACCTAAGCCTTGCAAGGCCTTTTATGCTATCAAAAAGGGATTATAAGATGCCTTAAAAAATACAAAAAAAATATTATAGGAGAAACAAGAAAGTAATAAAAAAAGGGGCATCCATTTAAGGAAGGCCCCTTTTTGGGATTGAAAGAACCTCTGGCATATTTTAGGATCACTTGAAAGCAGGTTTTATGGAGATGACATTGAAAAATATAATGGACACTTAAGGATACTCTGAGGACTGTTGTGCACTTTTTGCGGCAATTGTGTTACAGAATCATTGAAGGCAATCTTGAAGGGATTATCTATGTAGAATGAGCATTGTTGAAGCCCTCATGGAGTAGCCGTGTAGAAGACTGTTTGGGTGACATGAAGAGTCTTAGAGACACTTACTAGTTGCTGATGTTGACCTTTGTCATTGGAGCATACATGGAGAAGACCCCTTGCAACAACCATTAAATATTTGAGAAGTAGTTCCCAGACCCCTTGCAGCGGCTGAAGCCTACAGGAAGCCTGAAGATGCAACACTCTTATTGTATGAAATGTGTATGTGAAGTAAATATATTTTTTTGTTACACGATCCTTTTGATGGTTGAGGGTAGCAAATATGTCCCTCAAACTACAGATGGGGGAATTTATGGTAGGGTTTTGGGGACAGGTAGTGAACTAGGGTTTCTAATTTGTGACATTTAAGACTTTCCACCCTTGGATTTCCTTTCATATGCATAACCCCTTTTAGTACATCCAAATATATTTTCTTTTTAGCTTCATCATGACCATTTTTCTCTTCTAGTTACAATAATAGATTTTTACAAAGAGTTAGGTTCAAACAGTCTTATCTTAGTTTGGATTTTCAACCTTGGATTTGACATGTAGATATTTGTCCAGTTTTGCAGAGATCTGACCTTTGATTCTAAGACTTGAAACTTCTAGTGTATTCTTTGATTGTTATTTCCTTTTGGAACAAATGCATGAGTTGAACATCTTACGATTCATCTTGGGGATGGTTCTCTCTAAGTTAATGCATATATAAAGTTGCCAAAGTACCCTTGGGGATTTTAGCAATCTATCTCTCACCGCAAGTATGGGGTGACCCATCCAAATGTTGTGGATTCTTTTATTGTGATTTTGTTTTGGAACAAATGCATGAGTTGAGCATCTTATGATTCATCAAATAGAAAAAAAATAGAAAAAATATCTCATTTTTTTACAGAATTGTAAAAAAACTATTAACAATATGAAACTCCAACCCATTTAGGCAATGCATCATCACATCTAGGGCATCCACCAACACAATTGGGTCATTATTACAACAACATATTCCAATTTTTTTTCTCATCAAGCTTCATGCCAACAACTTACAATGTTGTTTTGGGCCTAAGACATACTTCTACACTTATTTTTTCCTTTCTTCGTTCTTGTTAACAATTCAGAGGGTTATAGCATCTGTTTTTAGGATTTTTTTACTGTTTTTGGAGCTATTTATTTAGGGTTTTTATCATGCTATTATTTTTTCCAAAATTTTAAGGTTGTTAACCTTTTCTGTCCATTGACATAATAGGAAAAAAGTTAGCAGGAAGCCCTCCTTCCCACATACTTTTTAAAAAGTGCAAACCAGTGTTGCATAACTCATACTTCGCAAATACCCGGATGGCATATCATTGGACAACTTGGGAAGGCTTGGGAAAGACTCGAAAAATAGCAAAAAAGTGAAAACTATCTCATTTTTTTGCATAAAAGATAAATTAATGTCACATCATATTATTGAGAAAGGATCCCCAACATCAAAACATTTACGTCGTATTCCTCAAGTGCGCAATGGCAATCATAATAATTTGCAGAGTTTTTAAAAGGACCCATTTGTGATTGAATAGATATGTTTTTGGTGTAATGAAATTTTAAAAATTCTAAAATTGTATGCTAAAGAGTCTTATCATGAAAGAGAACTATCAACGAGCTTAAAGATGCCTTGATTATGTTCAAAGAGGACAAGAATGCAACTTGCATAAAAAAAAAAAATTCTAGGATGCATTTTGTAAGCTCATATGCCATTATAAAGATCGAAGCTATAAGACTCAGCGATGTTAATTAGCACTAGGTCATTAGTACAACTAACATTAGTATAGTTTGTGATATTCCCACTTAGCATTTTGCTAAGTGAAATATCCAATTTTGCCATTTTTTCCATCATATCGATTTGCACTTAGGAAATGTGGGTAGATGGGGTACCACAACACAGAGGAAATTATAGCAATGTAGGTACTAGGGACTACGCAATACTTGGTGGAGTCACTCCGGGAGGTTGAGGAGTGAGGGGAGTTTGAGGTGGAGATTTTGTGGGGAGGCTTTGGGAGCCTTCCAACAAGGATTACAGTCATTTTGGGAGCCTTTACCAACAAATTTCACGGGAGGAACATTCTTCCCTGCAGTAGAGCCACTGAAGCAAGAGGGCTGAATTTCCGGGGTCAAGCTTTGGCCAAACCCTTTATGGGTTTTTCTGGGTATTGTGTAGGGAGGATGGGATTAATTTCCTATAAATTTTTGAGCAGTGGAGAGGGACCTAGCAGCATACCTATTCAGGCAACAACATATTTATGGGAAGTTCCAGTGTAGAACTAGGGAAGCACAGCGATTTAAGGAAGAAGGGTGACCTGTACTACATTTGTGGCTTTGCTAGCTTGCATAGAGCAAGCCCAGGTGCACTTTTTCCAACACGTTTATTGTACACCCATTCTTATTAATAAAATGACTCGACAACGCAGATTTTGGTGTGAACTTGTGTTTTGAATGCGTGTTTATGTTTTATGTGATTTTTATGTCTATGCACACCTGCTATTTGTTGTAACATTGGATTAGGGATATTACATAGTTGCAACTTACAATAAAATACAATAACATTACAACTTAAATTTATAGGCCAATAAATGCCTTCATAAGAAACTAGTACAATACATTTTCCATGTTACAAAACCAAGTTTATAGTAATCAATCATCATAACTTCCTCAAAATGGTGGCACACATGTTCCAACCCCATAGAGAAAAAGAACCAAAATCCTAAACCATTGAGGTTCCTAGGAATTAGATCTACATTTACTCTTAGTCTATTGTTGTTCAAAAATAGCTATTCACATATATCATCACTTGCCACATTCATTAGAATATGGAAATATGGACCATACCTTTTATAAGGTAAAGATTAACATTGAAAAATAACTACTCAAGATTCAAATGGATCAACAGATTTGACTTTCAGGCAAAGAGTTCTACTTTAGCATGAACCTTATACATATTTTTTATTGCATGCAAATCAAAACCAATCTCAGATGAAAATTCATGAATTACTATTACAAATTATACGTGTTCATCGCACAACCTTTGGAAGATGTGCATTGTTCTCTAAAGGAGCCATGTTACACTGGTGCAAACCCAAAACAACAGAATAACATTATTCAACATTAATGAACATGGATCTAAACCAATATTTCTATTCAACATGTGTGGAGAACAAAAGAATTTTGCATTTGGAAAATAAAAATTGGGAAGTCTATAATTTAACCCAACTACTTCGAAGTTATTCCTTCCCAATTAGTTACATTGTGTTAATTACATCAATCTTCAATCTTTCCTTTATAAAAAATATGTTTTCCATTCTAGAGTGATTTGCATGTCAATTAAAAATAAGTAATTATTCCTCATAGTATCCATGTTAAAAATTCTCCTTTTGCTATTTTCCAGGAGCAGTGATCTTGAACCACTTCAGGTACTGATTGGCATGCAACATGCATGAGATCAAATAAAATTAAAGATGATCTTTTTGGAAGCTTCTTGAGGTCATACAAGCACTTCCTAGTGAGAATAGAGGGCCTATCAAACAATTAGAGCATCCCTGCCATGAATCCAATTATCCAAGTTAGAAAAACATTATCTTATTCATGTTAACAACTTAGATATTTTGCAAATTTATAAAATACCAGATTTGGGGGGTTGTCTTTACTGTAATGGATCATTCAAGATGATGAGGTATGCAAGTAGAAAATTGGGAAATTTTGGAGTTGCAACCCTCTTGTGCGCATGTTTGTATGGTAGAAGAAGATACTTCTCTCCTCATATTATGATTCCCTGGTATAAATATAGTACAGAAAATAAAAATATATTAATAATGTCCAATACACTAATAAAAAAAATTTGAGAACAAAACTATCACAACATACCTGACAAATCACCAACTGGAAAATTGTCAACCAGCGAAGCATGTTCCAAGCGAGGAACATCCATAGAAAAATCCCCTATATATATAAATATAAAATTTCAATTCTCATCATAAACATATTGGCACATAAAGTAATGCACACATGAAAATATTGATTACATCAATTAGTAGTTCTATCTAATGTACCTGAAATTGTAGGAAAGTTAGAACGACACTGCATCAATCTATCTCGTTGAGTTGAAGGAACAATAGTGGATTGTTGTACCTCTACAAAAATTCGCACAAAAGTTAGCTAAGAAATGATGATGTTCATATACACTAATGTAAACATATTGATCTCATTACTCTATGAAACATACCTGGCACAATAGAGGATGCATGGTTGGAGCGAGGACGGCCCCGCTTGTTGAGGTGTTGAAACTGAAATGGTTCATATTTAGATGCATGGACATTTAAATCAACTTCCAAGCCACCACTTCGTTTGTTTCTTTTTTTTTTTCTTTTTTGGACTGAGAAAACTCTTTTTCCTCTTCAAAGATGATTCAAAAGCCCCCAACCCAAGGGTGAAGTCATAATCCATAATATGAAGATTATTGGCGTCATCCGTCATTTTTTTAACCAAACCAATCAATTGATTCGTCTTGCTCAAAGTAGCAGGAGGACTGTTTCGAAACAAGTCCAAATAGCCAAACAACTCCTCTCTAGCAAACTCGAGTTCTTCAACATCTATATCAACATTGTCACCAACCATAAAAATTGTGCTAGTATCTTCACCAAGGTTTGGTGTCTCCATATTTATCTCAAGAGGGGCATTCAATGAATTGGGTGAGGCATCTTGATATGATAACAATTTTGATTCCATCAAGGGGGAATACAACCAATCTACCTTTATAACATGCTTGCAAATGTTGCCACGAATAGACCATGGGCAATCACAAGTTAAAAAATTTGTGCGGTGAAAACTGACGAGATATTTCTTATCACGATTACTTTGACTCTTCACCCAATAAGCATGAGATATAGTTTCATGAAGGCTGCAATCACTATCTGCAATTCTTCTAGCTTTTTCTATCGATGATTCAAGTTGCTTCTCCTTCTTGTAATTGTTTAAATATCCTTCTTTTTTCAAAATTTCCTTGAATCGATAACAAGGTTCAACATTAGTTAGTAGGATATAGATCAACCAATCCATTCGACGAGCACATTTCTTTCTTTGATCGGATAAAAAGTTTGTCTTCAAGTAACTCTGATATGACTCCACAGCATTGTTTGTCTCCTAATTTGCATGAGGAAAATCTCGACAACCTTTTACCCACATTCCTAAATATAAAAAAAGATGAGTTAGTGAAGATACATTATTTTTATAAAACAAAAAAATATGAATATAAAAAAGAGTATGTGAACTTACAGATCTTATCACCAGCAACCCAGTTCTTGTGGAAATAGTCCAAAAATTTCTTTTCATTTGCAAATTTATTGAAAAATCCATTGATTGCATTGGTCATTGCATCATTGGAGCAATTTATCATGATATACCCTAGCTCACTAAACATCTTGTTTTCTTTTTCTCGACTACTGGCTAATCGGTTCACATTTTTTAGCCATGCTCTTCGTACGTGCCAAACACACAAAATCACTTCACAACTTGTGATTCTCCTGCCAAATTCAATTAATCTTAAGTGTGATGTCTTTAGAATAAACAAAAATTACAATGTAAAATAAGAAGATATAAGTTACCTCAAAGCATCGATTTCAGCCAATGCATCATCAACCATGAAGGCATTGACTTTCCAATTAGGACAAAGTTGATAACACCTATGCATGAGGCGCTCCAACCATTGTGCAATATCCTGTGATGTATTACGAGATGCCACCACCCATGCAACTGGAACCCCACTTTGTTGCTCATCAAAAGCCACGAGTGTGTACAATTGATACTGTCATATTAAAAAAATATATAAATTCAAACTTAAGTCATTAATCATATTAAATTGCTACAACTCAAATGATTGTAATTAATAAATCATTAGCAACATACCCCATATTTATTTGTACTAAATGTTGAATCCATGGCTAATAAACTGTTATGAGATAGCTTCACCATGGTCTCTAACATCCATTTCGTTTGTATCCCAGCTATAAAAGGGACTTCAACACCATTGGGCTTTTGGTAAAAGAATAAGTCATCATGGTGTTTTTGATACCAAAGATTCACACTCATTTCATCTTTTTTGTGCAATTGGTAATTTCCTTTCATTAAACGATTATAGATGTTGACAACATCTTTTCTGCACAAGAAGAAATCTCTATCTCGAGCTGTAGCATCCATGTCCACATATTTCTTAATGTGCATCTTACACACTGAGTCAATTGGCACTTCTAAAAAGAAACAACTTTCAATATAAGAAATCATGTCCCTCGAAAGTCTTGGCTTATGCAAAGACCTCGCATCACCTGAAGTGTCGTGTTGTCCATGACAGGGCCATCCATTCCCATCTTCATGATCATACATATTATATGTTAATATTGTTATTTTAGGGCTATTAACCATAACCTTTACAATGAAATGGCACTGGCAGCCCCTCTTTTTCACAAATGAGCACCTTCGTTTCATTGAATCATCTCCTCTTTTGTCCTTTGGGCCATACGAACAAGTATATCTACACAAAAATATTTGAAATGTCAATAAATATGAAAATTAACAAAACAATATTAATAACAACATCTATTAATAGCATTTTTTAAATACTTACAACTCATATCTCAAGGCAGCACTAGCCCTTGAGCTTGGGGCTTTGCTTTGTCGAAGAATAAATGTACATGGAGCTTTTGGATTCGTCTCTTCTCCTCTAATAAAGTCGTCAACTCTATGTAAAGGAATTTTTGCAACCCGATCAATACTCATGTTTGTTTTATATACTTCAGCCCAGACTAAATCTTTACCAGAAAATGTGATCTTGTCTTTAGGGTCTTGCACGTCAAGGTCCATGATAGTCTTCCATTTATTTTGCTTTCCCATTTTGAATCGATGTCTACAAATGCAGAAGCAAAATCAAAAGTAAAATCATTAAATTGAACTTGACATTTTCCATAAAGAAACAATGATAACCAATAGACAACAAGATTGCAAGTAAAAATACTTCCATATCTACTAAACATGACAGAGAAGGTGAAGTTCAAAGTACACTCTTATCTTGATATAAATTTTGTTTGGAATACATCTATACTTCTTTGCAATTCCTTGTTGTATTTCCTTAACAAAATTTTAATGAAATCTAGACACCAAGGCATTGGTGTGTCAGCCTTGGGTATATTTTTGTAGATTCAAGTTTGTTTCTCTTTGTGATCCTCCCAATTGACAGAACAATTCAGAATAAGGCCACAACATCATTGTAATAAACAAAGTAAGCATACAAATAGATAGCAGCACACAATAGTGGCATTTGATTCTGTGTAGATAGATGGGACCAGCCATGGCTTAAGATAGCCAATACTGATACCAACAGGTCCACAACTCCTATTACCAACTTATAACTATTGTTAAGAGTAATAACCCTCTTAACAATACTGTATTAAAGAATTCTCTATCTGAACTCCTTAACATATTATTGTGTGTTATTTATCCTAACACATCTCACCTTACAAGGAATGGTAAGCAGAAATCAGGAATAGCTAGGAATGGGCATGAAGTCATCACCTCATGATTTTTAAAGGTCAGATTCTCTGTTCTATAACATCTATGCTCACCATTCTTTGTCAAGACTCGTACAAGTTAAGTTCTCCTTCTGCCTTTAAATTTTTATAAATTTATATTGGCCTGTGTTACATTCAAACTTTCTTAACACATGTTTACAAGATATATTGGCAAATTTTGCTCTGCATCATTAGCACATTCATGAAGAAAAAAGTCCAATGAACTGGCCTCACCAAGTTTTCAATAAAGTCCTGGATGCTGAGCTCGCTAATGATGTATGGAACCCCACCCCCAATGACAAGGATGATCCTTCTCTGGATGTGGTTCCAATCCGAGGGGCAGCTTAATTGATTTTCACAGCTTTGTGTGATCACTTCTGTTTATGCCATAATGGCAGGGCTTTATGGTTGTTTTGCCTTGATGCCAAGTTGCTTTTCAGGGCATTAACTTTAATGTTGTATGTCCCAGTGGCATTTTGCAGCGGACTTTGCTTGTACAAATGTCCACTATGTACATCTTTGATTACATTAATAGTTAAAGGAAACACTCCTCATAATTAAATTTATTTATCACTTGGCACCATTGTTGCAGTTAACCTCACCTGTAAGACGAGAATAAATTTAGGAGTCTAGGCCCTAACAGCATTGGTCCAGTTTCAGCTACCATTACCATAAATTTGGGGCCAGCATATATGAACCTGCGGACATGCTTTCCATTATCTTGAGACTTGATTCTAACAGCCTGCTGTCTGACAAAATGCCCATGCCCCTTTCCCAGCGATTAAATTTAAAGAATTTTCTTGTAAATATCATAAAGTGTTTTAAGCAACAATGGAAGACCTCAGAGCTCTGTTGAAAGTGGTCACACTTTTATTTTATCCTTGCCACTTGGCATATTGCAGTCAAAGCTGCAGACAATTCTTTTAAAAGCTTTCGAACTTACTGTTTTTGATCCTTAGTCAAGGGTATAATCCACTACTTACAACAAAGTGGGCTTGGTTTAGCATTTTGGTGTATATCATTTTTGTTTCCTCGGAAAAAAAAAAAACTGCATTTCTATTCATAGGAAAATAAATCATTCTGTACATGCATATCCATTCTCAACCATCCAACATAGGCACTTCGAGCAGCTTGTAAGGGCCTTACAAAAAAGCCCTGAAAGACTTTTCCTGAAAAAGAAGCAACAACAATAAAAAAAGGCTCCAATTACAGGTCATGACTCATAACAGAGTCACAGACCTATAATACCAACATCATGGTGCTGGCCATATGGTCATATACAGAAAAGACTGTCATACAAAGTTCAGGTACCACAGGAACTTAAAAACCAAAGATCTTGTACTATAGAGAACATTGTGACTATGCTGAATGATGGTAGCCTTTTGAATGCATTTCATTATTACAATTCTGCAATAATTGCAGGCTTGCTGATCTCTTCTCACATAGGCTATAGCAAAAAGTTACTTAGCAAAAGTGACATGGTGATTTTACATTCAAATGTCGGAAGTTTTAAATAATATGTAGGATGCTATCTATGGGGAAGTTTGCTCTTTTTGGCTATATGTCAACGGATTATTCCATGTCCAGATTTAAACATTATTTCCTGGAAAGAAAATTTCTAGCAACTAATTTTTTTAATCCATCTTATGTTTGCCACGGATGAAAGTCTGATGCAAAAGCTTCTAAGTTAGTCTGGTGCAAATCTCCAATCTGGAGAATTTTATTCAGCAACACAGCAGAGTCAATATTCTGATTTCCAAAGTTCATCTCGGAAACTTGATGTATCAAATTCCAAGGTAAAACACATCTTTCTTATGTAATACATTGTCTTATACATGTCAATGCAAAGATGCATCTTGAATGTAGTACTTTGGACAAAAGGTTATATGATTTTCAACCACTGAGGTTATATAATGATTAACCGGGTAAGCTCACTGGTTTTTTCTTATTTTATATGATTTAACACAAAGGGATCTAAAAATGTAGCCACTTTATTTAGTTAATAATGGCAAATAACACATGCCAGAATGATTTAATATAGAAACTTTGGCTAATGACATGCAAGGCTGCTCATCAACAGACTCAATCAACTAAACTCTAAAGCATACTTGTGGACTCTCGATAGATCCACCAAACAAATTCACCCAAGGGGATTTCGTCCTTGAAATCAGACTAGAACTGGCCTCACCAAGTTTTCAATAAAGACAAAATAGATAGATAACTCAGGATGCTCCAAATACCTAGGACACTCTAAAAATTTTATTTTATTATTTTTCCTGAAAAAACGAAAGAAAATATCATAGACAAATACCATGATGAATACCATATGTGAATTTTGTCCATTTTAACTATATCAAAAAAAGAGAATATTACAAAATGGTATGTGTATCACTCAATACAGAGTTAAGGTTTATACCCACTCAATTCTGAATCAAACGCATGACAAATTAGTAAAAGCTTTGTTGTTAAATGTAAAAAGCAGGATTCAAATCTCTTCTACATGTTAATGGGTATTTGTATCAATCCAATACACAGATGAAGTTTATAAATCCCACTGATGGATCAAAAGGAGTTGCACATGGCTCTATGTTGGTTTAACTTCATTTAAAGATATCGTTCGGTAAAGCATGTAAAACTACTTCTCTATTCTATATAAGAGGTATATACGGTTCACCTTCCCCTGGGGACAGTGATTTGGAGAGTGCGCTGTTTCATTGGAACCACAATCAGCTGATTTGAACCCTGAGCATTGTCAACTAAAAACCAAAAGTAAATTGAAAAATATTGTATCTGTTTTTTACCTATAATCTGATAATTGACTCATGTGCTTGATTGGACAATCGTTTCTGTTCCTCAATAATAAGGAATTGTGTGTTAATTTCTGGTAGTATAATAACTTTTGTTGTATGGACTGTTATCTTAAGAATATGGTGGGTGTGAAAGTGTGTTGTTTCCTCAGGGCATGCATGTTTTTGTATGGACTGTTATCTTAAGAATATGGTGGGTGTGAAAGCGTGTTGTTTCCTCAGGGCATGCATGTTTTTGTATGGACTGTTATCTTAAGAATATGGTGGGTGTGAAAGCGTGTTGTTTCCTCAGGGCATGCATGTTTTTGTATGGACTGTTATCTTAAGAATATGGTGGGTGTGAAAGCGTGTTGTTTCCTCAGGGCATGCATGTTTTTGAATGCCAGTTTTACCAGTACTATTAAAATGAAGATTAATAAGCAATGTATGCCATTCTCTGTGATAAGCAGACCATGAGAGGCATCCAATTACCTTCATATATTTGTCTAGCCTTGATTTTGAATTTTTGAAACTTCACAGTGCCTCTCGAAGGAAAAAGAAAGGAAGATTAATAAGCAATATATGCCATTCTCTGTGATAAGCAGACCATGAGAGACATCTAATTACCTTCATATATTTGTCTAGCCTTGATTTTGAATTTTTGAAACTTCACAGTGCCTCCCGAAGGAAACCTTGGTTCTTCCAAAGCAGGAGGTACCATGGTATATAATGATTTTCAAAATAATAAAATATGAAAAAACCAGTGAGCTTACCTGGTTCAAAAATCAATGAGCTGTGTGTCTGTGACAGGAAGAATGAGTAGTCTTCAATGTGACCAAAGCCAATTTGTACAGCGCAAAGGCACTCGGTTGGCCCACTGCCCACAGCCAAAATTAAAACCCAGTGAACCTGAAATCGGGCTGTAGCAGGCCACGGTTAGCCTGGAGAAAAGAACGCACCACGCAGAGCCTGGATATGTCAATTTGGAGATTTGAGGAGGCTCTGAGATTAGATCTGGTGCTTCGAGGAAAAAAGGCGGGCAGAAGCATTGGGCATACGCCATATTGGAGTTTGAATCACGCTGAAACTCAAAACTGGAGTTTGAATCACGCTGAAACTGAAAACTGGTGCTTCGAGGAAAAAAAATCAGTTGAGTGCCACTGAAGGGCCACTGAAGTGCTTCGTGGAGGTGGCAAGCTTAACAGAGAACGACAATGGTGGGAGACGGAGATGGAATGGAAACGGCAACGGAGGGAGACGGAGATTGGCATGGAAACGGAGACGGAGGGAGACGAAGATTGATATGGAAACGGAGACGACCGTCGGAGAAAGAGGTCAACTGGTTGCCGGAGGATTAAAAAAAATGGTGCCGGAAAGTCTATTTCGTAGCACATATAGACTACGCCCTGGTTAAAATACGTTGAATTTGGAGTTCAATTCTAAATGTGACCAGTCAAATGTCATGCAAGTGACAGGTGGCGATTCATGGGTGTTTTTGGACACATGTTAAGACATCTCCACAATTCAAGCAAGTGACCGTGGAAACTCATGCGAGATTTTTTTGGGTTATTTAAAATTTGAATGAAATATGTAGCCATAGTTTGTTGCTAGTGATTGATTAAGGGATTGCATGTGCACAAAACAACCTGTAAACTAACATGCAGACATACAGCATCTGCACAATACAACTTGTAAACTAAGGGTTGGGAGTTTTGATAGAAAAAATAGTTGGCGGAAATTAAGGAATAGGAGTTGAAATATTAGTTGGCGGATGTTGGAATTGATTTCGTCTATAAATTGTTGCCTCATATTTTCAAGGAATTCTTAATATCAGGGTTTTGTGCAGCAACCCGTGTTTGGGTGTCAAATTTGTCAATTTCATCTGTAGCTGCTGCTGACAGATATCTCATTACTGGCTTCCCAGTAATGATATTAAGCCAGTAATGATATTTCTGTCAGCCGCTGCGACAGATTGCTTTAGGCATGGTCTCTTCCTTAAAAAACCAGAATAATCCACAGACGTACGGTGGTGATTGCCGGCGTTTCCTGGAAGAAAGTGACCCGGGCTTTTTGGCGGCGGGGTTTGGGGGCTAAGCTTATTTTTCATTCTATTCACACATTTAAATCTGCAATATATATCTGCAGCTAAATGGTATATCTGTTTTAATCTTACTGTTCATATTTACTGTTTTAGGGCATTTATGGGTAGACTGAAAAATAACCTGGAAGAAAGTAACCTGGGGTTTGTGGCTGCGGGGCTGTTTTTGCTGGTGTTTAAAGTTTTCATGGCGGAGGGGGTAGCTTTCTGGAGGAGCAGTCTGCATTGTTGCAGGAAATAACTTTTTTCCAGTAGTCTAAAAAATCCACACAAATTTAGGTAAGATTTTGAAAAATTTAGTCAAAGATTTCCACACAATAACCCAAAAATTTAGGTAAGATTTTGAAAAATTTAGTCAGATTTATTAGAATCTTGTTGTTAAACTTCAGTGTTTATTTTGTGTGCTTTGAGAGTTTTTGATGATGCTGAATCCATTTCCACTATAAAAAAACATGCAATTCAAACAATCCAACTACCTGATTTTTTTATTTTTCTTTTACAGAATTCCAAAAAATACTACCTTTGAATTTTCTTTTACAAAATTCCAGAAAAAAAACTGCCTTCTATAGCTATTCTGTTTATTGCGTCGTTAAATAACTCCTAAACTTTCTGACGACATAGTACAATGAATTCGGTAGATATGTAGAGAGCTATTAAAACTCACTCTGAGATCATGACAATCCCCGGTAGTCCCTTGACAAGATATTAAAACATGTTTTTGTGGTTCACATCCAAGTTTAACACGAACATTTCTCATAGTTTCATTATAAAAATACACGAAAAATATAGTAATCTCCAATTTGTCCATATTGTTTATCGTATCATTTTTAATACGAATAAATTTAACATAACCCAACCATTTAATTTATATCTCGAGATTTATATGCCTAAAGTAGTCTTTAATATATCAACAGATTCTACATCAAAACAAATCTATATTATATATTTTATCCTAAGTTTAATTTTTTTAATACCGTAAATAATAAATTGTTTTTTGGTTATGTTATTGTTTAATAGTATAATTTAGATTTATTAGAAAAATAAGTTCCAATTTATGAATTTATATACATTATAAATACAATATTAATTTATAATAGACAATTAAAATCACATTACACGTTTCAATTCATGATCTTATCTGCTTAATAAATACAATATTAATTTATAATTTACAATTAAATCACATTACAAATTTTAATTCATCATCCTATATGTATTATAAATACAATATTTATTTATTACAAGTACAATATTCAATTACAAGTGTTAGTTCATTATCGTATATGCATTAGGAATACAATATTCATTTATTATAAATATAATATTCAATTACATATTTTAATTCACGATCCTATATGCATACAATATTCATTTACAATGTATCATTAAAATCAAATTATATTATAAATACAATATTCGTTCACAATGTATCATTAAAATCAAATCACAATTAGATTAGGAAATGTCTTGTTAACAAACCTAATATTTTAAATATTATAGACCATAACATTAAACTTTAAAATTGTAAACTCTAACTAAATATTTTAATATTTGATTTCAAATATTAGAAAATTTAAAATTTTAAAACTAATATGAAATCTTAATATTATAAATTTTATTATTAAAATCCATATTATATTATAAACTCTAATACTATACCTATTATTGTAAATCTTATTATTATAAACCTTATATATTAACCATTCTATATTATAAACTCAATATTAAAAATCCTAATAGTATAAATCTCAATACTATAAACTTAATTGCTATGAACCCTATCACAATGAAATTATAAATATAGTTAACACATGCACAACCATATTATTAATTGTGGTTAAATAATTTTGTAATGTCACATTGTGATGTTGAAGAAATTTCGATGTAACGTAACATTGTGACAATATTTGTCACATAGTGACATTGGTTAGATTTATGTACCATTTTGATGTCCCAACATATTTGATTATTAATATTAATCAATAATATTCAGAGGTGATTAAGTTTGAATGAAGCTTAGTATTGTTGATTCTCAAACATAATAGAACATAATCAACAACATTAGTAAATATAGTAGACTAATTTTATATAGTGTTGCATTGCGATGTTGGGAAAATTTGATCATTGCCAACTAATAATAATAATAATAATATACTCAACCTTAATACTAATATTATTATTAGTCAAATTTGTTGATATTAATATTATTATTAAAAAATTTAAACCTTGATTGTAATTGATAAGGATGACCTTAACAGACTAAGATTAAAAATATTCGACTCTCGTCAACCATGGTTGACTATCATTGAATATTTTCAAGTTATATTGATAGAGGAAAAATATTATTGACTTGAATTTTGTTAAGTATAGTAAACATAGGGTTACCAAATCTGATCATGGTCAACTATTTAAACATGGAAAAAAATGTAACTTTCTTTGATTGGCTGTTAATACTAATCAATAATATTAACGGACAATTTTGTTTGACCAAAATTGAAGAGTGTTGAATATCAAACATAGTCAATCAAATTAGTAAATGTGGTTGTAATGTCGCATTGTGACATTGTATAAATTACTTGATGTAATGTAACATTGTGAAAATATTTGTCACATTACAATGTTTGATACATTTATGTCACAATGCGATAATGTAACAATGCAATAATGTTTGTCACATTGCAATGTTTTTCATATTACGATGATTTCACATGGCTTGACAAAGTTCACCATGGGTCAACATGGTTTGACTAATTTGACCATGGTTTACAATAATTTTCTATGATAGATTACGCTTGTCTATATTTATAATGGAAGGTTACAGTGGACCATGTTCTACCATGGTGACCTAGGTCGACAACATTTGACCATATTAAAAATGGTTTCCCATCTTGAGCATGGGTTGAACATGGCTTCGAAAAGGTTGACTATGGTGACTATGGTTGACCGAATATGACCATGATTGACCATGGATGACCTAGATTGCCCATGGTTGACAAAGGTCAAACATTTTGAATAGAGTCAACTATGGTTGAGAATGGTTAACTATGGTGACCATAGCTAATTATGGTCAATCAACCATCGCAGTCATAGTTTGACTTTTTTTAGAATATGGTTGACGATGTGTGACTATTGTTAAAAATCACTCACTATGTTTTAACTATGGTTAATGATTATTTAACTACAATTGAACATGGTTGACTATGGTTATCCATGTTCACCCTAAAAAGGTTGACTATGTTTAATAATGTCATCACATTGTAACATTTTTATTTGTTGTCACATTGTGACTATGGCTAACTATGGTTGATGTTGGCATTATGGCCAATGTGTTTTCATTGATGGCAACATTGTGATAATATGATGATTGTGGAACTAATGCAGATATAATGAATATTGGTACAAATGCTGCATATGATATGGACAAGGAAATGGTTATTTATTTATAGAAGGATAGAAAATGGGAAGTTTTAAAAGCATATGCAGTTGTTGTAAACAAGGGTCATGTACATATGCATGTCATGTGAAAAAAATTCACGTACAAAAAATATTTTTGTGGGTAGTATTTGATATACATATCACTATATAACATTTTCCACTCTATTTATTAAGTCATAAGGTTTATATTAAAATACAAGAACATATGGTTAAATTTTTGAATGCAGATAGTTAGGATAATGCTGTACACAACTACCTGGATTCAAGTTCTACATCAACACAAATTTTTTTTCTATCTTGCATTCAAAAAGTTATGTTGATTTATACATTCATTTTTATTCATATGTATACTATTTTCATTTTATTACTTATACATATATTTATTTATTTAACTAAAGATGTCGAAGATGGATGAAAATGGAGTACTAGATAGTTTCAAAACTTTTATCGAAAAAGTTAAGTTGGAAAGGATGAGAAAGCATCATATTAAGAATTTTGAACTTGATCCTATTCTTAATTATTTCATTAGAATGTGATTCAAACTATCCAATACCAAATAATACAAGGTGATTGTGAAGACATTGCAAAAATCATATCTAAAAAGGATTATTCCCTAGTTATTGTAGATATTCCTCATGGTTTTAGTTTCCCAAATATTGGATATGATAGTGAGCCTTATAGTTATCAATATTTTAGTAAATTGGTTACGATATTTCAATAAGTCACAACATCACCATTTTGGAGAATTGTAACATTTTATTCAGACACAAAATTTGCAATGTTATTATTATTCTTCAAGGGAAAAACAAAATCAAGGATTGAGCTTACATGGTAAGACATTGAAATTGCATGTTTAATTAATGTTAAAAAAAAATATTTATTTACAAGTTAATTGAACTTTTACTATTTAATGTTACAGGAAAAATTCAAATCTTATTGGATGTGGAGATCATCCAATTATAAATGATTGTGAGTTCATTCATGTTGAATGCTGGAAAAAAATATCATAGGTGTGAGTCTATTCTTCTAAATCTAGTAGTTGGAAAGAGTCATAGCCAAGTACTAGTTCATGATGTTGTAAAAAAACTAACATATGAAGATAAAGAAGAAAAAGGAGAGATAGTTAAAATGTATCAAAAAACAAAAGCATTGATTAACTATCTTATAGATTTATGTTCAAATGAAGGATATCGGGTTTTGTATTTATTTTCAGGTTCATGTAAGTTTTATTATATATATTTTAATTTCAATACTTTTTAAAAATATTTATGGGTTCTTTTTAAAATATTTTTATATTAATTAATACTTGGGTCTGCGGTGCATTTTCTCGATTAATGTCTGTGGTGAATTCTGCAGTGAAAATTTTCTACATTAATACTTGGGTCTGCGGTGAAAATTTTGCAGTAAATTTTCTCCATTAATACATGGGTCTATGGTGAATTTTTGCGGTGAAAATTCTGCTGTGAATTTTCTTGATTAAAGGTCAGTTGTTCGGTCTGCTGATATTCACGTGCACATGTTCCTTATCTTTTTATAATACATATTTGCTCATATATTATCAAGTATGAATAATTCACCACAACTACCAAATATTACCAAAGGTATACCCAGCATAGTTGCTCTATAGAGCCTTTATGAGTATATAGAGTCTTTAGAGAAATGTAGAGAAGAAAGAGAAGTCAAGCTACAAACCCAGCTAGAAGCCATGCTGGAAAAAAAATTCACATCTCTTGAAGACAAGATCTAAAAACAAATATAAAATAAAATAGAACTAGTGGAGAATAAAATGGAGGCAATGGAGACTAGGTTGCAGGTCATAGAAAAATATATCCAAGATACGAGCCAAACATCCCAGCAAGGAGATGCTGATAATATAGAGAGCCTTAAAATAAAGGACATGATTAAAGAACTAGAAGAAAAAATTAATAACAGTCTCACCCTAAATAGTGGGGCAGGTAATTCAGATATCAAGCCAATTAAAAATGAAATGAAAAAATTGATCGAGTTAGAACATGAGCATAAAAAAAGGGCCTTGAACCTTCTAATATTCGGTTTGAAAGAGGAGGTAGATGAGGATACTTTAGCCATAGCCCATACATAATTACATAATAGATTACAAATTGAAACCACATGTCTCACAGAAGCAAAAAGGTTAGGGAAATTAACTAAGAATAAAGGAAGGCAGATCCGAATAAAGGTGAGGTATATTGACCATAAATATGACATAGTAAAACCTGAAGTCTAAAAGGAATGAGAATATTTATAAACGAAGATCTCATTCCAGAAGATCAAGCAGAATTAAGAAAGGAGGTTCAAAAAGTAAAAGAAGCTAGGAAGGAAGGAAAATGGGAAATAATCAGAAATAGAAAAGCCATTATTCGAGATAGAAACCAAAATGATAGTAATAAATAGCAATTCAACATGCTCCGAATTCTTTCTTGGAACTGTGGAGGATTTCCATGGAACAAAGGCCCGAAACTAAGTTGGATCTCAAATGATGTTGATATTATATTTCTTGTTGAAACTTGGGAGCACGAAGAATCTAAGGTCCCTAACATAGATGGCTTTGCACTATGGTCTACCTGGAACAAGCAATCCTCCCGTAGAGGCATTGGGGGCATAGCTTACTACATTAAGAAGAACATATCCCCCCATGCTAGGATTTATAAAAACGACCCTTAAAACCAATATAGTAGGATTGAGATTACTGAAATTAATGATAAAAATACCGACATAGAAATCTATTATTCCCCCCCCATTAATTATAACTTTTATAAGAAAAATAATCTAGTTAAAAATAGTCATTACAATGGTTTAGAGAATGATATTTCTAGCCTAAGGAATGAAGGTAATATCCTTTTAGTGGGTGACTTTAATGCTCAAACTTCAAGCAACCAAGATATTCTTCTAAGCAATCATTCCAACCCCAATCCTCTTTGGTTAGAGGAAGACCTTAATCTGGCTAGCCGGTACAAAAGGAGCTCTAAAGACCTCGAGGATAATTTGTTTGGGTCAGAGCTAGTCAAGCTCTGTAGTGCTCAAGATCTCATAATTTGCAATGGTCTAAAGAAGTGGCCCAATTCTAGCCATATGACTTGCATCCATGGGCTTGGCAGCAACGTGGTAGACTATGTTATTTCCAATCTCCCTTTATACAACAAAATAATAAGTTTTGACATCTTAGACGACCACGAGCCCGACTCTGGTCATAGGCCTTTACTCATAACTCTCAGTTTTGTCATGCATAGGGATCCTATAGAAGATAATCCTTATAGTAAAAAAAAATTAATCTTTGTTAGAAATAAAAATGATCTCTTTCTAAATGAATTAAAAACTAATTTACTTCCTTTATCTAGTATAGACAACATAGATGACCTCTATCATAATTTTACTACAACCCTCTCATATTCTATTAACAAGTTCTCAATCGAAGTCTCAAGTAATAAAAGAAATAGAAAAACTAACCCATGGTATGAAAAATATTGTAAAAATGCGAGGAGAGAAATTAAGGAAGCTGTTGATGAATCTCTCAAAATTGACAAGGTAAAAATCTACAAAGCCCTAACTAAAAGGAAAAAAAGGCAATATATTCGTAAAAGACAAGGGAATCTCTTACACCTCTCTAAGGTGGCTCCTAAGAAATTTTAGAGGAAGATTCCAACTAGAAAAACTAAAGGTAATAATAAAATTTCTTTACACAACTGGAATTCTTATCTTAAAAAGCTTTATGAACCTCAGAATGCTAGGGATTTTGAAACCTTGCTCACAACGAAAGAATTTTTCTCATTAGAAGACATTTATTTTGGGGTTAAATTCCTAGCAAATGGGAAAGCTAAATACATTTAAGGTTACCAAGTGGAAATCTTAAAAATTGTAGGTCCTGTCCTCATCCCCCACATCCACAAGCTTTTCAACCAAGCAGTCAAGCAAGGGTTCCCTAAACCTTGGACTCAGAGCCTCATTATCCCTATTTTTAAAAGTGGGGATACAAATAACCCCTCTAATTATCGGAAAATTATGATCAGCCCTCTCTTAGCCAAGCTATATGGTATTATTTTGGAAAATAAGTTGAGCATTTGGCTTGAAAGTGAAGGTAAGCAGGCTAAAGGCCAAGCGGGTTTTAGAAGGCAGCACTCAACAACGAACCACCTCGTTACACTTAGAATCATTTTGGAGGAATGTCGCAATGATAAATCCAATCTCTTCTATTGCTTTGTGGACTTTATAAAGGCTTTCGATATGGTTCCTAGAAACAACATATGGAATAGATTAGAAGAGCTAAATGTTCCTTTCGAGCTAAGAGCGGTTGCTATAAGGTTATATGAGAATGTAATTGCCAAGTTAAAGATCAATGAGGGGTGGTCTAAAGATATTAAGTGTAATATTGGAGTTAAACAAGGTTGCCCCCTCTCCCCTACCCTATTTGGCATTTACATCAACAAGCTAGAAGGTTGTTTAGAAGAAGCAGAATGTGTTGGCACGATCTTAGCTGGGATAGTCATCATCCTTCTTCTCTATGTTGACGATATTGTTCTTCTCGCAAGGTGCCCTTCTGATCTTGTTAAGCAACTTAGACTTCTTAAGGATTTTTGCTCTACCATGGGTATGTCTGTTAACACTAACAAAACAAAAGTTATGATTATCAAATCCAAGAAGGACACTTACGCTAATTTTATGTATGATAATAGTAACTTGGAGGAAGTGTCTTCTTACAAGTACCTAGGAATTGATATTCATCACAAGCTCAACTAGAACTATAGCATTCAGAAAAGGATTAATGGGGGGTGGAAAGTTTATTTTGGTCTTGAAAATAATTGTAAAATGACAAACCTCGTAATGTGGGATAGAAAGAAGTTCCTCTTTGAAACTTTAGTCACTCTTGTTATCTTATATGGATGTGAGGTTTGGGGTTGCAGCATCTCTAGAGAATCCTGGAGAAAGATTGAGCAAATCCAGAAGCGTTTTATAACTTATAACCTTAAAATTAAAAACAATACACCCTATCCTATTCTCCTTATAGAAGTGGGTCTTTCCCCTATCAAGAGCCTAGCTATGACTAGGCTTCTATTGTACAAGCACAAGCTCAATACCATAGGAGACCATAGACTTCCTAAGCTAGCTTTAAATTCCATCCAAAACCACCTAAGGCTTAAACAAGTTTGGTATAAAGACACCAGGGCCTGGTTAAAGCATTGGGAGATCAACAAGAATTTTGCATTGCAAAACATTAATAACATTTAAAAAATTGTTACTTCTAAGTTCAAAGAAAAAATGTGGTGTGAGAAAGATCTAGCAGCTAAAAGAAAATTAAGATATTATAAGGAGGTCATCAACCCCACCCTAGAAGATCAAAAGTATCTATCTATTTCAACTAGCTAAAAGAATAAAATTAATATATCCAAGATTAGAATGAACTCTCATGAGCCCCATAGTGAAATAGGTTGTTGGGCAGTTCCTAAAACACCATGGATGGAAAGGCTCTGCCATCTCTATGAGAATATGAATGTCGAGGATGAAAATCACTTCCTCTTAGAGTGCCTTGCGTACAACCACATTAGAGCTCAATTTCATAATCTTTGCTGCAATACTAACCTTCCTAGCCTTTTAAGATGTCAAAATTATAGTGAGCTCGGGAGGCTTCTCTCCAAGATTTTTTAGCATAGGAATAAAATCTTAAATCAAACTAAATAACTCTTTTCTTTAGGTCTGATAGACCAAATATTGGTCTCAGTGGACGTTAAACACCATCATCATCACTAATTTACTTAATTATTTCTTTTGTACTTGATAAGCCCTCTAAAAAAATGGGTTGATGTTGCATCATTTTTTTTCAAAATTAGCATGAAAATCACTAACATGTCAAAAGTATATTCATACTTGATACATAAGAAAATTTAAAGTTTTAAAATTATGATCCAAAAAAAAGGTGTATTCTGAATCAACACTTCCCATTTGATATTTTACATTTCTTCCCCATATCCACACAAAATGAAATTTGGTTGATACACAATCTTCCAACTAAAATATGAATATCTTCCATGCATAAATTTGAATGAGAATTTTGGCATGGATCCTAATACAATATCTCATATTTTCTTCATCCAAGACTTTAGTACATGCTCACCCATGTTACACCCAAAAAATAACCATATTAAAGATTTTAATGCCATATCAACAACCTTATACATGCTAATATCATCATTTAGTGCCATTTGTAAAAACATTGTTTTGTTAATTATATATTTCTTTCATTTCTTTCAGGCTATACTTGTTTTTCCCTCTCATAGCTTACTATCAACAATCGTTGAGAAACTTTTAGAATTACAAATAACTCCCTATTTTGAGGGATAGGAGTTAAATTTCCCACCTTTGTATTGTTTCACCTCTACACTCTAAGAAAAAATTTCATAGGATGAATGCTTACTAATGCATTTGAGGTTAAGGGATTTTACACCTACACAATTCAACTCACCAAGTGAGGGAACAAGAGTGTGAATATTGTTGAATTCAAATTATGATTTGTATTCCTTATAGGGATAATGTCTATATTTTCCATAGGTAGACACATTTTAAGAAGGGGTTGTTCCAAAACCATATAATTATGCATGAAATTACATTCCATTTTCGCTCATTTTGATACATTTTTTGGTCACTAATGAAGCCTCAAATGATGCACAAATTCTATAACTTGAGATTTGAAAACCCATTCCTAGTCCATGTGGAGTTAAGAATCTATTAAATTCATACTGTAGACCCACTTGACCCCCATAAAATCCACCCCAAAACCCTCTTCTAAAGCATACCATAACTATAAACTAACCATTATATGATTTGACTCAATTGACATGCAATGGGACAAAATCATCTTCCATGGATGTCTAGTAATACATTTTATTGAACCTTTCTTAAGGAATTTATGATAGTATATCAAAGAGGACACACACACACACACACACACATTCAAGTTTGGTCAACCTGAAGGCTTATTATCAACATAAAGGTTAGTAACAATAACCCTGTAGAGCACACACCGTTCCTCCTTTGAATTTCTGAAAGAAAGGTGGATCGGTTGCTAACATTGTGTCTAGTATTTCTATGGGACTTGACTAGATTGGAATATGTGGCTGCCTCATAAAAAACATGACTTTGGAAGATTCAACCCGTTGATTTCGCTAAGCCATGGATGGGGTTGAGGAGGATCTCCATAACCACAACCAATAATATAATACGAAAAAATTTCAAATCGATTTTAAAAATAGATTTAGAAGCATCCATGCCAATGAATAAAGTACAATTTTTCTTTACATTTCACCGATGTTCGTGTTTTCTCTTGCTCAGATTTTGGTAGGAGTTTGATGAATAAGATGGAGTAAATGAAGGATGAGATAACATAGGACCTATTCAGTACATTACAATTACCCAACAACACAATATGATCCTACTAGAATCTACCAAAACTCATCACATGTTATTATTTTAATGGAGAAATTGTTGACTTATATAAAAAATAGTGGCATCTATCTATGAAACATTAACATTTCTCTATAGAAAACCATGGGTGAAGAAATTCTATGGAGTTTTCTCTATGTACCATGAAGGTAGATTCTGTGGGGAATCCATTAGAGAAGTACTTAGTGGAGGCACACTATTTAGAGGATTCACTTTCTCCTCCCCCAAACCCAAAAGTAATTCCCTAGCTATACACACATGGAAAATGATATAATGAAGTAGATTTGGGTTATGGAATTCAATCAATATTTGAGAGCACCTTCACTGGATGAATAAGGAAACCATGGGTTCATTTATTGCAAGAAAAATACATTGTTATCACCCTAGAGAACATTAGAGATAATTTTTGTAGATTTAGGCCATTCCTTTTTTGTAAGAGGAAATATCTTATTTGTTTTATTTTAATGGATCAATTTATCAATTGAAGTGAATCCAAAGACATATCCCATATGGCTGAAATATGTTAGCAATTTGTTGAATATTGCCTATGTTATTTTTTTCTTGTTTTAAATTTTATTTTTAATTAATTAAGCCATGTTTTCATGATATTATGAGTATTTTAGAGACATGGTAATAGAATTTAAATAAGTAGTTAAAAAATGTTTTAAGACTAATTTTTTATAATGTGTATTTCTTACATTTTCAATTATATTTGTTATGCCTTCAATTCCTATAAATGAAATCAATATGTATGACTTTATTTGCAATATTGAGGAAAATATTTGATTCGATATTGTAACTTGTTTCAATGGGAGTCAATTAATATACTGGGGTTTTCACACGAATTAATTATTTTGATTGGAAGAAATTTCACTTCATTTAAATCTATTTAGTGTTAGTAGCTATCATTTGGGACCATTAATGATGTTATTGACTTTGAAATAATGAGGATTTTGAAATCTCAACAATATAGGGTATTTATTTTTTCTATATTACATTAAATTTTATAATTAATATGATTAGTTTATATTTAAGTTTTAAATACATATCAAGTTTTATCATGATTTGAACTTGTTATATTTTTTTGATAAATCAAAGTGTTTATTACATTTTTTTTTTAAATTTTGGTGATAATTTTCATGTAATAAATCTATTTGGTAACTGACCATTAAAAAAATGTCAATGCTATTTTGCTATAGAAATTAGATATTTTATTTATTGAGACAATATTTTTGATTTAAAAATTAAAACATAAAAATAGTTTTATTTAAAATTTGGAAGGTTTTTGATATTATAAAGTATCACACTATATATATAACATGATTTTCAGCATAGATTTATCCATAAATATGTTTTGATTGGGAAAAAAAGTAAACAAATGAGATTTTATTATAGAATTGATTATTTCTTAATGCCTCTAATTGTTGGTCCAAAATTTTCTTCAATAGTATATGGAGCCTAAGAGAAAATCAAGCCTTTTTGCATACATAATAATGTTTCTTTGTTGTATTTGAATAAGTATGTTTGGAATAAATGTTACCACTATTTTATATTGAAAAGTGTGACTAATAGCATGGGTTGCAGTAGATATTTGTTTTTGGACCAATTGGTTTGTTTCCACTGTCACAGCATTGAGATTTTGAGTTTGAAGTGGTTGAGTAATTTCTTATTGAGGGCCATTAATATTTCTTTTTCCCAAAGAAAAAATTGAACCTTCTATTGAGAGAATAAAAAGCTACAGAGTATATGCATGTTGGTATTCTGAGAACTGTATATTCTTGTCTCCCATGTACAAGGGATACAAGAAATATAGAGTTGTCATGTGTTGGTGCAAAAAAATATCGAATTTCTGGCCACCCCACTATAACACTATTGTGCTTATGCATAAAGCATCGAAAAGTAAAAACAAAACATCTTCATTTGTCCTGGGCCTCCTATTTTTCGAGGAAAACAACCCAAACAGGAGCAAAGTGATATTTTAGATGTGTAGTCTAAGATTTTTCCCTGTTCATATAGTTAGGAGATAAAGTAAGTAAGAATAACAGGAGAATAGAAATAGACACCCGCATTCCGAGCCTCCATCGAAACAGAAAAAAACCCATTCAAAATTATGTTTATACAGTATGAAAATAAAGTAGCACTGAAAGATCTAAAAAAACCAATGAATATGAAATGTACAGAAACAAAAAAACTACTGGAGTATTTGAGAATAGATAGGAGAATAATATGCATGTTTAGGTCCCTGCATCAACAAAAAGAGTTCAAGTGGGCTTTACTGGGCGTATGACTGCTGATTCGAGTGATAGAACAAGTCCCCATTAGTTTCTGTTATGGCCCAGCCTCCCAGAGCTTGTTATATGCCATGTTTAGAAAATGAGTTTGCTTCCATATTTTTCTCCCTATATATATGACATATAGTTAAATCATCAAAATATCATTTTAAGGATAAAAATTCTTCTAAAAGATGCAGCAGCATAAAGTTTTGAAATCTAAATTTTTTGTTGAACCATTTGATAACATTTAGAGAGTCGCCAAAAATATGGCCCTGTCTTAGTCCAAGATGAATAAGCCAATAAAGGATATGTTTGAGGGAGAGGAGTTCAACATAGTTATTGGATCCAATTCCTAGGCCAAATGAGGTAGGGAGAGTCCTCCTAGAAGGGAGATGGATGGAGATTCCATCTCCACAAAGATTTTGGGGATCCAAGGCCCCATCGAAATATGCCGAGGGGATGTCTCCTCTGATGTCTTTTATCCTTACTTGATTGTCTTAGAGGGGTTGGAAAGAGGGATGTTATCAAATATAGATACCTCTTCAACAGCTATGATCTTAGCGGGAGTGGACTTGTCTGTGAAAATAACCCTGTTCCGAGGGATCCATGTGCCCCATGACAAAATCAATAGAATATTTATGATTCTCTCTTCCATAGCTTTGTTCCACCAAGAGTGTCATGCATCTTGGAAGGAAGAGCCTTCCGAGATAATTTTACTGTTTAACAAGTGCAACATTTCCTTCCAAATCTGAATATTGAACGGACATTCTAGAAACAGCTGAAGAATGGTTTCCTCATTTCTCTTACATAGCGGGAACCATCCAAGGCCAATATTACTCCTTTTCTGAAGGATATCCTAGGTTATGACTTTATTTTTTATGATGCACCAAAAGAAAATATTGGATTTTGCTGATGCATTAAGTTTCCATAGAGCCTTTGACCACCAGTTTGGTTCATTCCAACCTTTTTGAGACATCATCTAATTATAGCCAAATTTAGGAGTGTATTTCCCCAAGGGGGAGTGTACCTAGCTCAATGAGTCAGGTCTATCATTCAATCTGACATTTGATCTTAGGAGCTCCAAAATGAAGCCCCTCCATTGCTCCATCCATTTCTCATCAATTTGGAGATCCACTCCCGATTTCTAGGTCTGTCACCAAATTGTAGAGTGGCCCTCGAGGCCTGCCTAACTGAGGAAGTTGATCCCTTATGTAGATAGATACTCTATTAAGCCCCCTAGAGAGAGAAAAGGACCCATTTCATCTCGCCAAAGGATCTTGGCTAATTCTTATAGATTCTCTATTCCCCACCATCCACACTAATCCTTTTTTGATGATATAGATGGATTCGACCGCGGCTTTCCATACCGATAATGCTTGCGGATGTTTCTTATGTAACATTCTAAGCCAGTCTTCAAGTCGAGTTGGATCATTATAATTCCTCTTGACAACCATTTTCCAAAGATTTTCTTTTATGAGTAGTCGCCAACCCAACTTAGTTACCATAGTAGATGCAAAGGCATTGAGATACTATATGGCCCAAGTCCCCACCCCCCATTCCTTTGTTCTAGCCACTTTATCCCATGCCACCCAAGGGATTACCAACTCCTCCTTTGACCCTGACCATAGGAATCTACTGCACAGGTGCTTGATTTTTGATAGGAATCCTTTAGCCACCCAAGTTAATGCATTCCAGTAAATAGGGATGGCTAAGAGGACAAATTTGATCAATACTAAATGACCTGCTCATGATAACCACTTGAAACTACAATGTTTAATTCTATTTTCAATTTTAGCCACTAGCCAGTGCGAATTTGCGAGTTCAGTTTATATCTGACTTAAGGAATAACCTCGGGTATTTAAATTTGTCTGATAATTCCTTTGTTTCATAAGGGAGATCTTCTAATATCCTGCCCATCTCCAGCTCAGAAAGGTCTTCTGAGGTTGATGAATACTTTTGAACATTGATGCATAGCCTTGTAGATTTAAGGAAAAGGTCTAAATTTTTTTTGAGTTGCATTGTTTCCATCCGGGAGCCCGAGCTAAACAGGAATATGTAGTCCAAAAAAAGAAGATGGGTGATACCTAGATTTATAGTGACCTCGATCCCATTGATATCCCCTCTCCTTCTAGATTCCGATATTATCTGGCTAAGGCCCTCTGCCACCAAAATAAAAAGGAGGGGTGAGAGGGGATAGCCCCGCCGCAGACCTCTCTGGCTCTGAAATAATGAGGTTGTTTCCCCATTGATCAAGACCGGGAAGCTGACATTGTAGTGATGCACCCCATCACCCAATTGATGAAAGAAATTTTCAATCCCAGATGGGTTAGGAGAAAACAAATATAGAGCCAGCTTATGCGGTCGTAAGCCTTAGAGAGGTAAAATTTAACAATAACACCTTTCTTCCCACTCCTATTAAGGATATGAAGAGTCTCCTGTGCTAACCGACTGCTTTATGAATTTTTCTACCATCTAGGAACCCGAGATGCTCTTTAGATATATTCATTGAGAGTATGGGTTTGGGACGAACAACTATCATTTTTTCTATAACTTTGTAAAGACAAATACAAAGTGATTTCAGACGAAAATGATTAAATGATTTCAGATCCTCCTTCTTCAGGATGAGGGCTAAAAATCTCGAATTGAAAGGCTAGTGAATTGAACCATTGAGTCAGGATTCTTCGACCACCTCTGTCAGTTCCTCCCCTAGTGACTCGAAAAAATGTTAGAAAATTTTCGTCGTCCATCCATCTGGTCCCAGGCTTTTATCTTTCTGCATATCCTTGAGGATTCCTTCCACCTCCCCTTTTGTGACAAGCATCATGATATTCTCATTTTCATCCTCTTCCACGTAGTGGGGAAAAAACGAGCCACTCTGATCAATTTCGCAATAGATGCTTCATGAGGGGCTTTGAAAAGGGACTTGAAATGGCTGGTCCCCAGCTTA
The DNA here is from genome assembly GCA_034641835.2 of Pinus albicaulis. Lineage (NCBI taxonomy): Eukaryota > Viridiplantae > Streptophyta > Pinopsida > Pinales > Pinaceae > Pinus > Pinus albicaulis. Next base: position 411,524 of record JAXQQM020060809.1, on the reverse strand, counting down.
GCAAGTTCATTGAAATAATTAGTTGTTTGGCCATCCTCCATCTCCATCCCCCATAAGGTATTGATATTTTTGCTGCATTTTTCATAAATTTGGAAAATTTTTATATTTTCATCCCCCACTGACAACCAGATGACTCTACTCCTTAAACACCATTGTTCTTCCCTGTCCTTCAATATTTTCCTATGACATGCTTCCATGGATTTTATTCTATCCCTTTATTTAGAAGTTTCATATCTTTCATCAACGAGTGACTCTAGCTGATCTAATTCCAATCCTATCCGTAGGACGAATTCATCATCTTCCTATTTTTTCTTCTTTTCCCACTCTGCTGTTGCCTTCTTCATTAGTTTGATTTTCCTCATAAATAAAGAGCCTTTATCCTCCTCCAACCCTTCCTCATCCGCCTTCCAAGTGGAGTGAAATATTTCATTAAAGGACTCTTCTTTCAACCAGTAAGAATCAAATTTGAAAGTGGCACCCGAATTTTTGTTTGTTCCTGTAAGCTCAAGAAGGTTGGGCATATGGTCCGAGTCGCCCCCTTCCCCATTCTAGTGCCCACGGATTGGTATTTTTCCCACCAGGTACTCTTTAATGAGGAAACGGTGCAGTCTCTTTGTGATCCTATCACCCCCCACTCTCCTTTTCCTCCAAGTCGTCCTAGGTTTCACGGGGTTAACATCCACCAATCCCAGGGAGGTTATCTTAAGGAGAAATAAATTAGTTAGTGGGTCCACCATTTCACTAGGTGCCCAAGCTTACGATAACCCCAAGGAGAAATTGAGCCCCCCCCCTGACCACCAGATTTGTGCTCCTCATCCGATATTTGGAGAAAAGAGAGTTCCAGAAGGGGACTCTGTCCGAGCACGGTCCATAAAAATTTAGAATTGTGAATGTCAAATACAGGTAAGTTGAGTAAAATTCTAGACTGATAGCATGATCCATACCCCAAGAGTTGAGAAATTTTAGTCTCCCATCTTTACAGCCCAACCTCAGACCTCCAGATCTCCCTTTTTCATGCAGAGTGAAGAAGGACCAACCCAAGAAAAGTTTGCAGATGGCTCTCTTTATGTTTTCACCAGGCCCTGATGTTTCTTGGAGCATGAGAACATCACAAGAATATGATTTAAATAAATCCATTAACGCTAGCTTTTTGGAGCTCCTAGCTAGCCCACGACAGTTAAAGGAGAGAAAAATCATTAAGGACTAAGGGAGGGGGTTTTCGCTTCTCTAAGCACCCCTGTGTTGTGAAACCAACTCCAAAAATAGAAGAAAAGATATATCAATGCTTTAGAAATAAGCCACTTCGAGGGGAAAACCTCCAATACATTACATGAATGAACAATTCTTGGATGATACAAATTACAAAAACTCCTTTCTATATATAGGAGTCCATGGGGCCATAATGTAATCCTAGCCGACCTAACAATAATAATTTAAGGGAAAAATAATAACAATATGGGGGTTATAGGGGTACACTAATAACAATAAACGGGTTACACTAACAACAATAAGGGACTATACTAGTAATATAGGGACCTAACATGCCCCTCTCCTTCAAAAAAGTGTTGTCCTTAACGCTTGAGTAGCTCTGGGTGCTTCTGTATAAAATTATCATCCTCCCATGTAAAATCTTTAGTGGGTAAGTTCTTTCACTTGATGAGATACTCTGAAATTGATTGATTTTGTAGCTATCATGTTCTTGTTTTCGTGACCGCTTCAAGTTCCAATATGATTTTTCCTTCCTCATCAAGTTCTAGAAATATTGTTTGAACTGGAAGATTTTCACTGATAACCTTCTTTAAGCATGAAACATGGAAAACTGGATGCACTCGTGAAGAAGTAGGAAGCTCCAGTTTGTATGCCATAGTACCAATCTTTTGCAACACCTTGTAAGGACCATAATACTTTGCTATAATTTATTATCCTTCTTAGCTGGTTTTAGGGCATTTGTTTGCATGGACACAGCTGTGAAAAATACTTCAGTCTCCCACATCAAAACTTCCATTGTGATGTTGATCTACTCAAGTACCTGTCCAGATTTTGTGCCAAATTTACGTTTATCCCTTGAAGAGTTGGAGAACTTTTGATGCTCGGCGGTGATCTCTCACTACTTGAGCTCTTTAATTTTCTTAAAGATGATGTGATGGACAGTGATGACATTCATAAAGTGCTGGTGAATGGGGTTATTCTTGTTGTAGTATGGAAGAAGCAAGCAGGCCTGCCTGACCCCATGGAGAGGTAACCACTTGACTCCATTGTTTTTGCTTATTTATACAAAACAACGAAGACACCTCCTTCCAAACATTTATTTACTATCTTAGTCAACTATCTGATTGAGGATGACAGGATGAGCTATGAGCTAATTGAGTACCCAAACAAGAAAATAACTCCCATCCAAAAATTTCAGTAAAATGGGATCTTTGTCGCTCACAATAAACCTTGCTCCATGTCGCTGAATTTTGTACATAAATTTAGTAGCAACCATATTGGCTTTAAAATGTGATGAGATAATGCACAAATTGTGCACATTGGTAAGTCTACCAACCTACCACCAGATGACACCTTCTTCGGACTTAGGCAAACTCGTGATAAAATTACTGAATTCCCTCCACCTGTTGACTTGGAATGGATAAAGGTCAGAGAAGACTCGGGTCTTAATTGTCTCAACTTTATTCGTTGGAAAACCAAACATTCCGCCACAAACTTTTGAACACCGTATTTAGCCACTGTGCACTATTTCACCCCCGTGCGTTTTTGCATCCTGAGTGTCCTCCTAAAGGAGAAGTGTGCAATTCCAAAAGAATATTTGTTTTAGTTGGGAATTATTACAAAGATATAAGCGATATTTATACCATAAGGAATCATTTTTCCAACTAAATGTATCATATGTACTAGGATATTGCTGCAAATTTTGAATGAGTGTGCACACTTCTTCATCCTTCTTCCATTCATATCTTGCTTCAGTTATCCAATATGGTTGGATAATAGAAATGGCACAAGGCAATGCTTCCACCTTTTCATTATTTCTTGAGAGTTCATCTGCAACAACATTTAGCTTCCCTTTTTTGTAGATTATTTCAAATTCATAACTCAACATCTTTGTCACTTATTTTTGCTTCTCTTCTGAAGATAGCCTTTGTTCTAAGAATTATTTAAGACTATCGTGATCAGTTTTTACCTTGAAGTTTCTTCCCAATAGGTAAGTTCGCCATTTCTTTAGTGCATGAAGTATTGCTAACATTTCCTTCTCATAAATGGGTCTTACTTCTTGCATTAAAACAACACCAATTCCATTTCCTAAGGCATCACATTCTACAATAAAGGTTTTTGTGAAGTCTGGCGTAGCTAAGATCGATGTTAGGCACATTTCTTCTTTAAGATGTTCAAAGGAATTAGTTGCTTCAGGAGTCCATGAAAATGCATCTTTATTCAATAATGTTGTTAGAGGTGCTGCTATTCTCCCATAATTCTTTAAAAAATTGCAATAATAGCCTGTTAACCCAAGAAATCCTCGCAACTGCTTTATCGTCTTAGGGACTTTCCATTCCTTAATGGCTTTAATTTTGTTAGGGTCTACTTTAACACCCTCGTGAGATATAATATGACCCAGATATTCCACCTCTTGTACTCCAAAGAAACATTTGGATGTTTTTTCATATAATTGTTTCTCCTGCAATAGTTTGAGCACCCTGTCAACATGTTCAACATGATCCTTCCAAGACCTGCTATAGATTAGTATATCATCAAAAAATACTAGCACAAATTTTCTAAGGAAGGGTTTGAAAATGGAATACATCAACCCTTGAAATGTAGAAGGTGCATTGGTAAGGCCAAAAGGCATGACCAAAAATTCATAATGACCCTCATGAGTTCGAAATGTTGTTTTTGGAATATCTTCAGTCTTCATTCTAATTTGATGATATCCTAAACGAAGATCCAACTTGGTAAATAAATTGCTCCATGTAATTCATCCAATAATTCATCAATCACAGGAATGGGAAATTTATCTTTAATGGTGAGCTTATTGAGCTCCCTATAATCCGGACACATTCGCCATGATCCATCCTTCTTGTGTACCAATACTACAGGAGCAGAGAAAGAACTTTGAATAGGTTGAATTATACCCGCCTCTAACATTTTTGCAATCATACGTTCAATTTTGCTCTTTTGGACATAAGGATATCTATAAGGCTTGATGTTTGGAGGAACACTTCTTGGAATCAAATGAATAGCATGATCATGATCACGAATAGGTGGGAGTCCTTTGGGAGTTTCAAACACCTTGGAATGATTGTCCAAGACTTGTTGGAGATCTGCAGAAATAGATGATTTTGATGTTGGAACTTCTAGTGAACATAATTGTGCAATTACGCCTCGCTGTTCTTTCTTTAGAAGCTTTGTCATGACATTAGAGCTTATTATCCTTCCTGGCTTCCCCGCAATACCCCGTAATTCAACTTCCTTTCCTTCTGAAAAAAATTTCAAGAAAAGTTCTTGAAATTAAAAGCTACCGTCCCCAAAGATTGTAACCATTTCTGCTCTAATTACCAACATATTTTTATCATAGGAATGGAGAGCATTGGAATATTCAATACATATTCCCCCATGGTTAGCTTGATATTATGGAATTTTCCAGATCAATTTATAGTTCCTCTATTTGCAACCATCACTTAACATTCTGGTGCTGGGTATACGAAACAATTCAATTCCTTGGCTACCTTACAATGAATAAAATTATGGGTACTACCTGAATCAATCAACTCTATTACCTTTTTCTTCTTGATATGTCCTTCTATATTGAGATTTTGAGGAGTGGTAATTCCTGCTAATGAATTACATGATATGGTCGGACTCATTTCTTTCTCTTCCAGGGCTAGTTCCTAGTGTATATCCTCTTCTTTTGAATATTCTTGTTCGGCATTCTTCTCTTCTGATCTACATACAATCGTTTAACTTCTTTCTGCGCATATGACCTTTAGTGTATTTTCTATCACAACTGTAGCAAAGCCCTTTTTCTCTTTTTTATTCCAATTTTTGTGGTGTCAACCTTGTAGGTTGTGGAAATGTAGGAGTTGCAACACTTCCATCTTTATAGAAGTGAGTGGTAGGCTTCCTGGTTGCCATAATTTTACATTCAATTTTTCTTGCCAAGATGAATGCCTTCTCCAATGAATCAGGTTCCAAAACACGAACTTCATGTTGGATGTTATCCTTTAAAGTACCTATGAAGAGATCAATGTTCCTCTGGAATATTAGTTACCATTATATTCAATTTTTGGAAGTCCTGAATGTGCTCCCCCATTGAACACTTTTGTTTTAGATTTATCAATTGGCTAAAGAAAGTGTTGCTCTTTTTATATTCATAATGTGCTATCATTTCCTTTGTAAAAACTGACCAAGTGACAATTTTTTTATGGGAGGAAAGCCATCGATACCATAAAAATGTATTTTGTTCTAAATGTAAAGTTGAAATGCATACCTTTTGTTTGTTTTGCACATTATTGAGAACAAAATATTGCTCCATCTGTAGTATCCATGTAACAGGATCCTTTCCATCAAACTTCCTCATATCCATTTTTGGAATATTGTGGTTCTTCCCTCCAACATTAGAGTTTATGAAATCACAATTAAGATTTATTTTGTTTTCATCATGAGTTTCCTCTATTATCTTTTCACCATTAGGAAACATTTCTTGTATCAACTTTGTCATACCTTCCATGTGTTATTTTAGATCATTCTTCATATTTTCCATCTTAGCTTCCATGTCATCCATCTTAGATTCCATTCTAGCTTCCATGCCATCCATATTAGCTTCCATGCCATTCTTCAAACCATCCATCTTAGATTCCAAGCCTTTCTTCAGACCATACATCTTAGTTTCCGTGCCTTTCTTCAAAACTTCGATGTCATTTTTTGTTGCTCTTTGTGAGAGTGAAATTTGTTGCACTTGCTATTGTAATTTTGATATGTCATGGTGCCATTCTTCATCTTCATGAGTTATAGTAGAGCCTTCTAAAGGCTTAATGGGTGTTGAATTATTTTTAGGGGCCATTTTATAATCCAATACTGATATCGATTCTACAATATTCTATTGGAGTCAATTCAGCTTGATTCTTCAAACAAGACGTATGAAATTCGGAAAAAAAATACACACCTTTACTTTCTTTTGAGGAGCTCGATATTGAAATTGACTTATCTTTTTACTTACAGATCCTCAATATCTGAAATTCAGCCTATAGTAGTCCTCTGAAGCTTCTTTCAAATGCCACAAGTTTTACTTGATTTGGATTCTTCAAGGCAAAGTTATGCCCAATCTCCCAAAATTACCTAATTATGGACTGGTTCAATAGAGAGAACTTGTACGAATTTCCACGTGTCACTGTTTGCTCCTTTGGATATGAAATTTATAGACAGGAAACTAAATTCCGTGTACTTCCAGCTCCTTTTTACAGAATTCCAATCCGATGCTCAGAGAGAGATTTACGAATATTTTCCCATGATCACCTCTTTGAGATGAAATTTGGGAGCCTGAGAAAGACCTAACTTCCACAGATCATATCTCTGAGAACATTTCGAAAAAAGCTCTGAAATTTTGTAACGATGTTCCTTAGGAGTTTGGCTTCATGTTTTAAAAATTTCAGCTTCTGAACCTTCGTAGACAAAAATTTATAGTGAAAATTCCGCGATGATCTTTTTAAGTGAAATTCAAGAGCTTGAAAAAAGCCCTAATAGCCACATATCATATCTCGAAAAATATTACGAAAAAATCTCTAAAAATTTGTGACAATTTTCCTCAGGATTTTGGCTTCGCACTCTAAACATTTCATATTTTAAACCTTTGTAGAAAAAATTTATAGCGAAAAATGCCATGATGACCTATTTGGAGCAGCGAAACCCTAGAAACCAAAGCTATGATACCAAATGTTTTGAAACCAACGCCAAAAATAGAATAAAAGAGATATAAATGCATCATAAATAAACCACTTTGAGGGGGCTACCTCCAATACATTACATGAATGAACAATTCTTGGATGATAAAAATTACAAAACCTCCTTTCAATATATGGGAGTCCATGGGGCCACAATGTAATCCTAGTGAAGCCACAATGTAATCCTAACTGACCTAACAATAATAATTTTAGGGCACACTAATAACAATATGGGGGTTACAGGGGTACACTAATAACAATAAGGGGGTTACATTAACAAAAATAAGGGACTATACTAGTAATATAGGGACCTAACACCTTGAAAGGGAACGTTGTTTTCCATCAAAAATGTCGATCCTAGTTCTCAACTGGGCTTTTGAGAGGTTTGACTTCCTTCCCCTGGCCTTTCGGGGATCCATGACAATGGGGAGGGGTCCTAGTCATCCCACCACTCACCAAGGAGGGGGTTTATTCTCTCTAGTCCTAAGGTTATAGTGGATTAAACCAGAGGAGGGATCAGGCGGGGGGGGATCCGAAGGTGCAGAGGGGATAAGGGTAGATAGATTAAGATCGAGAATATTTGTGATGATATTGTTTAGGGCTTAATCCACAAATTCAGAGTGAATATAGGGTCAATATTTGGCCTGGAGGGACTAGGCTCAGCCAACAAACAACATGAAGAAATTAAATTAGAAAGAAAATTGGGGGTAGAGACCAGAGCTGTACCCTAAGGAATAGGGGTTGGGGTGCCTTCTCCTAAATTCTGGTCAAGAGGTGGATCGACTCCTTCAGCCCTGGAAGGTGATGATAAGGAGGCTAGATCTGTTTTCATATCTTGTGATCCCCCTTGTGTCTACTGCATTTTTCCACATTCTAATCCTTCCATAGCCACCACTCCCTGCTTAGTTATGACCTTGTTCTCAGGGGTTACCTTTGTTGCTATAGACTCCTTTTTTTGTTTCCTTATATGGCTATATCCCAGTGGATATTCCTCGGTGAGATGTCCATAAACGTGAAAACAGTGGCATCTAAATGGTAGGTGCTCGTAATCGAGCATTTGTGTAAATGCAAGGTCCTTGTATGTTGGATTGATCTCTTCAGCCAAACCTTCTTTAGGGTTTAGGGATACAAGAATCCAGACTGAGATTTTATCCATGGTCTACAGAAAAGAGGAGTCAACTTCCAAAAATTTCCCTAAAGAATTACCAATTTCTCGAAACATAGAGTCCATCCAGAATGGGAACAAAAGCCTAGGGAGTTTAACTCAAAATGGTGATTCATCTATCTTTTCTCTCTGTGTCGAATAAAGGGTTCCAATTTTTGAACAGGATGGGTCGCTTCCCCAGACTCCAATTCTAGCTGAGAACCCATTCCAGTGCTTCTTTCTTGTTGAATTTGATCATGAACCAACCATGCGCCAGTAAAGTTACTTCAACCTATCTCTTCGGCCCACCTTCCCAGGCATTTTATGTCCATTCTTTGATATAGTTAGCCGAGAAATTTTTTCCCTTTACTTTTCCAACAAGAATGGTATCCATAGCTTCTATGACTTCTTCAATCTGTAAATCCACCCCAAGAACCAGATCATGAGGGGTTTCTTTCCTCTTTATTAGCTTAATCTTCTTTCTCTAACCTCTTAAAGCCCTGTTTCCTTCTCCTGAATTGTTACCCTGTGCTTCGAGAGTATCATTGAGTCCCTCTGGCTCAGGCAACTGAGGCTGACCAGAATCTGAACTTGGAGAGACCAAGCCACTCAAATATTTGTCACCTGAGACCACCTTTCTCCTAAAGAATGACGATGGTTCCTCTTCTTTGCTCATGCCCAAATCCTTCCTTTTACCTATGGCAAGGCCTGACTTGAATGAGACCCCAGAAATTAGATCTCTAAGGTCCCCAGCAAACCTTGAACCTAGACAGTAGCTCTAATCCTGCCCCTGCCAAGAAACCTTAGCTCGGGCCATTAATATTGCATCACATCTATTATTATATTGTACACAAATATTTGTCTTTTCAAATTTATCTATTTACATTTTTATTGTGGACCAAAATTCATATTGTAGGATTTGATTGTAATTTTCTAAATTTAATTAAGTTTTTTTATAATAACCCAGTTCACACTAATAATTCAACAATATTATTTTTGTAAATTTGTGGCAGGAAGTAAGTTCACATGCAACATTTATTTGGGTATATGCCATATTATTGAGTATGTGCTATATTAGTTTCATGACTATTCTCAAGCATTATATTTTACATCGAACACGATTTAGTGGCAATTTAGAGGTCACACGGGGATAAAATCCACATTGTTGAGGGAATTGGGGGGCTCACACTTGATTTCTTTTGGGTAAGATTTAGCACATGGTTTTCATTTTTAGTGGTTTTGTGGCACATGGTTTTTCAACTCATAGTTTTATAATTCAAATTAAATATATGTTGTTGTATTCTAGTCCAACTTAAATGGATTGATGATTTTTGGATGTTATGGGATTTACATATGGTATTATAAAACTATAAAGAAGAATACACTGAAAATCTTTTTGATTTTCCTAGTTTGAGTTTCTAAAGGTAAATGTGTCTATTTTGTAATTTCTAATTATAAATGGATAAAACCTATATTTGAACTTTGAACAATGCTAGTGACTTGAAGTAATAAACGTTTTGAAATCACAACAATATAAGATATTTTATTTATTTAGTTATTGATCATATTGTTAATTCGTCTAATTAATTTTCAATGTGTTACTTAAAAGTCACATTTAATTACACTTCTAAAAATAGAAAAATGGATTTCCTTTGTTGTGTCTTTATATAATTCAAAGTATTACTACATTTTTTAACTTTGTTGGTTAATTTCATATACTAAATTGAATTAGTAATCAAAGATTAAATACAATATCTAAAGATTACTTCCTTTATTAACTTCATTTGATTGACATTTTAGTTTAATTTAAGAATTAAAATTTATTTTTATTTTTATCTTAGATTTGAAAATATTTCTATATGTAGGTGGTCTTATAATAGGATTAATTTTGTATTTCTATATAATAGGATTAATTTTGTATTTCTATATGTAGGTGGTCTTATAATATGATTAATTTTTGCAGTTATAATAAAAGAAAAAAAAAACATTATCAATTTCAAAAACACTATAATTTTCTTTAATTATAAATTTTTTTATTAGGTTTTGGATATGTAATCTTATAAAAAACATTATTTTTGTAATGTAATTGTAAGAACATTTTTTCAAGTGTGGTTCATTTGAGTGGTGGCTATATCCATTGGTAACAATCTGGGAAGATAGAGGAGATTTGGTAATAATCCTTCTGCCCTCCCAATTGACAAGGTACTTGAGGCCTAGAGGTGGTTTGATCGTGACCTCCTAATTGAAAATGTACTTAGTGAGAGGAGGTGATTTGACCCCGTGACCTCTCAATTGACAGTGTACTTAGTGAGAGGAGATTTATTTGACCTCGTGACATCCCAATTGTTGGTTTGACCATGTACTTAACGAGAGGAGATTTATTTGACCTCGTGACCTCCCAATTGACAATGTACTTAGCGAGAGGAGATTTGACCCCGTGACTTAAGGAGAGGAGATTTGACCCTGTGACCTCCCAATTGACAAGGTAGTTAGCAAACCTGTGACCTACCAATTGCCAAGTTATTGGGGAGAGGAGATTTGAACCGGTGAGCTCCCAATTGACAAAGTACTTAGCAACGTGAACTTGACCAACTGAGCTATACCTTGGGGCTAATTGTAAGAACATTTATATTATACTACAAATAATTAAAATCTCGTGACAATAATGTGCATGATTAATGATATCTTAAATTTATATTGGCCCAGAATAACTTGTAACCTCTATAGGTATTAATTTATAATAAGTAATAAAATGTTTACTTCATCACACATTTCAAATTATTATTATTGTTTTATTAATGACAATATGCATTCAAAAAAGATCTACAATATGATTCATAATTATGGAGATTTATCTCATTTTATTATGGACATTTTTAATTCTAGTAAATAGACTTTGTTACAATATTATAAGTCAATAATTTAGGTCATCAATACTAAATGCCCAAAAACATCTCACTCATTTTATATAACAGATATTTATATAATTTTTTCTATTAAATTAAAATTGTAAAAAATCAATTTCAAAATAACAAGCCTCTTCCAGACTTTCAATTATACAAAATTCAAAATGTTGCGAAGAAGTTGAAAATTTATATACTACTTGTTATAATGGTTCAAATTAGGCCTCTTGAAAGCTTTTAATTATACAATATTCATATTTGTTGGCGAGCGTCGAAATGAGATACCGTTGATATTTTTCTATTAACTGTAGCAGTCGCTTACCTGCAAAACGTTTAAATCTTTTAGTGCTGGTTAAAATACGTTGAATTTGGAGTTCAATTCTAAATTTGACCAGTCAAATATCATGCAAGTGACAGGTGGCGATTCATGGGTGTTTTTGGACATATGTTAAGACATCTCCACAATTCATGCAAGTGACAGTGGAAACTCATGCGAGATTTTTTTGGGTTATTTAAAATTTGAATGAAATATGTAGCCATAGTTTGTTGCTAATGATTGATTAAGGGATTGCATGTGCACAAAACAACCTCTAAACTAACTTGCTAATGATGGATTGCATGTGCACAAAACAACCCGTAAACTAACATGCAGTCATACAGCATCTGCACAATACAACTTGTAAACTAAGGGTTGGGAGTTTTGATAGAAAAAATGGTTATGTTATTCTTTAATAGTATAATTTAGATTTATTAGAAAAATAAGTTCTAATTTATGATTTTATACACATTATAAATACAATATTCATTTAATATAAATACAATATTAATTTATGATAGACAATTAAAATCACATTACAAGTTTCAATTCATGATCTTCTATGCATTATAAATACAATATTAATTTAATATAAATACGATATTATTTTATAATTTACAATTAAAATCACATTACGAATTTTAATTCATGATCTTATATGCATTATAAATACAATATTTATTTATTATAAGTACAATATTCAGTTACAAGTTTTAATTCATTATCCTATATACATTAGGAATACAGTATTCATTTATTATAAATATAATATTCAATTACAAATTTTAATTCAATATCCTATATGCATTATAATACAATATTCATTTATTATAAATACAATATTCATTTACAATGTATTATTAAAATCAAATTATATTATAAATACAATATTCGTTGACAATGTATCATTAAAATCAAATTGCAATTATGTTAGGAAATGTCGTATTAATAAACCTAATATTTTAAATATTATAGACCATAACATTAAACTTTAACATTGTAAACTCTATTATTAAAACTAAATATTTTAATATTTGATTTCAAATATTAGAAAATTTAAAATTTTAAAACTAATATGAAATCTTAATATTATAAATTTTATTATTAAAATCCATATTATATTATAAACTCTAATACTATACCTATTATAGTAAATCTTATTATTATAAACCTTATATATTAAACATTCTATATTATAAACCCAATATTAAAAATCCTAATAGTATAAACTTAATTGCTACGAACCTTATCAAAATGAAATTATAAATATAGTTAACACATGCACAACCATATTAGTAATTGTGGTTAAATAATTTTGTAATGTCACATTGCGATGTTGGAGAAATTTCAATGTAACGTAACATTGTGACAATATTTGTCACATAGTGACATTGGTTAGATTTATGTACCATTTTGATGTCGCAACATATTTGATTATTAATATTAATCAATAATATTCAGAGGTGATTAAGTTTGAATGAAGCTTAATATTGTTGATTCTCAAACATAATAGAATATAATCAACAACATTAGTAAATATAGTAGACTAATTTTATATAGTGTTGCATTGCGATGTTAGGGAAATTTGATCATTGTCAACTAAAAATAATAATAATATACTCAACCTTAATACTAATATTATTATTAGTCAAATTTGTTAATATTAATATTATTATTAAAAATTTTGAACCTTGATTGTAATTGCTAAGGATGACCTTAACGGACTAAGATTAAAAATATTCGACTCTGGTCAACCATGGTTGACTATAATTGAATATTTTCAAGTTATATTGATAGAGGAAAGATATTATTGACCTAACTTTTGTTAAATATAGTAAACATAGGGTTACCAAATTTGATCATGGTCAACTATTTAAACATGGAATATTTAAAATTTAACTTTCTTTGACTTGCTGTTAATATTAATCAATAATATTAATCGGAAATTTTGTTTGACCAAAATTGAAGAGTGTTGAGTGTCAAACATAGTCAATCACATAAGTAAATGTGGTTTTAATGTCGCATTGTGACGTTGTATAAATTACTTTATGTAATGTAACATTGTGACAATTTTTGTCACATTACGATGTTTGATACATTTATGCCACAATGCGATAATATAACAATGCAATAATGTTTTTCACATTGCAATGTTTTTCATATTACGATGCTTTTCACATGGCTTGACCAATTTTACTATGGGTGAACATGGTTTGACTAATTTGACCATAGTTTACCATAATTTTCTATGATAGATTACGCTTGTCTATATTTATAATGGAAGGTTATAGTTGACCATGTTTTACCATGGTGACCTAGGTCAACAACATTTGACCATATTAAAAATGGTTTCCCATCTTGAGCATGGGTTGAACATGGTTTCAAAAAGGTTGACTATGGTGACTATGGTTGACTAAATATTACCATGATTGACCATAGATGACCTAGACTGCCCATTGTTGAACATGACTAACCATGGTTGACAAAGGTTAAACATGTTGAATAGAGTCAACTATGGTTGACAATGGTTAAGTATGGTGACCATAGCTAATTATGGTCAATCATAGTCAACCATCAAAATAATAGTTGAAAATGGTTTACTGTTGTTAGAATATGGTTAACGATGTGTGAATATTGTTAAAAATCACTCACTATGTTTTAACTATGGTTAATGAATATCTAGCTATGGTTGAACATGGTTGACAATGGTTGTCCATGTTCACCCTAAAAAGGTTGACTATGTCTAATTATGTCACCACGTTGTAACATTTTTATTTGTTGTCACATTGCGACTATGGCTAACTATGGTTGATGTTGGCATTATGGCCAATGTGTTTTCATTGATGACAAAATTGTGATAATATGATGATTGTGGAACTAATGCAGATATAATGAATATTGTTACAAATGCTACAGATGATATGGACAGAGAAATGGCTATTTAGTTATAGAAGGATGAAAAATGGGAAGTTTTAAAAGCATATGCAGTTCTTGTAACCAAGGGTCACGTACATATGTACGTCCTGTGAAAAAAATTTACGTACATAATATGAACCATGGAAATATGTGTACCAAGGGTCATTACCATGGTAATTTATCATAGTAACTATGAAGAAAATGTTTATTTGATCCCATCAACAAATATTAACAAAAATACCAAGGGATTTACCTAAGGTATTGGCTAAGGTAAAATTTGTATACAAATACGGAGATCAAGGTCTTGGGCGTGCAAGTGAATAGTATTTCATGTGTGATCTGATCTAAAATAGGTGTGCACTAGGGAGCAAGGAGATGACTCAAATGTGACAGATCTGAAAGTGTTAATGGTTATACCTGACTGATTTGTTCATCTTTTTTAATATCTAATGATGCAAGATCTATTTGAATGTATTTTAAGTGATCCAAGGTTTGACAGTAATATTTGTAGAAAGTATGTTGTGATTTGAAACAAAGATCTTATTCAATAGTTTAATATTTGTACGCTAGTTTTCTTCAGTAAGGTCGGGTACATATGCACATCTTGTTCAATACAGTTGCATATAAATTATGTGATATTGTATTTCGTATGTTGGTATATATATGCAGGTGTTATGCATAGTAATCACGTACACACACATATATGTTTTTTTGAGGTCCAATATATGTACTAGGATTTGAATTGCTGCTTGATGATGAAAGTTGATGATGTTTGTTCTATTTTCTCCTATCTATCAATGATGTCTTGGTAAGCATGGTTTGTATCTGGGAGTGTTGACTAGGTTGATTTGATTATGGATTGCAATATTGGTTAGTGATCATGCTATAGGATGTTAATCTGTTAAGTTGCTACTGTGACTCAATATGTTTGTTATTGAGTGAGTGATGCAGTGATTCAGTTTTAGCATTCACTAATTTCATATATATAGGAAAGTTGCATTTAGAGGAAGCACGTCTATACGTGGTCATGCTTCAGGAAAGTCATGTATAATTTATGAAGTAAATTTTGTTAGGGTTTGTAATGACTACAAATTATTAATGTGTTGATGAAAGTGTGGTTATGATCTTGATTTATGACTAGTTATTCAATGGACTGATTTATGGATTTATATAATGGTTCATTATGAATTAGTGTATCTAGTGTGAAACATTCTGAAACTTGATCCACAGGGTGTTGAGGGTTGCAACCTTCAGTGAGGGGATAGGAGCTACATTCCAGTAGGAGCTGATCAATGATATTAGGAGGTTGTATCTCCCTTCCAATGGGTACTGGAGGACAAGTGGAGGTTGCAGCCTCCTACAAGTCTGAGGTGGGTGATTGCATGCTAGTAAGGGTCTACACCAGTTGAATATGTAATGAATATTTTATTTATATAATAAGAAAAAATATAGAGACGATGAAAATGATGGTTTTCTCCCATAATGGATTTCCACCTGAAATCATGGTGTTCGATGTGTGTTGCTTATGTTTTGTGATCTATCTATTCTTTAATGCATTCTAAATGGTTAATGAATTAATAATGTGGTTAAGTTAACTCACTAATGAAAGATATGAAAAATTAAGTAAACTGGATATACACTATTTTCATTCAGTAGAGTCATGTCCACATGTGGGTTGCATGAGGAACAATAGTGTACAATATTCTGAATGTAAAATTGAAAGTTAATGAATTAAAAATATTGATTCAACCCCCCTCTCAGTATTTTTCCTAAAAATTGGTATTAGAGTAGGTCCCTCAGAAGAAGCTTGATCGATTAAAGGGAGGTCTATTAATATAAGTGTCAAGAGGGAATATCTTCTATCAAACGACCTTTGTTTAATGGAACTAAATTTATATTTTGTAAAATAAAAATGAGAGCATATTTGAAAGCACTAGGAGCTGATGTATGGGAAATTGTTGAAGGTGGATATCATTACCCAACCTCCATTCCCACAAATGATGCAGAGAAGAAACAATGTGAGATCAATGCAAAGGTTGTAAATGTTATCGTGGGATTTTTGGTTGAATATGTGTTTGTGAAAGTCATGCAGCTAAACACCAAAAGGGAAATATGGCATAAGGTTGTCCAAATCTATGAAGGTGACACTAAGGTAAAAAGCAATCAACTTCAAGCATATAAATTTCAGTATAAGACTGTTAGAATGCATGATGATGAAAGTATTGCAATATTTTTTATTAGAGTAGACGATATTGTTAAGTCAATGAAAAATATTGGTCATGAAATAGAGGACACTTGCTATTGAAGAAATAACTCAACTAAATATCTATACAAAAGAAGATAAATTAATATAATATTTGAAGAAACATTTCCAAGAAAGGGAAAAACAATGTGAAAACTTAGAACTTGAAATTGTGATTCTAAGAAAGGAAATTGAGAAAAAAAAGGCTCTAAATCTTATATTTTCTAAAGGATCTGAAACAAAGGCTATAAATCATCAAAATTAAACGTTCTCCACTAATTAAGACAAGTCTTGGATAGAATACAGATCAAAATTTTGAAACATCAAAACCTATGATCTCTTTTGAAATAGGTACAAAAAAATACGTTAATGTGGTAAAAAGAAGAAATCATCAGAATTATAGGACTCAACAAAAAAATAAAGGTTCAAACTATTCAGAGGTGAAACTTCCTTTCCATGAATAAAGGGAAAGCTACTAAAGAAGGTATTATACTCCCAGGTACTCTTAATTCAATGGTCAATTCTTCAATTGTCAGAAATTTGGTCACAAATTAGTTAATTGTGTTGCTTCTAAAATTATTATGACTAGAGAAGGAAGAAAACAACATAATAAAAGCACGACAAATAAGTCTTCTTATAATGATTTCTCCCCTCTTGAGAATGAATTTGAATTTTCTGTTTGCAATAAATTTAGTCATGAAGAAATTGAATGCAGAAGTAGGATGAATTCATCTTATGAACATGAGAAGAAGAAAAAACCTCCCAAGGTATGGAAAAATAATATTTATTCCTCTAAAAACTGTGGTTTATAACTATATGTAGGAGATCAAGAGAATCTATGGTACATTGAAAGTGGTTGTTCAAAGTATATGAATTATGAAAAAGATAAGTTGTTTTCTTTTAATGAAATTAAGAAAGAAAATAATGTGAATTGTGTAATAACTCACCGAATACTATTAAAGGAAAATAATTTTTAGTATTAAAAGAAAAGGTCAAGCTTGAGAATGTAATATATGTTGATGGGATAAGACATAACTTATTAAGTGTTAGTCAAATTTGTGAATATGGGAATGAAATTATTTTCAGATCAAATAATTACATGGTCATAAATTTGAATACAGGTGTCAGGGTCCTATGTTTCATAGTAATCAAGAGTTTCTAATCTTCCAAGTTTATCGAAGTCAAAATTCAAATTTTGTTCTATGCTAGCAAACATTTGCCAAGTCACATGGAAAAAGGTCTTGAGTCAATATGTAAGTGTCATTTTTAGTTTCAAAATGTTTTAGATATCATTAAATGAGGTAACTCAAACCCTATCAAATATACTTTCACCTTCTTTCCTCAGAGATCAAATGAAACCTACTACTAGCGTTTTTATTGCACTTTCCTTATTCCATCATTCATAGCTTCATTGAGGAGTCAAAGGCCTTAGTTTCATATTCATACATCCTCCATGATCCTTCACTCATAATTTCCCATCTTTCCCCTCATCAAAATTCTTTCATTTCCTTATTTTCCCAAAAACCCTAGAAATATTTTGTGCTTTTACCCTAGGTATGTGTTTTGACATTTTAATCCCCTTTTTATCATTCTTTTTGAGAAATTACATTTCTACCCTCCTCCTAACACCCATACCCACTCCCAATATTTTCCATACAATATATCCTACCCCCCTTCCCTCTCATTTCCATCCTTCAAAATTCGTTGCACTTTTGACTCTGTTTTTGACATCATTTTCAAAAGAGGTTTTTGACCAAATGAAGATGAATTTTGGAAAACCAAAAGAGGTTTTTGTTAAGGAAAAACCCAATAAAAATAATATGCTTCAGTTTCTACATAGGTATCCTATTTTGGGATATATTCAACATTCTTGGAGGCCTATTTCAGAAATTAAATTCGCCAATTTTTCTTGTCTGTTTTAGCCATTATTGTGTGGCACAGATTCCAAGAAAATGGAAGCTAATTTTAAAAACATGAGAGAGGGTTTTATCACAAAAAATATTATCTACAAAAAACTTCTTCCTTTTTTGTGACAGGCTTTATGGTTACAGAGATACTAGTTCCTCTTTGACCCCTATTGTTCGCTACGTTTATGGGTAGTTTGATGAAAAACTGAGTTTTGCGGAGCAATTTTCATATTTTATTGGATGATTCAAAATTCATAGGTTGAATGAAAATATATGGAAATCGTTTCAAGCCCTCAAAAACATCTAAAACATCCAAGAGGATTTCACAAAAGACACTTTCCCCTTTGTTTTTGTGCTTCTACAATAGTTGTTGCACTTCTGGGTGTGAATAATTTTTACCATATGTAAAAAGGTTAAATGTGAAAATAGGTTAATGTAGATTGTAAATTAGTTTTTATGAGCCATGGTAAATATAATATACTATGGTATGGTCTAGATGGCTATTGGATACTTTTTTAGAGAAGAGATCAAATAGTTTACAAAAAAGGGGAAAGTTGTTTCTACCTTCCCTAAGATTTGGCAAAGATAAGATAGGTTCATGAACCTACTAGTTTGACTTATAAATATGGAATTAGACCTCCTTAGGAGTAATTAGACCTCATGTCCTATATGACGCTGAAATCTAATGTAATCAAGGCTGGGATGTTTTGATGTTGATACTTTTTGTGACTAACATACTCCATTTTTGCAGAGATTTAATATATAGTTGCAACTATTTTTATGGGATTCATGTGTTCTCGTTAGTGACACTTTTTTTCTCCAATTTTTCTTATGAATTTTATTTTTATATGCTTCCAGAAACTATTCATATTTATTCTTCTGCTTTATATCTTTAGTGTTAAACATAAATCATTATCTAAACGTTTTGTTTTGTTTGAGATTAGCATTTAAATGTTTTCCTTCAGGATAAGTGAATTCATTCATCTGCTCACTTATTCACTTTCATATGATTTCCTCCTTACCATACTACAACGAAAAACCCATTTGTGTCTCTGATTACATCTATCTTGCCTCAATTAATGACTGAAACTGATATTTTGACAAATCTGGCCTAGTTCCTTAACTTATTGCCTCACAACCAACAAAATTAACTAAAAACCCTACTATGAAAAATACCTAGCCTAAAACCCTGATAATTCCAATCATATTTAGGTTTATTTTAGAGAGATCCCTCTCTCATTTGGTATGACTATTTGTGAAGTCAAAATTTGGTCTGTGGTTACCTCTTTCATTTATTTTCTTAGCCTTGGGAAACTAAGGAGTGCTAACATTTTGGCACCATTACCGGCGATCGAAAGGTCATATTTTCCTAGAATGTGAACGACAAGGATCAGATGTGATTTTCTGATGGTGGATAGTGATCAGACACAGGAAGGCTGAAATCATTCACCTGGCGACTCCAAACTTGTTTGAAATTAAATTAAAGACTCCACTGGAGGATGAACCTTACCAACATAAATATAAAATGAAAATATAGGAAGATGAGGTATTAAACTTGGACTTTCATCTAAGACATCATATTCATTATCGTGAATTATTTCTTCTCTTTTATTCAGAATGTCAAAAAGGTTTTCCAATGTATATTTATATTTGAGAAAAGATCATAGACTTGCATTTGAATCCTTTTCTTTGAATATTTTGAATATAAATTCTCCTTACGGTTTTGATCCTGGTCAAGGTCCTTCTTCCAAATCTTATGATGACCATCCTTAGCTTAATGAGCCTCAAGAGATCAATACTAATCTTACAGCTTCTATACATTTTCCTATACCTTGTAAAATTCCAGATAGATACAAGACACTCATATTACCTCTTATATTCCATGATCTCCCTGAAAATTATTGTAAATTTTTGCCCAAGTTTCATGGAGAATATGGTAATATCACTCCTGAAAAACATTTTCATAGTTTTGAAAAATTTCTTGACCTTTTTGAGGTTGAAGAAGATGACGTCAGTATCAAGATTATTGCTCTATATTTGTAAGGCAAAGCCAAGAAATGGTTCAAAAACTTTCTAGCTATAAGAATTTTTTATTTCCATCACTTTGTGAAAGTCTTCCTTGATAAATGGGTGATCTAGAGGAATCAACTTATGATTTTAGAAGAATATAATCATTTGAATAGATATCTAGGAGAAACAGTGCAACTCTTTTCAGCTAGGTTCAATCAAGTATACCATTCCATTCCTGCTAATATAAAACCACCTCCCCGTTTAGCTCTTTTACACAACCCAAATGCCTTTGATCCAAAAAAATCATTTCAATTGAGAGAGAGGAAAACTACAACACAAAAATAAAATCAGGATGGTGCAATAGCTATGGAAGCTAATCTGCTGGTGAAAAGGTCAAAGTTGAAGGCAAAAGAGAGGGAGAACATAGAGAAGGAGAACCTCACATCTTCATAAGTTAAACTTGACATTTTGGTAAGCACAATGGAAGAAATGATGCAAAATATCATCATGAGAGATGAGTTTGATGTTCAAAAAACCAATGTCCCACTTATTGCAGAAGATGAAGTGGTTGCTAATCCTAACCATCTTGCTTCTAATACTTGTTACCATAGATTAGAAAATGATTGTTTTATTTATTCACTCCAACCCATGCATGAGGATTAAACCAAAAATCAACATGTGGAGAAACAATCTATTGATTCAATATGTATGCTTGATGACATTACTTACATGAATGATTTACCCAAGTATGATCATTATGATGATGATTATGTTGTCGAAATAGAGGCAGACTCTTCAAAGCAATCAACAACATTTTTTTGGGAGGAGGAAGTTTAATTAAAAAATCTGAAATATAACACTCAGCCTATGCATATCAATCAGGACATCAATGAAGAAAATGCATAAGATTTTAAGCAGGTGAAAGGTCTTGCCTTTATGTTTTACTTCATTTCAATTACTAAGAGAAAAAGTTCCTAGGATTAGAAATCAACAGTCTTGCCAATATTCAGGCGATCAAGATATATATGAAGTTGTTCTTTATAACTTCCCTTCATTCCTTTCCTCTTTTGAGTTTTTGATTCAAGAGGAAATATATGCAGATCAAAACTTTGAGTATGCTTTTATAGAAACTCTAGAGAGTCATGATTTATCTGTTGAGGTTAAAAACAATGTAAAATAGATTTTTTGTCTTGAGTTTTATGAATATGTTCAAAAAAATTCAAATGATCAAGATATTGAATTTTTTCAAATCCAAGACAATTTTATTTCTGATAGAAATGAAAAGCCACTTGTAGATATGCCTGTTGGTGTTGATTTGGCTGCCTCAATTGAAGATATGCAAGAAAATATAAATATCATACATGATCTAGATGATATGGAAGATCATATTGTTTCATTTCCATTTAAGACGGATGAACGAAATGAATAATGAAAATCAACCATTATATTTGAAAGCTTTTCCCTTGATTTTGCTGATCCACAAGAGGTAATGTTTCATGATTTTCAAGACCCCTTGGGTAGTATTTTAGAAGCATAAAAAAAGTGGAGTTTCTTTTATTCACCAACACATGTTTTCGACTCAAGTACCATTTTGAGTTGCCATTTTCTAAATCTTTCTTTATGCCCAGTGAAGAAAAATACAAGCATCCGTCAAGTAGTCATTTAATTAATTAGTTACACTAGATGTTGGACTTCACTTGATCAGATAGTTTATGGATCAGCTGGTGTAGGTAAGGTGTGATGAATAAGCTAAACATTATGAGCCTCTTTTTTAGTGTCAATTGCTAGTAGAGCTTGTAGTTGATGATGTACAGTTCAAGTTTCTGTTTGATTTGAGACAGTTTGAGGATTGTAGTTGTAGTGAATCCATTTCTCAATGAATAAAGCAACCTGGTCTATGGTGTTCTTGGCACCTCTTAGGGAGTTTTCATCCCCATTAGAGACAAAGTTAGAGTCCTATGATCCATATTAATCAAAATTTTCTAATCTTCCAAGTTCATTGAAGTGAAAAGTCAAATTTTGGTCTATGTTAGAAAAATTTTCCAAGTCACATGGAAAAAGGTCTTGAGTTAGTATATAAGTGTCATTTTCAGTTTCAAATGGTTTCAGAGATCATAATATCAAGTAACTCAAACCCTATCAAATATACATGCACCTTCTTTCCTCAGATATCAAGTGAAACCTACTTTTAGGGTTTTTGTTGTGCTTTCTACTTCCATGGTTCATAACTTCATTGAGGAGTCAAAGGCCTCAGTTTGATGTGCACACATCCTTCATGATCCTTCAATGGCCATTTCCCATCATTCGCCTCATCAAAATCCTTTCATTTCCTTATTTTCCCAAAAACCCTAGAAATACGCTGCACTTTTACCCTAGGTATGTATTTTGACATTTTGCTCCCATTTTTCTCATTGTTTTTAGGAAATTCCATTTCTATCCTCTTCTTCACACTCATATCTACTCCCCATATTTTCCCTACCACCTTCCTTCTAATTTCCCTCAGAAATTTGTTATGATTTTGACTCAGTTTTTGTCATCATTTTCAAAAGTGGTTTTTGAACAAATGAAGATGAATTTTGGAAAACCAAAAGAGGTGTTTGTTAAGGATAGACCCAATAATAATAACCTCCTTCGGTTTGCATAGGTATCATAGATGGGGAGATATTCAACTTTCTTGGAGGCCTATTTCTGAAAATCAAGTTCTCCAATTTTTCTTGTTTATTTTAGTCATTATTTTGTGGCATGAATTATGAGCATTTGGAAATGAATTTCCAAAACATGAGAGAGGTTTTTCTCAAAAATAACTTATCTACAAAAATTTCTTCCAATTTTGTAATAGGTGTAATGGTTAAAGTGATATTAGTTCTTCTTTGACCTCATGAAACAATACATTGATATTTTCCTTCGTGAGAAACCTCTACACTCTATTGACTGTCTCAATCTAATTTAGAAAATTTCGGTCCAATACTTAACCAATTCTATTCCTCTATATGACCAATGTTGATTACACATTCTTGGAGGAATTGTGGCCCTATTAATAAGGAAATTTCCAAGAATTGGTTACACAATTCCTTCAAGGAATCCTTATGACCTTATGCATGACCTATACAATTTTCTAATTATACAACTGATAGTTATCTTCCCTTTAACCCCAATCTCAACTGGAATTTCCTTGGAACTGACATAAAACAACTATTTATAATGAATTATGAGTAACTAATTGAACACTGCTTGTGAATTAAATCATATTTAATTCAGCAGACCTATCACTAGCTCATCTCTTAGTTAGAGCTAGTTAAATTGACTTTAACTCAAATAATTGAGTTAAATAATTACAACTCACAAATAACTATAACTGGAACCCATTAAATTTAGAGTGGACTCTACATGCCTCCAGTTTTACCTCCAACTCAAATTAACTAAGCTAACTAAGTCATATTTTCTCAGTTAACACTTACAAGCTATTATGTGATGGAGTTACAATTTTACTTCTAATTTAATTATGGGAAAATAAAATCAGAAGCACCCTGGGTGCCATTTTCAATATTTCTTGTTGCAAATTTCAACACTCCCCATCAACAAGAAATGAGGTCACTCTATCCCAATCCTATACCTTTGGAATGTTCTACATGCAAGACTTCTCTAGTTTTATTTTCTACTGCAACTTCTAAAAATGAAAATCATTCAAAATGAATAAGTATGATGCATCTATCATCAGAGTCTCTAACTACTATTACTTAGTGCACTATCTCTTGAAAACTCTGCAATATTGCTGAATTTTTATTTGTGCCATCTACACTAATGCCAACACTTATCTCTGCTCTAGTGTCTGACAATTTTCCCTCTGACATCTGATTGCATCAATCACTATTGATCCATCATGCTACTGTGCACTTTGCCCCTCCCAAACCCCCACCCCATAGCCAAGTACTAATCTGTGAGATAAGACATCTCAATGTATCCTACCCAAATTTATTCTCTTAGGATTATGACTTCACATCGCCCCACATCTCACTTGGAGGTATGTCTACATGTGCTCCCTATACCCACCTCGCTCAAAGTTCCCCCCTACTAGAGGTCTTTGCTTGAGTGGATGCCTCCATACAGTATCACCTATACTTCTCTATATTGTTGTTTCTCCACAAACCTCTGAGACTGCATGTTGAGAGGTAATTCATGCTCCCTCTCAACCACCATGTCTGTAACATTTTCCTTTCTCCTTGAGGATTTGTATGCATATTCAACCTCAAGAGCATAAATATTCTTGAATAGTGCATTGATATGTTTCACTTGTCCCATGGGAATGTGTCGAACAAAAACCTTTCCTATTCTAAATATCACATCATAACCATGATCTTCCAATACCGCTATAGAAACAATATTCTTCTTTAGTCTAGGAACAAACAAAACATACTTGAGTCTGAGAGTGGAGCTAGTATCCCACTGAAAGGTAAGTGTACCTATTCCATTTGTGCCATACTTCTCATCATCTCCAATCTCTATGTTATACTCGAGGTCCTTCTCCTACAATTCGCTGAAGATATCTCTATTCCTCGTCATATGGAGTGAGGCACTACTGTCAAAATACCACATGCATCCCATTCCAATGTTGGGCATGCATACAATGTGAGTAAAATCAATCTCAAACTATGAAGCTAGAGCTTCACCTGTAGCTGCAACTACATGATCCTTCTTTCTTTCCTTCTGTGGAAATTTCATGGCACAGTGCCTGTACTCATGTCAGGGAAAACACTTGATGTTGGACAAGTATCTCTTGCCTTCTTTGCCTTGGAAATTGTTTCCCTTGGATTTCTTTCCTTTTCTAACTAATGAAAAATATCCCTCTTTTTATCTATAAGAGGTCCTGTCTATGGTGCTCCGCCTTACCTCTTCTTGTACCAATTCAGAGCACAGTCACTCCCACTCTGGTATATTATCCATCCCATTCACCAAGTCTTGGTAGCTATACTAGATCTTGGGAAGGCCTAGAAGTGCTAGGGTCACCAAATCATACTGGGATACTGTCACAGCAACACTTACAAGCTCATATCGGCATTGAGTGAAATTCATCAAGTATTTTGGTATCATTTCACCCTCCTCCATGTTGATCTTTATGAGCTTATATTTCAGCACCAACTTCCCATGGTCATTGTTATTCTGAAATAGATCTATTAAGGAATTCCACATAGCATATCGTGTTTAATTTCCATGGAGGTTCAAGACAATATGATCTAAAACTCCTTATAACAAGATCCTTCTAACCTTTTCTACCTTCTTCTTCGATACATCAAGAAGTTGAGAATCTGCTGTTGTGGGCTGGGGAATATCATTGTCTATGAATTCCTTAAATCCATTGTCCTCTAGAACTGCCTCCATCTTGTCCTTCCATGCTATGTAATTCAAATTTTCCTCAAGGGCATATTTGAGTCTCAAGCCATTGAAAGACATCTTGATCTGTTGCTTGTCCTGAAGAATACACTACAAGGTAAAGATCATCTTGAAGATTCTTTTGAGGAACCCCTTATAAAAATACCCCATACATTCGTTTCTAGTGGAGGTTACTAGAGGAGGTTGGCGAACATAGGTTTTTGTGGATGTTTTTAATCCGGTGCACTTATCACCGTAAACCACACTCGTGTGTTCAACAATAGAAGGCACCAATGTGCACAAAACATTAGCACACTAGACATCATGCACTCCGTACACACCTTCCCAGTGCATCGTATTACTGTAGCATACTGGTGCTTTATAACTCTTCTACACCGATGCATCATAAAAAAGCGTGCAAAAATAGAAACCGCTCAGTGCGGTATTAAGAAACCACAACAGTGCACCCATAAAAACCCCGCGCACCGGAACAAGGTTAGATAAAAAGAAATTACAGCCAGAAAACCACATTATTCACTTTTCTCAATGCTCCAGATCTCTCAAGCACTGGTGCAATTTATCCTTGTCTGAGCTGCGCTGACATCGGTGCTCCCATTGCACCCATTGCACGCATTGTTGCTATGCATTGCTCACTAATATCGAGCTTGAATTTTGCAAAATGTTGGGAAAATTTTCTTTTGTAAATTCTACAACCAATATGCCTCCTCTACGACCAAATGTGCAGGTATTTTTCTTGTTTTTCCATAACTAAGCCTTTTAGCGGATTATAATTTCAAATAACCTTAAAATTATCCATTTAAAAAAAAAAACAATTTTGTCGCGTCGTATGCTCGAGCCGTTCAGCTCGCACTGGCACACGGTGCTGCCTGTAAATTTACAGGCTCCACCGCAACCAGTGCTAACGGTATTCGTACTGGTTTCGGGGCGGTACCGATTGTCACACCATGTTATTTTTTATTTTTTTTTAAAGTGAGGTGCGGTCGTTTACCTGACCGCACCATTCACAATGTGTAATAACTGCAAGACGATGCATTGACTGAAATATATGCCCCGGGGTAGGTAATGATGTCAACGCACCACATTATGCATTTCGATAAGGTCAATAGTGCAGCCTTGTAAACTGGTGCGAACGCTACATGAATTGTTTCTAGGGTGGTACCGAAGGCACACCATGTAATTTTTATTTTTTTTTAAATTGCGGTGCGGTCGGTTTCTCGGCCACACCATTGATCTAGTGAAATAGCGGAAACGCTATGCATTGACTAAATTATTCACCCCGGGGCGGGCATTTTGTCAGCGTACCGCTTCTCGTATTTCTATAGGGTCAATAGTGCGGCCTGGTAAAAGGTTGCACCGTTGACTATGTAATGATGGTAGGAGGTCGGTCCGTTGACTTAACTATATGCCCCGGGGCGTAGAGTTTAGTTAGTGCACCACACCTCTAACACTGTACATAGTCAACGATGTGCTACATATTTTTTGGAGCACCGCCTCCAGTGCGTTGCATATTATCTGGTGCATCGTCGCTGGTGCGCTCCATAAAAGGACGCACCGGGACTGGTGCATGGCTATTTTTTTTTTATGCACCCACTGTTCTTTTGTTTTTGTTTTTCCAAAATAAATTATATATGTATATTTTTAAATATATGTCTCAATTAATAAAAAAATTGTATTTAATATGTCAATCATTGAGAGACATGAAAGGAGAGAAGAGGGGGAACAACAACAACAACAAGCGGAGCAGTATAACATGGTTCATCTATGGGAGGCATGAGAGAGGGACAGAGATGCATACCCTCGCCTTATTACAGCACCTACCCAAGGGCTCCGAAGGTAGGTAGGCCTCTGCAAGTTCTATGAGGAGGCTACTTCCCTAAAGGGCCACGGTTTGTTTTTGAGACATCTTATCTGAAGGTGGAATGCCCACCAATATGCTTTCCGGGTTGGTCGTAACCAGTGGTACACATCCACTTAGGACGATATATATTTCATTATAGGTCTATTGAGGAGAGGGGTGGATTTTCGCTCATTCCCAGAGGTTCCAACTGGCTATGTAGCAAGGAGTTAGTTAATGTACTCTCAGAGATACATTGGAGCATCAGTACTGTCTCCTTCAGATTTTCAGGTTGTTGGACGTCAATTACGTATTGGTGAATTTGGTAGTGAGGAGGTGTAATGCCTCTCACTTCTCATTTCAACCATTTCATACAACACCAGTGATGGGAAACACATTAGTTTCTCGCTTCTATATTATATTTATTCTTTAGTATAGGAACCACAACTTGTCAAGTGGTCTGCCATTTTTTTTTGGCAGTTATGTACAGCCTTAGATAGATTTTGTGCTCATGCATAAGAAAGGGTCAACTTCCCTTTTTCTTAATATATTTTTTGTTTATTTTTTGTCAGGTTTCCGGAGACGAGGTCTACTTTTGTTCGGCAGCCTCATAGGTCGATATTCGAGGCATGGATGCACATGTGGGGGTAGATGATTCCAAAGAGGGGCGAGACTATGTTTCCAAAGAGGATATCGAATGATGCACTGGAGTTGCTAGCAAGTGTTGACAAGCATCCCTTCATTATGGTCCCCTATCCTTATGCGGGTTTGGATTGGCGAAGGTGTGCCAACATCCTCTTCACAACTAATGAGCTGCCGAATGATAGAGGTAATATTACTATTTTATTTAAATTTATTTTAACATGTTCTTTAATTTTTTTTATTAAATTGTGTAATTAAATTTTCTATTTTTTGTTGTGTACTTATATATATTTTGCAGACATTGGGTCTTTTGATGGCGAGGACATGCGGTCACCACCACATGATCTAGGTGTGGACCCTGATGACGATCGGGGCTAGCTTGATAGTAGATACAGGATGGAGTTGGGAAACCAAATCACTACATTCATTAGTGAGGCAGGCATTAGGCCCGCTCATATGAGAGACATACAAGCCGATGGTAGGCTGTTACAGATGTGGAGAGGCATGCCGCATGACATGCACAGACTACTGTGGCATGTCGTAGGAGCTATGGCCTTGGTTACCTGGCTGAGGAGGACCATTGCACATTATAGGCATGGTCGATATGTAGCACATGATCGACAGTCCGTGAGCAACGACTCATCATCTCATGATCATTCACCTTACGTCGTGCCAGATGAGAAGCCTCCACTAGCATATAGCATCAGTCATCATGGAGATCAGGCTAGACCATCAGCCACATCCAATTAGCAGCCTGTAGCATCCAACAGTACTCATGATTATTAGTAGGCTGGACCATCGACTGTCAAGGCTACACCATTGACTGAGCAGGCCTCGACTAGTACTGTTATATTTGATGTTGTACCACCACCTCACCCATGAAATTTATATTACAGTTGTATATTTTTTGACATTATTCAGTTATATATATTAGTCATCATGGAGATCAGGCTGGACCATCGGCCACATCCAATTAGTAGCCTACAGCATCCAGCAGTACTCATAATTATGAGCAAGGCTGGACCATCGACCGTCAAGGCTGCACCATTGACTGAGCAGGCCTCAACTAGTACTGTTATATTTGATGTTGTACCACCACTTGATCCATGAAATTTATATTACAGTTGTATATTTTTTGACATTATTCAGTTATATATATATATATATATATATATATATATATATATATATATATATGTATATATATATGGTCCATGTATTTTATGTTCATGTTGCAGTTATACTTAATTTACATGTTGGTGATCATCATGATGTGTATATTGTTAGGTCATGTTAGGTATGTTCATTTAATGTGCATCTTGTAGATAGATGTGTATGTGATAGCATGAGTTATTTGACATGAGATTTATATTTGATGTTTGCGTTATGATGATGTTAATATATAATGTTAATTGTGTTTTGTTAGATGATCATGATCACAATGATGTTAGCGATTTTGAATGTGTTTTTTAGTCAAATATGATGTTGTACGATGGTTATCATGAATGTGATGTTTAATAATTAATTTAATATTAAATGATCCTGATATTGTAAAATTGTAATATTTGTAATTCTAATTGTACGTAAAATTGTGATTGTAATTGTATGTAAAATTGTAAAATTGTAAAATTGTAATTGTAATTGTATGTGAAATTGTAAAATTCTAATTCTAAATCTAATTCTAATTCTAATTTTAATTGTAATTGTGTGTAAAATATTTGTAAAATTTTAATTGTATTAATGTGAGAATTTTCATTTTATCAAGTGAAATATTGATTTTAACATTAACACAATGCAAATTACTAATTAATTCAAAATACATATTATAATGTTTCAAAAAGACTATCTTAAAAAGTAGTAATATTGATTAAATAACACATGTACCATATCACTCTCGGTTCTCATGATCACCCTCATTATCTTCCAGCTTGCATGCATGATAACACTATTGTTCTCAAAAATATGTTTTGATCTAGGGTCATGTGTCAATATGAACCACCAATCCCTATCCAACACATTTGGGTAAAAAAAACACCTGGTTGTAGTGTTTGGGGAAAACATAGAGCTCCTTAGCTTCATCCCACATCTTTCTAGAGTTGATACATATCAGCCTACTATTGGGATATTCCTTTACATTATTTTGATCAAAGGTGTCCCACCACATGCACCTAAAAATAACACATTGAAAAGAAGAGAAATCCACTTCAATGATCCCTTGTATCTTTCCGATGTAACCTAACATCCCTCGTACTAAGTTTTGATCATGGTGGCTAGATTGACTAGATTTATCGAACTCGACTTCCGCTCCACAGTCTTGTGTGATGTTTCTAGCATCAACATGTTCTGTGTGAAAATGGTGTCCATATGCCCACATAGATGGGAAGAAATGCACCTATTATAAAAAATTTTAAAAAATCATAGTGTCGTGTGTCTTATAATAATACAATAGTTAAAATATGAAATATAGATGTCTTATAAGTTTCAAATTTACATATAAATTAAAAATATTATTACCGAGTTGCTGCACCCAATCCCTACGTTTAGTGCATCCTCTTTAGGACGTGGGTAACAACCAGTTGCACCGTATTTCTCTCTGACTTGGTCAGCAAGCCAAATGTTGGGGCATATTTTTGGCATATTTTATTTCAAATGATTGGGATAAGGCACACATCTACCATTCAAACTTTTGAATTCTTTTCTGTCACTACCCCATTTAATCCTCTTTTGTTCGTACAATGCGACCCACAGCTGTGTTGCTTCAAAATTGTAAAGAACGAATTTATTGATTGCTTCATTTTCTGCAGTCGTTGATGAAATCAAACCGACATTATATATTACTTAGAGATCAAAATATACATTATATCGAATTTTAACATGAATATTAACTGTGTAAATTTGAAAAATCATAAGTTGCTTACTCTTTATCAAGTGCATTTTTCCACTCGTTTGGAGAAACTCCCCTTCTCTTTTGTCTTCATCCCTTTCATCGTCCCAAATCACCACACCTTGTGTGTTGTTGATTTGCTTTATTTACTCGCTAGCATAATAGAAAGACTCATACGATATGTACCCCTCTCCCATAGACGCCTTAGGTTTTTCCCTTTGTCGAACAAAAACTTTCAATTTATTCATGTACCTCTCTAAGAAGAACATCCAACGATGATAAACCACCCCAACTAATTCAACCTCATCTACTAGGTGGATTAGAAGATGAACCTGTAAGTCCATGAAACTCGTTGGCAGTTCCTTCTCAAACATACAAAAAATATCAACTATCTCTTAACACCACCATGGAATGCTAGCCACATGAATCTCCTTTGACGTGATCCAACATACAAATATAGATAATTTAGATATGGCACGTCCTAGGTCTGGAGGGAATTCATGTTTCATAGACCCATGCATGAGCAAAGGCTAATGAAACTACAAAGTTATAAACACGTGCAATACTATACAAAATTAGTTATGTTTTATGATCCCCGCATGGGATAAAATTTATTAATATAAAAAATAATAAAATCAGGCTTTTGACATTATACGTACTCTTAGAAGATTCAAATGGTCATGCGATTTCAACCCGAAAAATGGTCATATGCGGTGAAGCAACGCCATAGTGAAGACCCGTATGAAGTTGGCACCCTCACACCCATTATAACTTCCGTTGCCAAATAAATATCATCTTTTTTAAAAATCCATGGGGCATCACCTTCTTTGAAAAACCATGAATTAGAGGGACCAGCGCCTACCTCTGATCTCATACTTTCTAATTGTCTTGGCCAATGTTTCTTTTTAGTTTTTGAAGTAATAGTATCTTTCCTAACAACCAATGTGTCACTTTGTTTTGATGATATGTGCCTCCATAAAGAAGATGAAACATTTTTAAATATATGCATGGGATCTAATAAGTGGGTAATCTTAAGATGCTCCCAATATGGGAGGTTATAAAATATATATTTCCTTTTCATCCCAATGGGAAATTTATCAACATAGGTGTCGAAGAATTTTGGAGCAGCGAACATAGGCTCCCCATTTGAATCGAACATTTCTATGAACTCTTTCTCCTTCTTTCTCTCATATTATCTAAGCCATTCAATTGGTGTCATTATTGGAGGCCTTTGGGATCTCTCTCTTTTACCATTAAAAGCGGATGCTGCCCTTCTGTAAGGGTTTTATTCTGAGAGGAATACCATGGAGAAATGATACACTGGTTTTCATAGGTCCTTAGACCATGTAGCTTTTAGAGAAGGTCCAAAACATTTACATTCAAAATACCCTTTTGTTATAAGACCTGCGAGATTATTGTATGCAATTAATATGCATGGAACATTAAAGAATATCATGAAGATCATAACAAATATTACAACAAATTAAATAACTAATATGTGAAAGAATATTGTTACGTATATAAACAAATCAATAAATTAAACATGTAATTTACCAGAGCAAACTCCTAAGCCTGTATAATCATGTGTCATGTAAGAACATATGCCATACAACATAAAACTCCTCTCTAGTATGATGGATCTTGTTACATCGTATACATTTATCCCATCCCATAATTCCTTCAATTTATCTACCAATGGTTGTAAGTAGACATCCATATTCTTCACTTGTCTTCTACCAGGGACTATGAGAGCCAACATAATATCTTCATTCTTCATGGACAACCATGGCGAGATATTGTTATTGATCACTACTACAGGCCAAAAAAAATAGTTGGTGTTCTGGAGGGAATATGGGTTGACGCCATCCATGGCTATGCTGATTTGTAGACTTCGTACTTCATCCTTGAATTTTTTGGGCCATGTATCCTCTATATGCTTCATGGCTATTGAATCAGTTGGGATTCACATAACTCTCATCTCACTTCTATGTGAGGCATGCCATCCCTGCAACATAGCTAATTCTTTGCAATGAAAGAGCCTCTGAATCATTGGGATTATAGGCATGTGCCTGAATATCTTAAAAGGAGGACCAATACATGATTTACCCTCATTTTTTTATTTATCATACCTGTCATGCCCACATTTCGGACACATATCTTTATCTACATATTCTCCTCTATATAGAATACAACCATTTGGACATGGATGATATGATATGTACTCAACACCCAACATTTTCAACAATTTCTTTGCCTCTTCGCAGCTACCAGGCAAGACATTATCACTCGAAAGAACCTTATCTTTGAATAACTTGTATTTGGTGATCATGGAAAAAAATATTAATAAATGTACATTAATGTCGATATAATTATTAATGTTCATAAAATTTACCATTTGTAATTTTCATTGCAGTGTACTGATTATAGTTCAAATTTATATAAGGAAGTACGTTATGGTAAGTTACCTCAAAATTTCCAAGAAACATGCATTCGACAAGCCAAAATTTGCTTTCAAGTTGTACAGTAACATTACTGTCCCCAACTAGGTAGACTTTGACTGACTGCCATTTCCAAAGAGAGGGGTGGTGAAAGCAAGTTTAAGGCTTTCAAAAAATGTGTTAGCGATATGAGCATCATCCCCTAGCTAATCATCGTTTTGAAATGCATCTAACAACATTGTCTCCATGGAAGTCGTATCCCTTAATTAATCATCCATACCAACCTCTATTTGATTGCCTCCATTGCTAGCTTATGAAGAACGGATATTATTGTAGACATTCCTAATTGGTGAATCTGGACATAGCACAAATTGAATTGGTGGTTGATTCAACCATTCTTGGTATCGTTCCTCCCCGATTTTTTCACTTAATTCAGTCTTGTCTCGATTTTACATTGTCGTGGGGTGCAACAGAAGATGATACGTAGGTTGCTCATCATCACTGGAATCCTAATAATTTAAAAAAAAAATATTTGAATATGATTAGTACAAAATATATGATATCAATTAGTAACCACGTTGACAAAATTTCATGATTATAAATTGGTTTAACGTTGAAATAATTAAATTAATCAATATACCAAACAATTATAATTATTACCGTCATTGTCCCAGATTGTGGGTAGAAGATGCAATATTGTTACAATTGGAAGGGTGAAGCGACTATCCAATTTCATCTACCAAATGCGCCTTGTAGTATGCATCTCCTGATAAGAGCTTCCGACGTTTTGGAGTTGTTTGAATATTTTTTGCATCTGAGCTCGATGTTGAATCTACATGAACCTGCAAATTTGTATACATTATAAATTTAATTAAGATGTGCATGATTGACATGGATAAAAAACATAAATTCAATTAGATAATGAAAATATAAATAAAATCTGAAGTAAATGTTACGTCTCAAGATGGATAGGGAGAACTCCGCGATGGACTTTGAGAAATATTATGGAACCAGGTGGATTTTGAAGAATTATCCATTCGATATAATTACGATATTTTCTCCTTGCATTTGAGCAAAATCAACAATAAATTTCAGTGCACACACCTAAAAGTAATTTTGGTGCCTTAAAAATGGACTTCTTGCTATTGGCACTAATGTCCAGATCACCGCACTGGTGCATTGTTGGTACTGTGCACCAGTGCCATTTTATAAACAGACACGCAGGTGCTATACTATTATGTGACGCAACGATGTCAAATAACTGCAAATAAAAAAAGCGCAAATCTATTTTCTTTAAGAGACAAAAAAAGCGGTAAATTGAAAAATGGGCGGCAAAATATTTTCAAAAATCTAATTTCGTAAAACATTTCTTTAAATACTAAACACTTTTCATTATTTCACTATTTTTGAAAAAAAATTCAACCAAAGATTTGCAGGAGACATACCTGGAGAAAATAGAGCATGAGAGCACTATGGAGTATGAAAATACATTCAAATAGAAGTATTCAGACAATCAGAATTCCAAACCTCTCGTGATTCAAACCCTGTAGCATAGAATTTCCGATGATCTCGTGATTAAAGTTTATTTTATTTTTACTTTTCTTCTGTAGTTTTTTTTAATGCAGTAAAAGAAAAAAAAACAAAGTTTATTGTTTTTTTTACTTTTTTTTTACTTTTTTTTACTTTTTCAGCAGCTTTCATGAACAACAAAAAAAAATCCATTTTTAGAAACAAACCCTAGATTCTTTTTGTTTCTTCCCTTTCTTCTCCCTCTTTATGTGATTTCAGAATTAGGGTTTTTCAATTTAGATTTATAGGGTGTGTATTGCTAAATATAGGTGTAATACATCCAACCCATGGGATGACTTACATAGTTGGATCCCAATCCATGTCGGCCCTTCCGTGAAATTAAAAAAAGAAGAAGATTTTTTTCATCGGTGCGTTTGGCGTAAACTAGCGTAGCGGTGCCGTTTTATAAACAAATGCACCGGTGTTGTGCTTTAACGTGATGCATCAGTGACAAATAATCACAAATAGAAAAGCACAACTCTATTTTCTTTAAATGAAAAAAAAATTGTAAATTGAAAAAGGGGTGGAAAAATATTTTTGAAAATCTAATTTCATAAAACATTTCTTTAAATACTAAACACTTTTCATTATTTCACTATTTTTGTAAAAAATTTCATCCAGAGATTTGCAGGATACATACCTGGAGAAAACAGAGGGCGAGAGCACTGTGGAGCAGGGAAATACATTCGAACAGAAGTATTCAAATAATCAA
Organism: Pinus albicaulis; assembly: GCA_034641835.2. Taxonomy (NCBI): domain Eukaryota; kingdom Viridiplantae; phylum Streptophyta; class Pinopsida; order Pinales; family Pinaceae; genus Pinus; species Pinus albicaulis. The sequence goes on along the minus strand of JAXQQM020060809.1, from coordinate 375,690 downwards.
AATTCAAAACCTCCGGTGATTCAAACCTTGTAGCATAGAATTTCAAATGATCTCATGATTAAAGCTTATTGTTTTTTTTACTTTTTTCTACAGTTTTTTTTTTTACGCAGTAAAAGAAAAAAAAATCAATTTTTATTGCTTTTGTTACTTTTTCTGCAGTTTTTTTAACTTTCTATGGAGCTTTCAGAAACAAAATAAAAAAGTCCATTTTTAGGAACAAACCCTAGATTCTTTTTGTTTCTACACTTTCTTGCTCTTTTTGTGATTTCAGAATTAGGGTTTTTCAATTAATATTTATAGGGTTTGTATTGCTAAGTATAGGCATAAGACATCCAACCCATGGGATGACTTGCATAGTCGAATCCCAATCCATGTCAGCCCTTCTATGAAAAAAAAAAAAAAAAAACAGTTTTTTTTCATCGGTGCACCCGATGTAACCTAGCACACCGCTGCGCTAGATTATCCCAGCACACTGCGAAAGTACTGTGATAAAAAATTAAAAAAACAAAACAATTTTCATCAGTGCGCCATATTTAAAATATGGAACTGGTGCACTATTTCATTATGGTGCACCGCAAATGTGATGTTTCACAAAAAAAAAAAAATCCATTTTAGAAACAAACCCTACATTTGTTTTGTTTCTACTCGTTCTTCTCCCTCTTTCTGTGATGTTAGAATTAGGGCTTTTCAATTTAGATTTATAGGGTTTGTATTGCTAAATATAGGCCTAAGACATCCAACCCACGGGATGACTTGCATAGTAGGATCACAATCCATGTCGACACTTGCGTGAATTTTTAAAGAAAAAGGAGATTTATTTTTTCATCGATGTGCCCAGCGTAACCTAGCGCATCGGTGCGCTGTATTATCCCAGCACACTGCGAAAGTACTATGATAAAAAATAAAAAAATAAAATATTTTTTTCTCAATGCGCCATATGTAAAATATGTTGCCAGTGCACTATTTCATTATGGCACACTGCAAATGTGCTATTTTGCAAAATAAAATAAAATAAACCATTTTAGAAACAAACTTTACATTCTTTTTGTTTCTGCCCTTTCTTCTTCCTCTTTCTGTGATTTCAGAATTAGGGCTTTTCATTTTAGTTTTATAGAGTTTGTATTACTAAATATATGCCTAAGACATCCGACCCATGGGACGACTTGCATAGTCGGATCATCGGTGCGCTGTATTGTATAAGCACACCGCAAAATTACTGTGATAAAAAAAAAAAATAATAATAAAATAAAAAATTTAATCAGTGTGCCATATGTAAAGTATGGCACCGGTTTATGCTACAAAAACTAACACTCGAGGATTTTTATTATTTTCTCTGTGTTAATTGGCGCGATGGTTAACATGTAACACACTGGTGGTCCTTGTTGAAATTGAGCACTGTATGGTCTATTATATGGTTTTTGTGGTGCGTTTATAATACCTCCACGCACCGACGTCGGTGTGTACAGAATAAATGGCGCATCGGTTTCTTTTGATTTTTTTTTACTTGAAAGTTGACAATTTATTTATAGATATATTAATGAATGATATGGTACAAGTTTTAGATTGATAAATAAATGATTGACAAGAGATCAAGTAACAAAAATACTGATAACACATCAAGAAAAGAAAAAATGCAATTTCTTTGTAAATTATTTACAAAAAAAATTAGTTTTGAATTATATGTAACTTTAAGTAAAATGTATTGTTTTCTATGTATCATGCAGAGCCACAAAATGATGAAGCTCGATAAGATTATTTCTGATCTAGTACTAGAAGAGTGTAAAAGCTTGATGGAAAAATTGCAAAAGGATGAATCAGGTGAATGAAAAAATAATATCAATCCAATATGAGTTTCTTTTTTTAATTTTCATTAATAATATACTTAAAATTATTAGATAAAATGCGTTAAACAAAGTATTAATTTGTGTCTGTTTAATGTTCTACAAGGACCAATAACTCAGAAAATGAATTTTGTTCTAAGAAAACAAAAAAATACACCATTTAAATGAAAATGAATTGTTGCTTAGCTCATCTGGAATGGTGCTGGAAGATAACGAAAGGGGGAAACTATTTTACAAAAGTTTGAGGGATCTAGTGGAATGAATGTATAGACGTTCTTTCCACTTACAATACAAAGACCAATCCAATGATTACAAGAACCAAATTTTATCTAAACTACATGAAGAGTTTCTAAAGAATTGGTCAATGATACATGTCAGACTTTTGATAGAAAAAACGTACAACAACAAAAAAAGAATGAAAAAGTAATATTCCTTTAAATTTTTGTCTAGAATTATTTATAAATATCGCTTTTTTTATATTTACCTTTCATATATCAATATAAAAATTAAATAGTTTATTGTCATGTTACATTTTCAGGAAGATTATGAAAATCTCAAAAGATGAACTAGCTGATATCAAAAATATGCCAGTAGGAATGTCCAAAAAGGTGTACAAGGAGATAGTCAAAGAAATGGACATAATTGCATCGTAGGAAGAGCCATCTCAACAACAACATGCTTCAAATGTAATATGTAATCATTGAATTTTTCGATCATTATGTACAATAAATAAACAATTTAGCATTAAATATTAATTTTCAAGTATTTTCTTGCAAGAAAAAAGAAAGAAAAGAAAATGGAACCCATTCAGCACATAAAATAGGATGAAAAGGAAGAAAAGGGTTGATATCTAAATTTTTGAGTAATTGCTACTTCCTTATAATAACTTAACTAGATTTCATTTTTGTATTTTGTAAGTTTTCTTACAAAAATCATCATTGAATGTCTTCAAATAGGTGCTAACATATAAAGAAGAACCATTAGAGGAATTGATTGAAATTGGATTAAATATGTGTTGTGAGTATATGTTGGCATATCAGAAATTAATTGTGGAATTTGTAAGCATCTATCGATCTTTTTTTACTTAGCTCCGTCTATAATTAATAGAACAAAAAAATCTTTTATATTAAATATATGATTTGTTATGGGGTATAAAACTTGCAGGAAACAAAGTATGGAATTGCGCCAACAGATGAAATCTTGGAAGATGGCATGTTAATTGGTTTTGAAAGAATATTTATAGTTTATGAGTCAATTGTTGCAATGGTATGTCATTTATTTTCGATTTACATTGATGTATATTATTTAATATTGCAATTTTTATTATTCTCACCAATGTATATACACTCATTACAATTTATTTTTATGTTTGTAGATGGAAGGTGAGGAAGAAGAAAATAATCAACACAGTGAACAAAACAATCTTGAAAATAACCTAAGTCATGGAAGTAGCTCTAGCAATGACAGCAATTCAAGTGAAGAATGATGATCACTATGTTTGGATATCAAAGAAAGATGTTGTATTTTTTGAAATATTATGTTGTGAAATTAAACATTTTTTTTAATGTAATTGATGTAGTGTCCCAATTGAAAGAAAAAGGGATACCAATAACTGTCCCATTTTGTATGAAAAATATTGTCTTATATATATATATATATATATATATATATATATATATATATATATATATATATATATATATATATATGTTTTAATTTATTCTATTACATTCTCCATTATCGCTATTGCGTTCTCCATTGTCATTCTCAAATGCACTAATAAAAATTTAATTCATATCAATACTGTTATAAGATATATATGTGTCGACTTTTCATGAATAATGAATTTTAAAAAATCACAATAATTATGATATGATATAACAAATTAATCCAAACATCACATTCAAATGCATTAATAAAAATTTAATTAATATGAATATTGTTATAAGATGTGTCGACTTTTCATGAATAATGAATTTAAAACAATCACAATAATTTCACTGCATAGGGCGATGTTTCTATAAAATAAAAAATGAAAACTGGTGTGTATCAGTTACTCTATATCGGTGCATTTGTATTTTGAAGTGCACCAGTGCATTTCAACGACCTATAGGCATCGCACAAATACCAAAAACAATTAAAAATACCGGTGTGTTTGTGCGGTACTGAGCACTGGTGCATTTATGTGGAATTACGCACCGGTGCATTTGAACAACCTCTGGGCACCACAAAAATACTGATACCAATTATCAATCTCGGTGCTTATGTGTGATACTGTGCACTGGTGTGTTCATGTGTCTCTACGCACCGGTGCATTTGTCGACCTATGGGCACCACACAAATACTAATACAAATTATAAATATCGGTGCATTTGTGTGATACTACGCATCGGTGTGCTTCTATAAGTATATGCACTAGTGCGTTGAGATGAACTATGGGCATTGCACAAATCCCAAGACCAATTAGAACGGCCCCATGCGTTGTATCACCAACACTGCGCCCAGTGCGGTTTTATACCTTGACGGCTCGGTGCGTTCTCGTTTGACCAGCCCAGGCCACCTTCTAGATGTACGCACCGGTGCGTTCAAGCCCGAGTAGCGCACCAATGAAAAAAAACATCCACAATAACCTCCGGCTGCCCATTTTATTTTAGTTGTGTTGAGTTTCCATTAAAAGCTCCACCAAAACCTTCGTAACCATAAAGAGATGTTGTAGCGAATGTGTTTTTGACAATTTTGGCCAATTTTATAACACTAAAAACCTCTTTTATAACCTTTCCTAGAGGGTCTTTTCCTTGTAGTGATAAATTTTCAAATTGCATTCACCTGTTCAAAACAAACTCAAATCATTCTCTTCTATTGTGATTCCTGGTGCTCTGATACCGTGTAGAAATTATTCAAAGGAATTTAACGAATCTTTTAATGTACAAAACAAAATACTGAATCCTTCTGCAAATTGCAGAAGCCAATTTCGATCACATAACAAGTAAGAGAAATAAATTATCAATCGCACAAAACACGACGTATCTTGGGAAAGAAACTGATCAAAAACTTGTGCACTCTATTGATTGCCTCACTTTGATCTAGGAAAGATAGGTCCAATACTTAATCAATTCTATGCCTATATCTGACGAGCTCCGCTTACACATTCTTGAAGAAATTGTGACCCTATTAATAAGAAAATTGCCAAGAATAATGTTATTCACTTCGAAGTAATAGGGATTTTTAAATCTCAACCATTACCATGTTGTATTAAGTTTTATAATTAATATGATTAGTTTAGATATAGGCTTTAAAATACATACTAAGTTTTATCTTGATTTGAACTTGTTATATTTTTTGATAAATCAAAATGTTTATTACATTTTTAATTTTTGATGATAAACTTCATGTACTAAATCTATTTTGGTAACTCACTATTAAAAAAATGTCAATCTTATTTTAATTAAATATTTTATGTATTAAGAGATTTATTTTAATTTAAGAATTAAAACATAAAAATAGTTTTATTTAAAATCTGGAAGAGTTTTGATATTAAAATGTATTACACGATATATATAACTTGATTTTCAGCATAGATTTATACACAAATATGTTTTGACTGGGAGAAAAGTAAGCACATGAGATTTGAATTATAAAATTGATTATTGCTTAGTGCCTCCGATTGTAGGTCCAAAATGTTCTTCAATGGTATATGGAGCCTAAGAGGAAATCAAGACTTTCTACATACATAATAACGTTTCTTTGTTGTATTTGAATAAGTGTCTTTGGAATAAATGTTACCAATATTTTATATTGAATAGTTTGACTAATAGTAGGGTTGCAGTAGATATTGCTTTTTGGACTAGCTGTTTTGTTTGCACGGGATTTTCAGTTTGAATTACTTGAGTAATTTCTTATTGAGGGCCATTAATATTGCACTATGTTTATTATTATATTTTATATAAATATGTATTTTTTAAATTTATTTATTTATATTTTTATTGCGAATCAAGATTTATATTATAGGATTTGATTTTAATTTTCTAAATCAAATTAAAAGTTTTTCTAATAATTTGGTTTATATTAATAATTTAGTAATATTTTTTTTTTCTAAATTTGTGGCAGGGAGTAAGCTTACATGCAAAAATTATTTGGGTATATGTCATATTATTGAGTATGTGCTATATTATTTTCATGACTATCTTTAAGCATTATATTTTACATCGAATACAATTCACATTGTTCAAGGAATTGGGGGCACATGATTTTTTTTGGATAGGATTTAGCACATGGTTTTCATTTTTAGTGGTTTTGCGGTACATGGTTTTTCAACTCATATTTTTATAATTCCAATTAAATATATGTTGTTGCATTCTAGACTAACGTAAATGGATTGAGGATTTTTGGATGTTATGGGATATACATACGGTATTATAGAACTATAAAGAAGTATACATTGAAAATCTTTTTGATTTTCCTAGTTTGAGTTCCAAAGGTAAATGCATCTATTTTGTAATAGCTAATTATACATGGATAAAACCTATATTTGAACCTTGAACAATGCTACTGACTTGAAGTAATAAATTTTTTGAAGTGACATTAATATATGATATTTTATTTATTTAGTTATTGACCATATTGTGAATTTTATTACATTTTTGTTAATTGGTACAATTAATTTTCAATGTGTTACTTAAATGTCACATTTCATTACACTTCTAACAATAGAAATACGAATTTCCTTTGTTGTGTCTTTATATAATTCACTTCTAAAAATAGAAAGATGCATTTCCTTTGTTGTGTCTTTATATAATTCAAAATATTGATAATTTTTTAATTTGTTGATTAATTTCATATACTAAATTGAATTAATAATCAAATATTAAATACAATATCTAAAAATTAGTTCTTTTATTCACTTCATTTTATTGACATTTACATTTAATTTAAGAATTAAAATTTATTTTTATTATTATTAAGTGGTCTTATAATATGATTCATTTTTGTAGTTATAATAAAAGAAAAAAAAAAAGTTATCAATTTCAAAAACACTATAATTTTCTTTAACTATAAATTTGTACATTAGGTTTTTCATATATAATTTTATGAAAAGAAATGTATATATATTTTATAGTGTAATTGTAAGAAAAAAAATTTCAAGTGTGGTTCACTTGAGTGGTGGCTATATTCATTGGTAATAATTTGGGAAGATAGAAGAGATTTGACCCCATGACCTCCCAATTGACAAGGTATTTAGGGCATAGAGGAGGTTTGATCACGAAACCTCCTAATTGACAAGGTACTTGACAACGTACTTAGCTAGAGGAGATTTGACTTGTGACCTCCCAGTTGCCAAGGACCTCCCAATTGAGAAGGTACTTAGTGAGAGGAGATTTGACCCTGTGACCTCCCAATTGACAAGGTACTTAGTGAAAGAATATTTGACCCCGTGACCTCCCAATTGACAAAGTACTTAGCGACCAACTAAACTATCCCTTGGGGCTAATTGTAAGAACGTTTGTATTATACTACAAATAATTATAATCTCATGAGAGTAACGTGCATTGTTAATGATATCTTAAATTTATATTAGCCCATAATAACATGTAACATCTATAGGTATTAATTTATAATAAGTAATAAAATGTTTACTTCATCACACATTTCAAATTATTATTATTATTATTATATTAATATCAATATGTACTAAAAAAATCTATAAGAAGATTTATAATTATGGAGATTTACCCCATTTTAATATAGATATTTTTAATTAGCAAATAGGTTTTGCTACAATACCATGAACCAATAATTTGGCTCATCAAAACTAAATACTCAAAAAACTACAACTCATTTCATAAAAACACACATTCATATAATATGTTTTTTAATTAATCCAATTATTATTAATTATTAAATTAAAATTATAAAAAATAAATTTCAAAATAACAATCTTCTTCAAAACTTTTAATTATACAACATTCATAATAGTTCACGAGACTTGAAATGAGATACCGTTGACAGTTTTCTATTAACTATAGCAAGGGCTTACATGCAAAACCGATAAATATTTTCGTGCTTGTTAAAATACGTTGAATTTGAAGTTCAATCCTAAACGTGACCAGTCAAATGTCATGCAAGTGACAGGTGGCCATTCATGCGTGTTTTTGGACATATGTTAAGACATACTCAGCAATTCATGCAATTGACAGTGGAAAGTCATGCGAGATTTGTTTGGGTTATTTAAAATTTGAATGAAATATGTAGCCATAGTTTGTTGCTAATGATTGATTAAGGGATTGCATGTGCACAAGGAAAAAACCTGTAAACTAACGTGCAGACATACAGCATCTGCGCAAAACAACTTGTAAACTAAGGGATCGGAATCCGTGGGAGTTTTGATAGAAAAATTAGTTGCCGGAAATTAAGGAAACCGAGTTTTGATGGAAAAATTAGTTGGCCGATGTTGGAATTGATTTCGTCTATAAATTGTTGCCTCATATTTTCCCGGAATTCATAATATCAGGGTTTTGTGCAGCAACCTGTGTTTGAGTGTCAAATTTGTCAATTTCATCCGTAGCTGCTGCTGACAGATATCCCATTACTTGCTTTCCAGTAATGATATTTCTGTCAGCCGCTGCGACAGATTGCTTTAGGCAGGGTCTCCTCCTTCCTCGAATTCAAAGAAGAAAACCAGAAGAATCCATTGACGTACGGTGGCGATTTCCGCGGCGGCTGCTTTCGGAGGAAGAAAGTGACCGGGCCTTTTTGGCGGCGGGGTCTGGACGAAAGTGACCCGGGCTTTGTGGCGGCGAGGGCTGTTTTTGGTGGTGGTTAAGGTATCGGTGGCGGAGGCGGTGGCTTTTCCGAGGAGCAGTCTGCACCATGGGAGGAAATAAACTTTCTGGCTGTGTAGTACGATGAATTCAGTAAGATATATCGCGGTAATAATAATAATCTTGTGGTTTTTTTATTTTTTATTTTTATTATTTTTCAGTAATAATATTAATCTTGTTAAGTTAGGATAACAACAATTCAAGTGCATTTGAGTAAAAGTGAACGTGATTGGAATTCGGTTTTAAGGAAATGCAATGTTCCAAAAGAATGAAGTTCTCTTGTTCTAAGCATTCCTTTCGCTTGTCTGATATTATTTCAGAAATTCAGATAACTAGCTAATTTCAACCTGTGCGAAGTAATTTGTTTTCAACAAAGGATTTTTTCTTTCTTATGTGAATAAAAGATTTATATTCTTTTTTCTTTTTAGGTGAATAAAAGATTTATAATACTATGACACAAAGGATACATTAATTATAAATACATAGAAAAATCGGCAGATATGTAGAGAGCTATTAAAACTTTTCTGAAAAAAAAGAGAGCTATTAAAACTCAATCTGATATCATGAATTCTCTGGTAGTCCCTCTTTCTTTTGAAAATAAATTAAAACGTGTTTTGTTTTCACATCCAAGTTTAACGCGAACTTTTCTCATCGTTTCACTATTAATATACCCGATAAATATAGTAATCTCCAATGTATCTTTTTTATTTAAATTCACATAATACGATTTAAGCCATTTATTTTATATCTTTAGATTTATATGCCTAAACTAGTCTTGGCTTTAATATATCAATATATTCTACATCAAAACAAACCTACATTATATTTTATAAGGTTTTTTTTTTTTTTTTTTTTGTGATATTGTGTGAATTGGTTTTTGTAAATATATTTTTAAACACACATAATAAAATGTTTTTGCTTTAGTATAATTCAAATTTATTTAGAAAGATAAGTTCTAATTCATTATTATATATGCTTTATAAATACTGTATTCATTTACTATAAATACAATATTCATTTGTAATGTTTAATTAAAATCATTTTAAATATAATATTGTATTTATAATAAATACAATATTATGTTCAATTAAAATCACATTACAATAACATTACCAAATTACCAAATATGATATTAATAAACTTAATATTAAAGTTCAATATAAATATTATATATCATAGTATTAAACCTTAATGTCATAAGCTCTATTATTAAAATCAAACATTTTAATATTTTAAATGAAATATTAGAAAATATAATATTTAAAACTAATATTAAACCTTAATACTATAAATTTTATTATTAAATTGTATATTTTAAACCTAATATTTTAAAATTGATATTATAAAATTTAATACTAAACTTATTATTGTAAACTTTAATATTATAAACGTTATATATTAAACATTCTATATTATAACCCAATATTAAAAATCCTAATATTATAAACCCCAATACTATAAAGTCAACTGTTATGAACCCTAACACACTTACATTAGTAAATATAGCTAACACATGCACAACCATCTTAGTAAACGTGGTTGAATAATTTTGTAATGTTACATTGCGACATTGGAGAAATTTCAGTGTAACGTAACATTGCAACAATGTTTGTCATATACTGACATTAGTTAGATTTATGTACCATTTCGATGTCCCAACATGTTTTATTATTAATATTAATCAACAATATTCATAGGTGATTAAGTTTGACTGAAGTCTAATATTGTTGACTCTTAAACATAATAAAACATAGTCAACAACATTAGTAATTATACACTTCAACATAAAGGGAGGTTTTAAGACATTATTTAAGACAATTTTTGGGTAAATTGTCTTAACTTGAAACAAAGGAAAACTTGTGTATTGTCTTAAATAGACTTTAAGCGGACGTCTCAAATTAAATTGTCTCTATAAAAACAAGAATTTTTGTCTTTCGAGAGACAGTTTCATTTTGGCCTCTTGAGAGACAGTTTCATTTTTGTCTCTCTAGAGACAATAGTTGGGATTAAAGACATATTGTCTTTAAAGATACAATGTCTTTGATCTTGTAGATTTTAACCCTATAAAAAAATTATCTGCAAACGAATCTTAAAAAATAAAAATAAACAATAGCGAGACGAAAAAACATAAAACATATATACACAGAGATTTTCCCCTGGATCCCAAATCGGGACTACTAACTTGAATTTTCATTATATTCATTTTAATGTTACAACACATATATATACATGCCGAAGCATTCATAAACCCCAATCCATTAACCCTGGATTTGAACATAATCGTAGTTCCCTTGACCAGATGTACAAAATACCAGGGGCCAAAAACCATCATGCCCCAAAACCATTTGCAAACCCATGTACAAAATCATGGGTGGGTGCGCCCACTGAAAAATAGGGTCCAATTTTTTTTCCCGGGGCACTACCCTAGACCTTGAACAAGGGGGGCTGCTGCCCCCCCTCTTACCCCCCTGCTACACCCAACACAACATACAGGGGAGTCTATCACCCCACCTGTGACCACCCCCCCGAGCATGTGCAACTAATCGTGGAAAGAATATAACACATACCCAATAGATCCTAACTATCGTCTCTCTAAAGAGAATAAAAAATTACATTCAAAGATAATACAACATCACTTTTGTCTTTTTAGAGATAATATAAAGTAATGAATCTATAAAAATATCTCGCCATTGAAATAAACAAACCAATATTAAAAGTATTTAGTTAAAAATGAACTACAATATCTTTGATTAATTCATATTAGGACATAGTGGAATCGAACCATCCACCTCATTCTTATAAAGAAGGTGCTCTTCCATTGAGCTAGTACCCTTTAAATAATTATGTGAGTTATCGTAGTCCTTGAAATTGCATATAGCCATTGATTTTAAAAAAATGTTCGACACATAATGGAATAACCTTTGTAAAATATAAAATCATGGAGCCCCTATTTTTAACTTGATAAATATAACTCAATGAAGTTAGCTCAATTTCACACCCATGTAGCATGAATCACACAATAATCTAATATACAATAATTTACAAAATATTTAATCTAATAAAAAAAAGTAACTAGAATTATCACAAGCCTTTAATATCTTGTCACAACTATTGAATGATTTATGTTTAGTATGTTTCCACTCTTCATATATTCCAAAAACATGAATTTTTTCAAGGAATTTTTCACATCAACTAAAGATAAGGTACAAATAAATTGGCATAGCCATCCTCCTATCCATCCCTACCTATCTATCCCTAAAATTTTTGCAGCAAGTTAGATAATCCAACAAAGTTAGCATTACCTAATAGTAATGATAAAAAATGAGAGTCAACAATGTCCTCATATTTAACTTGCACACTAGAAGAGAAGGTTAGTGCACAACCAACAACTGCTTGATTCAATGCAACGAACACTAACAACTTGATATGAAATTACACTTCCAAAGAAGACATCTGTAGCTGTGAAAGATCGATTTAATCCTACTGCATGGAATTCAAAAGAGTATTGTATATTTTATTTTACCACATATCCAAATTACACCCCAAAACCACAAAATCTGAAGTTCTAATTAAAAATAAAATTGATCAATTTTCTTTGAATTCATCTTTAGGAGTTTCGTCAAGGTCCAAATCACAACAAATTTGGGGTAAATTTGGGGCTTCTTTGCTCAAAAGTCTCTTTTCTAGATCGTGATGAGAAAATATTAGAAGCTCCCTCTTGGGAACCAAGTTAACCATCCACTTCCTCTGATACATAGACTTGAAACCATGAATCCTAACAAGAAGCACCACACTCACTCCAACCTATTTCACAAGTCATTTTCAATTTCTACTGTTTCATACTTACATTTAACTTTTAGAGGAGTGTCTTTGTTCCAAGAAGAATTCCACACTTTGTACAAGGCCCAAACATCACCCTTTTGGGGAAATATTCTAATAGTTCCTTTATGACTTTTCTCTAATGCAACAATATGAGAAAATATTTAGCACATTTTTGTTGGAATATTTTCCATGCTTAAAGTTCCCACAAACCTGTGAGGATCATAGAATACTCATTTTCCATGCTTAAAATGTCTCCAACCCTGGTAAACGCATGTAGAAAAAATTCAAATAGGAAAACTGACCAAGTGGCATTGACAGAATTGGACTTTCAACATACCTGTGCATACCTTATGATGTATGCACATGATGAATGTCGCTTCTGCTAGACTTTAACTTAAAAGATAAGAAGGCTCACAAAATGGGTGAGTTTAATTGTGTTCATTTTTAACTATTAACTTCCTCGTGTGCTTTCAAAGTTTGTAATAGCTTGAAACTCTGGAGAATAAATACATGAAAAATATATTTCGAGCATACCTTACATCTACTTCGAACCTTTTTTTCTCAATTAAGAACATAACAATATTTAAATATATGTATACAATCTGGCCTATTCTATAGACAGATAAAAATTCCATATGTAGAGATATCATTACTCAGAAGTATTTCCTGGTATCCAAATTAGAATGAGTAAATTAAGATGAAGCTCTTCAAAATGATCGGTTGTTAGTAAATTTTTGTCATAAGCTTTCCTCCGAGTAAAGGGTTTGCATGAAATAAATTCAAGGTCCTTCTAATGGTTGAGAGATTGTCACAACTTTTTCCTCTCTTTACTCCATTCCATTGATAGTTTGCCAAACCCTTTTGCACTTACAATTAACAATTTTTCTAAAGATCCATCCGTTGTAAAATCAACAATATTTCATTATAGCTGCTTATTTTTTGGAAAATATGTGCTATTTTTTAATGCTTCAGGTAAGGAAGTGATTGAATCATTAAGAAATTGATTTGTATCAGCAGAGAAACCTTGAACCTTGGAAGTATAATACAATCCCGTGCTTCCTTAGCATTGAAACTCCCAAGCAATGGAACCACCTAAATTTCAAACATGGTCTAAAGTATTAATTTCAAAATATATCCAATCATGAATTCCCCTTCTTGAAAAACCATAATAAACTGACATAAGAAAGAAGAAGTACAATAAAATACTAAAAACATGGACAATATGATATTTTACAAATTTACTTAAGTGGCCTTTAAAATAATACCTGGTCTTTGGGGGAGCTACAACCACCATACAAATTTACATAATGAACAAGATAATCAACATGAAATTCATTCAGTTTCATATGTAATTGTAGTGGCAGAAACATTAAATTCCTATTATAAAAAACCCTCAACTCCCTTTTGCCACAACGATTAGGAAAACTATTATAGTTTCTCTACACATTGTGATGTTAGGCACAAGTCCTTTGACCTACATTTGGAGCTTTCTCTAAGGCTGTACTAGTATTACCTGGATGTTTTAATATCATTGCTCCCTTTTGTGCACCACTTCTCCCAGATTGATTTGTTGAACTAAATGACATTGTTTGCTTATTGGAAGAGATCAATTTTCTAAAGTGATGTACCGAAAGGCATCCTAGAACTATTGAAATAGTTGATTGTTTACCATTATCATATTAGGGTCACTTCTGCCAACAATCGTTTTACCAAACCTTGAAATAGAGAAACAAGAATCACTATAAAGATTAGTATCATACACTTTTATTAAAAAAGAAAAATCAAATAGGTCCAAATAGAAAAGCCGAATAAATACATTAATTAGTCCTATAGATCATGCATATTAATTCAAAAGCAAATAAAACACAGTTATCATGGAAGATAAAATTGCCTTATTGAAAGGAGAAGAAAAATCAAGCCTTGATTCATTGTTATCTAGATTGAGATTTTCTAGCTCTTTAGGATCCTCGTCGCACAAATCAAGGGCACAATACTCCTTGTCATGCATTTTCTTGACAAAATATGCATCAATTGATTCCAAGTACGAACTATGCTTCTCATTAATCCATTATGTATTTGGAGAATCTGACATCCTTAGAATTTGAATAAAGCAAGTTCCTATTAACAAACCATAATTTCTTCATTTTGGTAAAATGAAACCAAAAATGATTTGTAAAAAGATATGTTTCTATTAAACTGCAACTTACAAAAGGTGAACAAATATCATGTTTAAATAGAACTCCTCTTAGCCACAAGAGATTTAATCATAAAATCAAAATAAAAATAAGCTTCTTTGTCTTTAACATCCTTAGAGTTATGCTTTTCAAGCAAGTGACTTGGCCAAATGTACAGGATACTAAGGATGACTTAAATGGATTCCACGTGCAAGAGAATTATCTTTATCTAGGCTCCTTGATACTGATTATTATCTAATCTCAATCCATTACTGGGTAGAGATGAAGTCTAGATAACTATTGGGAGATAAGTTCCTCTAAATGATGAATCTTCCTATGACTTCAGAATTAGTGATATAAATTTGAGGGGAGTCTCCCTGGATTCTTTAAGGCTTCAAATTTGAATTCCACAGGGATATTGGCAACCCAAATTTGCAATAAACTTGCTGGTCTTCAAAAATATTTTCACAATTTGTAGGTTTTCTCCTAAAATCAGTGATAACAAACTTTAGAGTGATTAGACATGTCAAAATAAGCATAAAATTCAAAAAAATTATATAAAATCGCTTTGTTTCTGGGATAAAAGTTGTGGAACAACCAACAAAATTGACCAGAAACATAATCAAAACTCTCCAAGTCATTGTTTTATTGCGGATATGAGATATACCTCTATTAGCAGTTGAAACTGACCAAGTGTTTTGTAACAAAATAAACAAAGAACCTTAATGTAACATTAGGAGATCTACTCACGCTGTCACTTTCATTGTTACATCTCACTAAGGGTTGGCCATTTTATAGCGGGGGGGAGTTGCTAGGGGGTCTAAATCTTAGATACACATTTTTGTTCATAAATTAGAATTTAGATTAATGATATAAGTCAAGTATTTTTCCAATTAGGAAATTAAAATCATCAATATATGTTGCAGACAAACACTAAGGTAAATATGATGAACTCGGTTCTCATTTAAATATGTTACAAGGAAGTTTAAATTTGCAATGGTCAGTTGCAGATATTAATTCATTATACTAAATAACGAAATGATAAAAGATGTGATAAAGTGGTAAACACTATCCTATCACTTATCTGGACTGGTGCCTTGATGGATTGGACCAATGGAGAAAAGAGAGTGGAAATTTTGTAGGGGAACTTATTAATTTCTATTCTTGCAGATGAATATGAAAATAATAATGAGAAATAAATAATATGAAGAACACCATAATGTCACATGCTCAACATAAAGCATTGAAATTAATTACCATAGGGATTTCTAAGCATTACCAACATAAAAAAAAAACATCCAAAAGATTGATAAAACATAGATCAACTCTGCAAATTTAAGAATACCACTTCTCTGCACTCCTTCTCACTCCTCAATGACACACGATATAATGGAAAAGAAGGGAAATAATAAATGATCAAGGATATCCAGCTTTCCATATTGAAAATATCATAGGACACCTAAATAGGCACTATCCTAACTATGGAAAGGATCTTCAGGAGTTTGGAGGGAACTATTTTAATGATGTTCCACACGTCCTGACATTTATGAGGTATGTCTCAAAATTGGAAGAAAAAAAAGAAGATGTCACAATCATATTATTTATACTTTCTTTGTGATAATAGCATAATGGTTGGATTAAACAATCTTGCAATCCAAAGAGAATACATTCTCTCAAAAATATATTTGAAAGCTTCCTCAAACATTTCCATCCAATATTTCAGAAATTTGATGATCATGGCCAATACTTGTCACCAACGTTGCACTAGGAAGGCCACATTTTTTTGTAGGAAATGATGGCATCCATGAAGATAATGACACAAATTTTGTGGAGGAAGAAGACCATGTGGTGCTAAGCGAAGGAATGGATGAAGATGATAAGTTATTGTAAGAAAAAGATATTCCTCATCTCCTTCAACATGATGATCATCTAGATGAGGAATAAAATTTAGAGGGTGAACATCTATATTGTGATGATGTTTCTATTGATATGAATAAAGTATCGAGCGCAGAATTTGAGGAAGTTAGCATTCTTGGCATCATTTAAGAGGATACTAGCCTACTAAAAATCCAGAAGAAGAATAAGACAATATCCCTGATACATGATCCAGATTCATTATTTTCACAAAGAAAATGAATATCATATTTGGTGTCTTTCAACTCCAGTCCTATCTATGATGAATATGAGAATACAAATGAGAATAAAGAAAATTTCTCATATTCATTTGTGAGCACTTTAATTTTCCCAGAACTCAATGTTAACATAT
The DNA here is from genome assembly GCA_034641835.2 of Pinus albicaulis. NCBI lineage: Eukaryota > Viridiplantae > Streptophyta > Pinopsida > Pinales > Pinaceae > Pinus > Pinus albicaulis. The sequence goes on along the minus strand of JAXQQM020060809.1, from coordinate 358,769 downwards.
CTAATGTGATGTGTGATCAATCCAACGCCAATGCAAAGACAAGGTTGTTTATATAGAGGATATTCATGTAATTGCTAAAGGGTGCATTCTAGATCAACCTTTTGATGAGGGATTCATTCTACATTTATATTTTGAAACGATGAAATTATTACCTCTCCATTTGATGAAAAATATGACAACTATGAAGAAAATCCAACTTTGGAGACATCAAATGAAGCGCATAAGGGAAATTATAGAAGTATAAATCAATGTACAACATGTAATGGTAGGATTTTTCTTCTTCTGGAAAGTGCAAGAAATATTTTATCACAACAAATAGTAAGGTAAATGAATAGCGTGACTGGGATGAGTTTTTTTTTATGTTCACTTACCATATATCATAAATGGCTTGACAACAAATATTACTATAAATTTTAGTCAAGGGAATACTGTGTTTAACCAAATAGTCCACTGAAATTGCTTAAAGAGACCCTAAAATCTTGGTTTCCATCTCTCTTCTCCATGGAAGAAATGGACATTCTAAAGACATTGTTACATACGATAAACTTTTTTGGTAATACGATAGTTGTTGAAAATGGACCATTCAGTCAAAAGGTGATGGGGATCCAAAAATATTTTCATAACATTGTATTACCTTTATATTATCATTCCTATCATTCATAAAACCTTTTGACAACCAAAATTTATCTACGCTTGGATATCCTATCAATGCTCACCCTTTGTCCCACCATCACCTAACCTTCTCACAAATAATACTATCAAAGTATCCAATACAACATACTTGCCCCATATTTCTATACTTTCCAACTTAAAATTTATATCCCCTCCTACTATCAAATATCTACCCTTATATATCCTATCAATTATCATGATTTGTTCCACCAAGATGATTTTAAATTCATTGGTTCCACCAAAAAAAAAACCAATATTATCCAACCTACTCATAAATAATACTATCAAACTATCGAGTACAACATACTTTCCCTATATTTTTATACTATCCAACTCAAAATTTAAGTCCCCTCCTACTATAGTGCACATATTTTGAATGAAACTAAATTCTAAAAATAATTTCCATATGGAAACCATTCTAAGTAATAACCCTATCAATACTTAAAAGGAGACCATGTAATATTATCTTCATCCTAAAATAAAATATCTATATTTACCTTTCGGAATGAAATATAAAAACTCTTATATGCTACAATTTAACAAGATAAAAAAAAATAAAAAAATAAAAAATTCTCGTTCCTTCATAGTTTCTTGTAATAAGATATTACTCTTTTAAGGGTTATCTTTTTTTTGAAGGGATGCCTAATCCCTACAATTCAAATACAAAACAAGCATTAAGAACAAATTCTTAAGGATTTCTTTTCTCTAAGAACCCCTTGAATAGATCATTTTTTCCATAACCCTACTTGATAATTTGTCGCCTCTTGTTCTTGGGTAATAAAGGATTCGTGCCTCCTTATAGCTTCTATTTTTATACAAATAATAACCAATCTCCTAAAGTACCTCTTGAGAAAAAATAAATTCCTCTATGTTGAACCTAATTCCACAATAAATGTGGGAATGTCATCAGAATAAAATTCAAGAAAGACTAAATAAATTATCTTGATAATGACCTACACCTATCACATAAGTTATGATACCAAAAACCAAGTTATATACATTTCCCTCCTTGACAAGGCCAAACATTACTTTCCTTCATTCCATACCATGATTAATAAAACTAAATAATTGGGCCCTATTGCAAAGCTAAAAATATATGGATAGCTAAATATAGGTTCTATCTCTATAATTGAAATATCTTTAATGTGTGTGCCCATCATTGGGGTGGACTTCAAAGCTTAAATATTTTTTTCTAAATTGGATCCTCTAATACTCACTTCCCCTAATCCCTTAGGAATATATTTTAAACTCCCTACAATATACTATGGAAACTCCAGTGGTGAATCCTATGATTCATTTGACCTATCACTTTATATGTATTCTTCTCTCATATACTTATATTCAATATTCACCATAGGTTATTCCTTATTAATCTTTCTAGTTGAATATATAGTTCCTTCATCTTTTGACCTCATGTCATCCTTGTTTGTGCATTCAAATTGACATCATTCATCCTTGTCCATGAATTCAAATATAAAGGTAAGGTACTATATTCAACCAAATGAACATATTCATGGAAGAAAACACATTTTTGGGGCATTTCGGTGTAATTTTGGTTATTAAAAAAAAAAATTATTCTTTGGAATTTTATATCCATAAACAAACCATCATTTAGTTTTATGCCTACCAAAGTATGCAAAATAGCCATCACTCTTTTACTCTCAATCTCATGTTCTCCTCAGTAAATGTCCCTAATGCATTTCCAATTTATTTTAATCCCTCCATAATTAGAATTATCTAGGAAGACCTATGAATTTGACCGAAGTGCATGTATGATGTTACCTCCACTTTTGCAATGCATGCATTAAAAAATGGTGACCATTGCATGAGAAATATCATCACAAATCCCAACAACATAAACTATCAAATGATAAATCTAAAATCAAAACAAGAATTATAGCCAAAATAGCCCCAAAGAACATGAAAACTAGCCCAAAAAATAAAAGTGTGTATGCGAGAACGATACTTTTTTAAGGTTAAATTTTCCACATTTTCTTAAAATGACAATATGCATTTAATATAAATACAATATTCATTTATAATGTTCAATTAAAATCATATTACATATTCTAATTCATAATATTTTATGCATTATAAACACAATATTATTTTACAATGTACGATTAAAATGACATTTCAATAATATTACCAAATATGGTATTAATAAACTTAATATTAAAAATGAATATTTTAAATATTATATACCATAGTATTAAACCTTAATATTATAAACTCTATTATCAAAATCAAACATTTTAACATTTTAAATCAAATATTTTAAAACTAATATTAAACCCTAATATTATAAATTTTATTATTAAACTTCTTATTTTAAACCTAATATTATAAACCTTATATTATAAACTTTAATACTAAACTCATTATTGTAAACCTTAATATTATAAACTTTATATATTAAACATTATATATTATAAAGCCAATAGTAAAAATCCTAATATTATAAACCCCAATACTATAAACTCACTTTCTATGAAGCCTAACAAAATGAAATTAGTAAATATAGTTAACACGTTCACAACCATATTAGTAAATGTGGTTGAATAATTTTGTAATGTCACATTGTGATGTTGGAGAAATTTCAATGTAATGTAACATTGTGGCAATGTTTGTCACATAGTGACACTGGTTAAATTTATGTACCATTTCGATGTCCCAACATATTTGATTATTAATATTAATCAATAATATTCATAGGTGATTAAGTTTGAATGAAGTTTAATATTGTCGACTGTCAAACATAATAGAACATAGTAAAAAACATTAGTAAATCTAGTAGACCAACTATATATAGCGTTGCATTGCGATGATGGGAAAATTTGATCATTGTCAACTCATAATAATAATAATATACTCAACCTTAATATTAATATTATTATTAGTCAAATTTATTAATATTAATATTCTTATTAAAATTTTTGAATCTTGACTGTAATTGATCAAGGATGACCTTAACTGACTAAGATTAAAAATATTTGACTCTTGTAATCCATGGTTTACTATAATTGAATATTGCCAATTTATATTGATAGAGGAGAAATATTAGTGACTTGACTTTTGTTAAATATAGTAAACATAGGGTTACCAAATTTGATCATGGTCAACTATTTAAACATGGACTATAAAAGTTAACTTTATTGGACTATTTTTGGCTGTTAATATTAATCAATAATATTAATGGACACATTTTTTTGATCAAAAGTGAAGAGTGTTCAATGTCAAACATAGTCAACTACATTAGTAAATTTGGTTGTAATGTCTCATTGTGATGTTGTATAAATTGCAATGTAATGTAACATTGTGACAATATTTGTTTCATTACGATGTTCGATACATTTATGTCACAATGCGATAATGTAACATTGCAATATTGTTTGTCACATTGCAATGATTTTCATATTACAATGTCTGTCACATGGCTTGACTAATTTGACCATGGTTTACCATAATTTTATATGATAGATTATGGTTGTCTATATTTATAATTGAAGGTTACAGTTGACCATGTTTTACCATGGTGACCTAGGTCGACCATATTTGACCATATTAAAAATGGTTTCCCATGTTGAGCATGGGTTGAACATGACTTTCAAAAGGTTGACTATGGTGACTATGGTTGACCAAATATTACCATGGTTGACCATGAATGACCTAGATTTCCCATTTTTTAACATGAATGACCATGGTTAACAAAGGTCAAACACGTTGAATAGAGTGAACTATGGTTGACAATGGTTAACTATGGTGACCATAGCTAATTAAGGTCAATCATAGTCGACCATCGCGATCATAGTTGAAAATGTTTGACCATGGTTGACGATGTGTGATTATTGTTAAAAAGCACTCACTATGTTTTAACTATGGTTAATGATTATTTAACTACAATTGAACATGTTTGACTATGGTTGTCCATGCTCACCCTAAAAAGGTTGGCTATGTTTAGTTATGTCATCATGTTGTAACATTTTTATTTGTTTTCATATTGCGAGTATGGCTAACTATGGTTGATGTTCAAATTATGGATAATGTGTTGTCCTTGATGGAAACATTGTGATAATATGATTATTTTGGAACTAATGCATATATCATGAATATTGGTACAAGTGTTAGATATGATATGGATAGAGAAATGGCAGTTTAGTTACCAAATGGTGAAAAATGGGAAGCTTGAAAAGCATATGCAGATCTTGTAAAAACGGGTTGTGTACATATGCAAGTCCTATGAAAAAAATTCACGTACATAATATGAACCATGGAAATATGGATACGAAGGGTCATTACCATGGTAATTTTTCATAGTAATTGTGAAGACAATGTTTATTTCATCCCATCAAAAAATATTAAAAATAATACCAAGGAATTTAATTGAGTTATTGGCTAAGGTAAAATTTGTATACAAAGATGGAGATCAAGGTGTTGGGTGTGAAATTAAATAGTATTTCATGTGTGATGTTACCTGAAATGGGTATGCACTAGGGAGCAAGGAGATGACTCAAATCTGGACATGAAAGTGTTAATGGTTATAGTTGACTGATTTGTTTATCTTTGAATATCTAATGATGCAAGATATATTTGAATGTATTTGAGGCGATCAAAGGTTTGACATTAATATTTTCATAAAGTATGTTGTGTTTGCAATGATGATCTGATTCAATAGTTTTAGATCTGTACTCTAGTTTTCTTCAGTAAGGTCGCATACATATGCACATTTGGTTCAACACAGTTGCATATAAATTATGTGATATTGCATTGCATATGTTGGTATATATATGCATGTGTTATGCATAGTAATCACGTACACCCACATATATGTTTTTTCAAGGTCACATATATGTACTAGGGTTTGAATTACTATTGGTGATGATAGTTGATGATGTTTTATCTATTTTATCCTATCTGTCAATGATGTCTTGATAACCATGGTTTGTATCTGACAGTGTTTAATACGTTGATTTGATTATGGATTGGGATATTGGTTACTGATCATGCTATAGTATGTTAATATGTTATTAAGTTGATAGTGCGACTCAATATGTCATTTATTCAGTGAGTGATGCAATGATTCAGTTTTAGCATTCACTGATTTCATATATACAGGCTAGTTTCTTTTAGAGGAAGCACGTCTATATGTGGTTATGATTCAAGAAAATAGTGTATAATTTATGAAGTAAATTTGATTAGGGTTTCTAATGACTCCAAATTATTTATGTGTTGATGAAAGTGTGGCTATGATTTTGATTTTTGACTGGTTATTCAATGGATTGATTTATGGATTGATATAATGGCTCATTATGAATTGGTGGATCCATTGTGAAACATTTTGAAACATGGTCCAAAAGGTGTTGAGGGTTGCAACCTTCAGTGAGGGTGTAGGAGCTCCATTCCGGTAGGAGCCGATAAATGAGATTAGGAGGTTGTAGCTCCCTTCAAAGGGTGCTCGAGAACAAGTGGAGGTTGTAGCATCCTACAGGTGGGTGACTGCATGCTGGTAATGGTAGAAACCAATTAAAGTTGTAATGAATATTTTCTTTATATAATATGAAAAAAGGCAGATACGATGATAATGATGTTTTTCTCCCACATTGGATTTCCACCTAAAATGATGGTGTTCGATGTGTGTTTCTTATGTGTTGTGATTTATCCATTATTTATTGCATTTTGAATGGTTAATGAATTAATAATGTAATTGGTAAGTTAACTCACTGATGAAAGATATGAAAAATTAATAAACTGGATATATATTCTTTTCATTCACTATATTCCTATACACATTCCATTTGCATGAGGAACAATAGTGTACAAAATTCTGAATGTAAAATTAAAACTTAAAGTGAATTAAAAATACTGATTTAGCCCCCCTCTCAGTATTTTTCCTATAAATTGGTATCAGAGAAGGTCCCTCAGAAGAAGCTTTATCGCTTAAAGGGGGATTTATCAATATGAGTAGATTTGTTAAGCCACCTTTGTTTAATGGAACTAACTTTATATTTTGGAAAATTAGAATCAGAGCATATTTGTAGGCACTAGGAGCTGATGTTTGGGAAATTTTTGAAGGTGGATATCAATACCCAACCTCCATTACCATAGATATTTTTAACTCAATGAAAAATATTGGTGATGAAATAAAGTATGCTAACGTTGTTAAAAATATTTTGATATCACTAACCCCAAAGTTCGATTCCAAAGCCTCTGCTATTGCAGAAATGTAGGATTTGAAGAATATCTCTATTCAATAATTCCAGGGGATATTGATAGCTTATGAGATGAGAAAAAGGGTTACATTAGGTATTAGAGAAGAAAAATTTAAATCCACAAACAAAGGGAAATAAAAAAATAGCCTAAGGAAACAAATGACATTTCAAATGAAGAAGAAATGAATTTTGTGAAGAAGCTCCAAGTAGGAACTGGCAGGTTCAAAGGTAATCTTCCTTTCAAATTTGTGCCCGTGGAAGGGTAGGAAAATATGCTGGTAAGTGTCCTTATAAATAAAATCGGGAAAAGGGAAATAATGTTTGAAAGAAGAATGTTAAAAGAGGTTTTACTAGCAAGAGAAGTTTTTATACTCATGAAGATAGTGGATATTATTCCAGTAATGAGGATGATGAACCGGACCAAGGTTTTCAATTACTTATGGCATGTGAATAACAATGTGGTGATGATTCAGATGATGTATTTATGGATTCCCTAAAAGAAATTGATATAGTCGTGGTCATAAACAAGAATCAATAAAATACCCTTGTTGAAGAAATAACTCAGCTAAAGATCTATCTAGAAGAAGCTAAATTAATAAAATATTTGAAGAAACATTTCCAAGAAATGAAAAGTCACTATGAAAACTTAGAACTTGAAATTGTGAGTCTAAGAAATGAATTTGAGAAAATAAAGGCTCTAAATCTCATATTTGCTAAAGGATCTGAAACAAAGGCTCTAAATCATTAAAGTTCAATTTGCTCTACTAATTAAGACAAGCCTTGCATAAAATACAAACCACAATCCTCCATTATCCTTAGTTTCATCTTAACGCATCCTCCATGATCCTTCATTGATCATTTCCCATCATTCCCCTCGTCAAAAACATTTTATTTCCTTACTTTCCCTAAAACCCTAGAAATATGTTGTGTTTTTACCCTAGGTATGTGTTTTGACCTTTTACTCCCCTTTTTATCATTGTTTTCAAGAAATTCCATTTCTACCCTCTTCTTAACACTCATACCTACTCCCCATATTTTCCCTACAATTTTTTGTACCCCCTACCCTCTCATTTCCATCCTTCGCAATTTGCTGTGCTTTTGACTTCGTTTTTGTCAACATTTTCAAAAAAGGTTTTTGACCAAATGAAGATGAATTTTCAAAAAAAAAAAGAGGTTTGTATTACAGATAGACCCAATCACAATAACCTCCATATTTTTCTACAGAGGTATCATAGATTTAGGGATATTCAAATTTCTTGGAGGTCTATTTCATAAAATCAAATTATCCATTTTTTCTTGTCATTTTTTGTCATTATTGTGTGGCACGGATTCAGAGAAAATGGAAACAAATTTCCAAAGAATGAGAGATTTTTTTCTAAAAAAGGAAATTCTCTACAAAAACCTCTTCCTATTTTGTAACATGTGTTATTGTTGAAGAGATATCGATTTTTCTTTGACCCCTATTATTCACCGTGTTTCAGGGAAGTTTGATTCAAAACTGAGTTTTTGGTGAGCATTTTTCATCTTTTCTTGGAGGATTCAACATTCAGATCATTAATGAACATACATGGACATCGTTTCAATCCATTGGAAACAACTTAAACATCCAAGAGGATCTCACAAAAGAAACTTTCCCTTTTGTTGTTGCGCTTCTACAACAATTGTCGCGCTTCTAGGTGTGAACAATTTTACTACATGTAAAAATGTTAAATGTGAAAATGGGTTAATGTAAATGTTAAATTAGTTTTTATGAGCCATGGTAAATGTAATATTATATGGTATGGTATAAATGGAGATTCGATATTTTTTGAGAGATAAGCTCAAGTAGTTTAGGAAAAAGGGGAAAGTTGTTTCTAACTTCCTTAGGATTTGGAAAAGATAAGATAGGTTCATGCACCTACTAGTTTGACTTATAAAGGTGAAATTTGACCTCCTTAGGAGGAATTAAACCTCATCTCCTATGTGAGGCTGAAACTTAATGTAATCAATGGTGGGATGTTTTTAAGTTGATACATTTTGGGACTAGCATACTCCATTTTTGTAGAGATTTAATATACAATTGCAACTATTTTTATGGGATTCATGTGTTGTGGTCAATGACATTGTTTTTATCCAATTTTTCTTATGAATTTGGTTGTTATATTATTATAGAATCTATTCATATTTCTTCTTTATCATTTATCTCTTAAGTGTTAAATATAAAGCATTATCTAAATGTTATGTTTTGTTTGAGATTAGAATTTAAATATTTTCCTTCCAGATAAGTGAATTCATGCATTTGCTCACTTATTCACTTTCATATGATTTCCTCCTTACCATAATACAATGAAAAACCCACTTGTGTGTCGGATTACATCTATCTTTCCTTAGTTAATGACTGCAACTGATCTTTTGACCTATCTTTCCTAGTTCTTTAACCCATTGCTTCACAACCAACAAAACTTAAATAAAAACCCTACAATGAAAATTACCCAGTCTAAAACCTTGATAATTCCAATCATATTTTGGCTGATTTTATAGAGAGACATCTCTAATTTGGTAGGGCTAGCTTCCAAGTCAAAATTTGGTCTATGGTTACCTCTTTGGTTTTGTTTCTCAACCTTGGGAAACTAAGTAGTGCTAACATTTTGGCGTCATTGCAGGGGAGCGAAAGGTCATATTTTCTCTGGGTGTGAATGAAAAGGATGAAATCTGATTTGCTAATGGTGGAAAATGATAAAACACAGGAAGGCTGAAATCATCCACTTGTTGACTCCAAACTAGTTTCAAATTAAATTTAAAGCCTCCACTTGAGGATGAACCTTACCAACAAAAACATGGAAGCACATTATAGGAAGATGAGGTATTCAACTTGGAATTTTATCCAAGAAATTATGTTCATTTTCATGAATTTTTTCTTCTCTTTTCTTGAGAATGTCAAGAAGGTTTTCCAATGTATATTGTATTTGAAAAAGGATCATAGACCTGCATTTTATTCCTTTCCTTTGGATATTGTGATACAAATTCTCCTTCTGATTTTGATCTTTGTCAAGACCCTTATTCCAAATATTATGATGACCATCTTCAGCTTGATGAACCTCAAGAGATCAAGACTAATCTTACAGCTTCTCTACATACTCCTATACCTTGTAAAATTTCAGATAGATACAAGCCACTCATCTTACCTCCTATACTCCATGATTTCCCTGAACATTATTACAAATATCTTCCCAGGTTTGATGGAGAATATGGTAACATCACTGCTAAAAAACACATATAGAATTTTGAAAAATTTCTCGACCTTTTCGAGGTTTAAGAAGAAGATGTCAGTATTTGGATTTTTTCTCTATCTTTGCAAGGCGAAGCCAAGAAATGGTTCAAAAATTTGTCGGCTGCAACAATTTTTGATTTGCATCAGTTTGTGAAAGTCTTATTTGATAAATGGGTGATCAAGAGGAATCCATTTCTGATTTTAGAATAATATAATCATTTGAAAAGACAACTAGGAGAAGCAGTGCAACACTTTTCAGCTAGGTTCAATAAATCATACGATTCAATGCATGCTAATATAAAACTGCCTCCCAGTTTATCTCTCTTATAGTACCCAAATGCCTTTGATCCAGAAATGGTGTTTCAATTGAGAGAAAGGAACACTACAACACTTGAATAAATATAGGACAATGCAATATATATGGAAGCTAATTTGTTGGTTAAAAGGTCAAAGTTGAAGGTATAAGAGAGGGAGAACATAGAGAAGGAGAACCTGGCACCTTTAGAAGTGAAACTTAACATTTTGGTAAGAATGATGGAAGAAATGATGCAAAAGATCATCATGAGAGATGAATTTGTGGTTCAAAAACACCATGTACCACTTACTGCAGAAGAAGAAGAGGTTTTTGATCCTAACCATTTTGCTACTAATTCTTGTTACCATATATTAGAAAGTGATCGTTTTATTTATTCACTCCAAGTCATGTATGAGGATGAAACCCAAAGTCAATGTGTGGAGAAAAATCTTTTGACTCAGTGTGTATGCTTCATGACATTACTTAAATGAATGATTTACCCAAGTATGATATGTATGATGACGAATATGTTGTTGAAATAGAGGTAGACACTTCAAGGAAATCGGAAGCATGTTTTCGGGAGGAGGAAGTTCAATTACAAAAACTAAAATATAGCATTAGGTTCTTTGTATTCTAATTTCCTTTTTTTTGTTTAGCACTGACATATGCTTTGCAGGATGAGGTAAGTTTTGATATTATCATGCCATGGGAATTTCCTTTAAGAATTTTTGTAGATATTATATATTCATCAAGATAAGAATAAATGCATGATCTAATGTTATGAAAAGTGAGAAATGGTAGCATGAAAAGAGAAGTAATCTAGGTGCAGAACAACAACAAGAATTTCACCACATGAATTCTTCATGAGGGCAACACTACATACAGTCATTGTAAAGGTGCCATTATACTGAGTCATTGTAAACATATCACTGTAAGACTTGTACAAGTGTCTATCTTTCAAGAGTATAAGAGGCAGTGTTGGGAGGTCTAGGATCATCATTAGGTAGTTGTGTCATAGTTGGGGTTATGGTCTAGTGTTTCTTCTTCTTCTACATTATTCTATATCATTTTAAAGTGGACCATTTTCCCTGGTAAGAGAGTCCATTCTTCTTTTATTATTCTATAAGGTGGCAGGGTGGTGCTAGGCTGATGCATGAAGTAACCAACAGGTACAATCCTATGAAAACTTTAGGGTGGTAGGGTGGTGCTAGGGTGAGTTGTAGCTCATTAGGTGTTGGGGCATCCATTCAGTTGACTATTGAAGAATCTCGAGCATTGGAGCATCCATCTAGTGGGAGCTGGAGAAGAATTATTTTCTAGATTCTAGGATGTTGGAGCTTTATTTTCAATTGGAGTTGAATATAAAAGAATTATTAGAAAACCATTTAGGTGGTTTTTGTCCCGGAGAAGATTTCCACCTTAAAAATTATGTGCATTTGTCTTCCTTTTGTTTACTGCTATCATTGTGAAAACACTGATAATAATTGAAGATTAAGTAATTCTCTGAAAGATTAATAATAATACTAATTGAATGGAATATTGATTCACCCCCCCTCTTAGTATTTCCAACAAAATATGCATAAGAAATATAAATCATGTTTTAGTGACATACAGTGGTAAGAAATGTCACTAATATTAACTTATAGTAATGTTGATTGATGATAAGTGTTGAACTTGAATTCAACAATAATTAGACAAGAGTACAAAAAACCTTAAAGGAACTAGAGGGTTCCATCAAAATGCAACGAAATACATTAATGTAGTGTATGTACTTAGTATTTAAACCATAAATAGAAAAAAAATTGTGGAAGAAGAGTTGTTACAAATGGTATCAGATCCCATGTTAAAACATTGGGCCTAAATATGTGCTGATACCAAGAATTAAAAATACAAGAATTATGCTATTGTAAATTGTTTTTTTTTTTAAATGCAGACTAATATTAATTATGTGTACAGTGAATTAGTGCAGAAAAGTACAGACGAACTGTGAGTGAAGGGGATGAGTTGTATGTAGATCTGGGTGGTGCAGAAAATCCACCAGATCCAAATGCTCCGTTGTTGGTCATGATTCATCAGATGTGAAAAGAAATGGTGCAGCTGAGAATCCACAATGAAATATTATCGCTAGCCAGCAAAGAGAAAGAAAGGTTAATTATGGAATTAACCTCCAAGACCAATCATGAAGGTGAAGGTTCTGGTATAAAGATAAAGGAAGCTGAAAACCACTCAGAAGGATTTTGAGGATGGTGAAGCCTTTGCACAACATTCCATAAGGAAAAAGGAATTGCAAGGAGAATTTCGAAAAATCAAACCTCCCATTTATGATGGTGAGAAAGAGGAAGATGCAAAGTCTTGGCTTCTAAAAATGGTAAAATACTTACAAGTTTATGAATACGGAAGTAACTTGAAAGCCAGGTTAGATGTTTACCAATTACAAGGTAATACTACCTTGTGGTGGGAAGAAACCAAAATGGTACATGTGCTAGATGAGAAAACTGTCACTTGGGAATATTTCCAAACTAAATTTAAATCTATATATCTGAATGAAAGATACTATGATGACAAAGCTAAAGAGTTTCATGAGCTGAGATTGGGACAACTTACCATAGATGATTTTGTTACCAAATTTACCAATCTCTTTCACTATGTACCTAATATTAGAGAAGAGAAGGCTAAGGTACAATGAATTTTAAACTCTCTGCCTACTATCAAGAAGGAGAGGATAGAATTTGATAATCCCAAGACAATGGATGAAGCTGTGCGTAAGGCAAGACTGTGTTATCAAAAATTTAAAGGAAGAAGCGATCAAGTGAAAAAATGGTAGAACAAAGATAAAGGAGAAGGTGACTCTAGTGGAAAAAGAGTAAAACCAACATACTTAACGAACTTTGGGAAAAATAATCAAATGAACAAGTTTAAAAAAACTGGAGGAAATCAACAAGACCAATCACAAACAGGATCTAAACAGATAGATGGAAAGAGTAAGAGATATAGAACTATAAAAATGAGGGAACCACTAAAGTGATGGGGTTGGGGAGAAACTCATTTTTTACGAGGCTATCCTCATCGAACCATTCAGAACATTCAAGTGCTGAGAGAGGAAACTACTATAAATGACGTTGCAAGAAACATTCCTAGAATCAATGTTGCACTGAAATATCATCAAGCTAAACATCAATCAACCATGGTCTAAATAGAAGGTATGATTGTTGGACAACATGTTTCTTTTTTTATAGATCCAAGCACAAATTTAAGTTCTATAAACCCCTAGATGGTGGAAAAGTGTAAATTAAAGTCATAAAAATTCTAGCAAGAATGGTTAGTTCAGTTAGCTATAGGAACCAAAAGAAAAGTGACCCATAAAGTAGCAAAGGTTACTGTAAATTTAAATGGGTATGAAATTGAACTGAATTATAATATTTTGCCTCTAGGTTCCTATGATGTATTAGTGGGAATGGACTAGTTAGAAAAACATAAAGCAATACTAATTTTTTTAGATAAAGCAGTACATCATATAGATGGTGAGGGAAAACCAGTGATAGTGAAAGGGAAACCTAGACCAATATCAGTTAGACAGATTTCAGCCCTACAATTAAAAAGGACAACAAGAAAAGGTTTTCAAGTGTACGTTGTACAAGTGGAAGAGTTGGGACAACAAACTAAAAAAGAAATTGTAGAAAATTTACCAGTAATCAGAGAATTCAAGGATGTGTTTCCAGATGAAATACCTCAATTAACCCCTAAAAGAGAAATTGATTTTTCAGTTGAGATAATACCAGGAGCTACACCTGTCTCTAAAACCCCAGAAAAAATGAGTACCCTAGAGTTATTAGAATTAAAACTACAACTATAAGAGTTGATGGACCGAGGCTATATCGGGCCAAGTGTGTCCCCATGGGGAGCATCGGTACTGTTTGTTAAAAAGAAAGATGGTACATTCAGAATGTGTATAGACTACAAACAACTGAATAAACTGACTATCAAGAATAGATATCCTCTACCTAGGATAGATGATTTATTTGACCAAGTGAGAGGAGCCACAATGTTTTCAAAAATTTATTTAAGGACATGCTATCATCAACTGAGAATTAAATATTAGGACTTAAATAAAAATTCATCCATAACTAGATACAGAGACTATGAGTTTGTAGTTCTACCGTTTGGGTTGACTAATGAACCTGCTACCTTTATGTGCCTAATGAGCAGTGTCTTAAGTAAATATCTAGAAAAATTCCTTCTAGTGTTCATTGAAGACATTGTAGTATATTATAAGAATGAAGCTGAACATAAAGAACATTTCATAATTGTCTTACAAACACTTATAGAACATAATTTATATGCTAAACTTAGAAAATGTGAGTTTTATAAAGATAAGATTCAGTACTTGGGTCATATAATTTCAGAAAGAGGATTAGCAGGGGACCGAGAAAAGATACAAGCCATCATGGATTGGCTTGTGCCTACTGATGTTTCCTCTATAAGGTCATTCATGGGAATTGTAGGATACTACAGGAGATTTGTAGAAATATATTCAGCCTTAGCATATCCTATTACCTCTCTATAGAATAAAGGAGTGAAGTTGAGTGGATAGAAAAATGTCAACATAGTTTTGAACAGTTAAAACTTAAACTAAAAACTGCTCCTATTTTGAATATTGTTGATCAAAATAAAGAATTTTTAGTATGTACAGATGCTTGTGTAGAAGGATTACGAGGGGTGTTGTTGCAAGAAAACTCAGTCATAGCATATGAGTCAAGAAAATTAAAGAAACATGAACAGAATTACACTATGTATGATTTAGATTTAGCTATTGTAATACATGGTTTGAAGATGTGGAGACGTCATTTGTTAGGGAAAATTTTTGTAGTGATGACAGACCACATAAGTTTGAAATACTTCTTCTCATAACCTAATTTAAATGCTAGACAATCTAGATGGTTTTCCTTTTAGTGAGTTTGACATGGAGATCAAACATATCAAAGGAAATGAAAATAAGATTGCATATGCTTTAAGTAGGAATTCTTTTCAAAATTTGAATAGTGTTGGGAGTAGTGAAAATTTTGATCTTGAAGGATTGATCCAAAGAGTAATGAATCAAGATCCAAATTATGAGAAACTTCAAGAAAAAAGGCAGAAAAATGAGACAATGGGATATACTCAAAACCAAAAAGGACTGATTTGTTATAAAAATAGATTGTACATTCCCAATGTGAGCTCATTAAAAAGTGAAATTTTAGATGAGTATCATAAAAGACCCTATGAAGGACACCCGAGGTATCATAAATTGATTTCAACCTTGAGAAATAATATGTTTTTGCCAAGTATGTTTAAGGATGTGGCTAATTATTTAGCTAGATGTTTGGAATGTCAATAGGTAAAAGCAGAGCATTAGTATCCAACATGATTGTTGAATCCTTTACCCAACCCAAAATGGAAGTTGGAAACAGGTTCCATAGATTTTATAACTGGATTACCAGGAAAAAAATTCCAGCATGATTCTATAATGGTATTTGTAGACACATTGACAAAAAATTCACACTTCTTACTAGTACAATTTACTTTTGGTACAACTGAAGTAGCTAATGTGTTTATGAAAGTGATTGTAAAGTTAAATGGTATTCCTAAAATTATCATACTAGACAGAGATGAAATGTTTTCTTCATCTTTTTGGAAGACTTTGTTTGGGGTAATGGGTAAAAAATTGAAATTTAGTACAGCATAACATCCCCAAACCGACGGAAAAACTAAAAGAACAAAATAGATTTAGAAGACATGTTGAGAATGTATTTGATGGACAGACCTACAAAGTTGGAAGATTTTCTGCATCTAGAAGATTTTGCCTATAATAATAGCTACCAAGCAACAATTAAGATGAGTCCCTTTGAAGCATTATATGGAAGAAAGTGCCACACTCCTCTTAGTTGGAGTCAACCAGAGGATAAGTTAATACTTGGACCCAATGCATTGCAGGAAATGAAAAGGGCTGTGAAGAAAAATCAACAAAATATTACGACAACACAAGAGAGGAAAAAGAGCTATGCAGATAAAAATATGATTCATATTCAAGGTGGGTGATCATTCTTACTTGAGGATTAAGCCCAAAAAGAGTACTTAATATACGGGTAGCTGTGCTAAATTAGCACCACACTATTGTGGACCTTTTTAAGTACTGGAAAGAGTGGGAATAGTGGCATACAAGTTATCTTTACCTAGTCACATTAAGGTTCAAAATGTTTTTCATGTTTGATTATTAAAAAGGTATGTACATGATCCTACTCATGACATTGATTGGAATGTGATACAGGTGGAACCAGAAGGGGAATTTCTTCCAGAGCCACTTCTCATCCTGGAAAGGGAAGAAATTGAGCTCTAGAATAGGACATTAGCTTGGGTGAAAGTGTAGTGGAAGCACTTTGCACCCGAAGAAGCTACTTGGGAGTGAGATGAAGATATCAAGGAAAAATATCCATCACTGTTTGAAACGTGAATTTATATTTTGTTTTTGCAACACCAGGAATGGTGTTTTTTTTTAAAGGGGGAATATGTAGTATCCCTAGGTTTACTGGTTTTATTAGATAGTTGAACAGTCCTAAAGGGTCAAGTGGACCCAAGGGAAAACAATTATTATGGACATATTTTATTATTTAAATTTGATAAATGGAAATGGAATTAATTTTGCAAAGAATAGAGTATAATTATAGATTAGGAATCCAAGTCCATGAGGATGGATAAGGTTCCAAAGACTTTCCTAGTTCTCCAAAAATCCTTGGAGAAAATAAATTAAATATTTATAATTAGATTGGAGATAAAAATCTAAAAATATACCCCATTAAAGGGGAAAGTTACTGGAAAGCGGTGGAATAAAACTAGAAATAGGAAAAAGCTAGTTTTAAAGTAATTTTGTGGAAAAAACAAAAGGAAAGCCTACGAAAAAAGTAAAACAACATCCTGATTAATTGGACGTAGTTATGGAAACAAGCTGACAGGAAATCATGCTTAAATAAGGAAATTCTGGGGAGACAAGAGGTTTTCTACTACTGGAAGGAATTGATCTTTGCTCCAGGGAAGCTATGGAGGGTGATGCAGGGGCATCCAGACATATTTGAATCAATTCAAATCTGAAGCTGGCTACGCAAATAGTCATGCTAATTGGAGAGAAATTTTTTAACCGATACTGAATTTTATGTAACTGATTAATAATTAAATCTGCCATGTGTGCGGTTGAGGAGATGAAGGTTTGGTTGAGCGATTCGAAGAGACTGTGGATCTCAACCGATTCATCGGAAATTCTGTATAATAGCGAAATTGAAATGTGTGAGTGGCGGCAAATGCGATGTAGAGGTTTGAAGAATTCGGATTAAGGCTGAAACACCTTAACTTGTAACTGATTTTTGTAAATAACAGAATTCTCTATGTGCTGATTTTTTCTTAATCATAGTTTGGATTTTGTATGTATGAATTAAGGATGTTTATTCTGTATAGAAATCTAAAGAGGTCGGAGAAGCTAATTCGGTCCGATGAGCATCGAATTAGTAAATCTCTGGTTGCCCAAGCATGTTAAATTCTGCATAAATCCTGTGAGGGATCGAACCCTACCCTTTACTGAAATCGAAAAAATTGATTCATATTCCATTGATTGAGATCATTTAATAAATTTCTGGTTTATAAAAGAGAGAAGGAAGTTGTCATTTATATGCTTTCCATAAGTCAGTGTTGAGTGCGTTTTAATTTTTGTGTAGAGGCTTTCAATAGGAATCGACGAGTTTATTGATGGACGTAAACAGTATTACGGCTTTGATATTGAATATATTTGAATTTATGGAGAACTCTGTTCTTGAACATGTTCGAATTTATATTAGCCTCTATTTTCCTGAAGCAATATTCATAGAGATTGTCTGGCAGGTGTTTCAATTGCATTGAAGTGGCGTGGTAGAAACAGAGTGGGCCTATAACCCATAGGTCTCAAGATTGAAAGTTCATTTTTATGAACCAGCAGTTTGATACACTTTGAGTTTTTAGGCTCATTTTGTTTAATGAAAGGGAAACCTACTAATAGTGGGTTTTTCTCTGCATCAAGTGGTATTAGAGCAGGGAAATGATTTTCTGCGAAGGAGAAGGAGTTCGCGTATAGAGGAAGAAGAGGTATAGTTTTGTGAAGATTTTTAAGCTTGTTATTTTTATGTTTTCCTGGTGAAGTGAAGAGAGGAAGGTGAGGATTATTGGAGCAGCCTGTAGCAAGAGTAGCAAAATGGTTTGACAGAGAAACATCCCCATCAAGAAAAGGTACAGCTAACACACTTTCTTAACTCATCTTCTATCAACACAAATTCTTCGATCCTTTATTAACACTTAAAAAATATGTTTTTTCCTCTTCACCGGAAATAATTTTGTCTCGCATTTATTTAGGTGATGAAAGTGCTTAAAAAATTTCACTTGAGCTCAGATCAATAACATCTACCTTGAGCCGAGGGGAGCAGCTTTAACTTGAAAATTTTCTAAAGGTAATATTTGAAAACTTAAAACTTTCTTGATTCTGTAAAGTAGATAAAGGTGTCTTTTGCTTTGGGAACATACTTTGTATACCTTCTTCATCGATCGAGATGTAGCTCAACCTATATGTTTTCCTTTTCTATCTTTAATGATCTTCTTCTGTTAGCAACGAGAGTCACAATAGGTGATCTCCTCCTCCTTGTAGAAGGAGGTCTTAAAACTTCTCTCCCTTGTGAAGTTGCCAGTGAAATAATTTTTATTCTTCCTCAAGTCACTGACTATATTCTATCATCAAGAATTGATTATCAATGATTCAAAACAAGAGACTCCGAGAATACTCTGATTGTATGGCCTTCGCTTCCCGACAGACACACCAAAAGGTGTTAGCTACTGAATCAACACCACCTTCAAGCATCCGACTGTGTATATCCTAAACTCAAGGAATTAATGATTTGGTTTATAAGATTTATGGGTGGTTTAACCCCATTCACTAAAAAGAGATTTCTGCAAATAAATCCATTGTCTCTACTAATGAGGGTATTGGTCCTATGTAGAAAAAGAGTGAGTTTGTATCCAATGAGGGGAAGAGAATGTGAAATGTAAGAAGAAATAATGGGTCCTGCATGGTAAAAATCCACTACTTTTGGTGTATGCAGTATTTAAAAAATAGTGGACAATATGTCATTGAGTTTCAACAAGAGAAAGTTATTTCTAGCCCTACAATAGAGGCTCACCAAAATATCATGGAAGATAAAAATTATAAGTGATGCTCTTTACATTGTCATCATGTATATTTCATCAAGAAAGCCTTCACCATGTGAGACTAATAAAAATTGATAAAACATACATGAACATGTCAAGACCGATGTAAAACACATAACAACATGAGGGATTGCAAACTGCATCCTAAGATAATAAATATGGAAACACAATCGAAAATTAACAATAGACACACAAAATTGATAATAATTTCTTAGAAGTTTCTTTCAATTTTATTCAATAAAAAGGAAATGCACGATCATATGATCCAACATTCTAAAACCACTAACCTTTTTTACATAGTAGTTTTGTCACATATATACAAAAATATAAATCACATTCCACAAAAGGAATAAAAATATTGTTCAAAAAGTTATTATGATCCGTGGAAGAGATGAGGCTTATCCTAAAACTCTTAATACAAGTTCTTATGACATAACCAAAATAAACAAATATCAAGGCTAACTATTTTATGTTTGTATGATATGAAAGTCTTGGTAGAAGACTCTCTTCTATTCTGCAATCAACTCCACAAAATGTGTAAACATCAAAGGAAATGACATGTGGTTGTCTTCGAATGTTTCATGACCTTTGGAAAACGTGGTTACCAGAGTAACGGTAGAAATATGTTCCTAGAGAAATCCATGTCATCGCTCCCTTTCCTTTGGTTTCTTCGTTTGCTCATGCATAGGGTTTCGAATTAAATATCGAAACGTTGTTGGAGTGGGAAAACCTATATAGATAGGTTCAAAACAAAAGGACCAGACATGTGAAAGATATGAGAAGGAGAGATGTTGAATTGCGGGGCTGTTCGAGAAATAAAAAGAGGAGCGGGAACATGGAGGTTAAACAAAGCTGCGGAGGTGGAATGAAAAGAGAGGAAGGGATTTTCATTTTTTTAGCAGGGGAGATTATTAAATAAATGATGAGTGGGAAGAGAAAATATTTTATGCTAATATGGTTTCAAAGGGACCATAGATCATGGTTAGAAACATTTAAGTATAAGACACAAGTGAGGGAATGTGATTTTTGATGAGGCATGACATGGCAAGGCGGTTTGACCACTGGGTGTCAAATGTGGAGATGAGGACACGTAGTATGAGGAATGACAAACAGAAAACAACTTTTCGTACCAACCCCACGTTGTTGGGCAGAATGGAGAAGTCAAAGCATGAGAGAATTGTCGGACAAAGTGGGAAGATCATGAGGGTATAATGGCCATGGAAATCACACTGTACTTGGCGTTTATAACGGATTCTTGAGCGATATATCCTGAGCTTGCCAATTTGCGATATGTGATTGCATCGCATTGCATCCAAATCAACTTACCATGTGAACCTTAAGCACAAAACATGAAATTTGTGATGTGTGCTAATGCGCAATGCTGACATGTGGCTCCTGCCTTTCACTGCATCGCATCTTTCTAACCTTATCGCATCACAAACTAATTAACATACCTTGCGAAATCTTAGTGTTGTCTGCTAGCATTTGCAATGTGCAAACTCGCAATTCATCATCCGACGTTGATCTGCCATATGATCTAATGGTCCTCACTGCGTGCCCTGTCGTGCCAACATGTGTACCTTCTCCATTTAGCATCGCACACAAAATAACCTACCCTATGACGGCCTTAAGACTTAAATGCTAAACTTTATGATTTTCACTTTCGATCTTTGTTGTTGGTCTTCGTTGGATCTGACGGTCCATGCTTGTTCCCTTGCTGATCCACTTCGTATCGCATGTAAAATTCTTAACTTGTGAAGTCCTAACTGTAAGCATTGTACCCTGCGATGTGCGATATGTTCACGGTTGCGATGTGATTGTCACCATTGATCTGCACCAAATCTACAGTCATCGCCGCTGCTTGTAAATCTGATTGTCCTTCCCGACTCATCTTGTAGTGTAATCTCATATTTTCATCTCTTGCCTTCACTTCTAGGATCTAATCCTGACCATCCACTCATCTCCCTTGGAATTCTTCTAAGTGTTCTCTTCCTTAGTCGATTTTTCTTCTTTCTGCGAACAATGCTACTTTGCATCTCCGTTATCTTTCCTAAGACTTATTCAGCTTCTAAACATGTTGATCTCTCCTGAGCTTTATTCAGTTTATAAATGTGTTGATCTCTCCTGAGCTTGTTATTCTATTCATTATTCACTCTGACTTGGGTTTATTACTCTTATTGCATGCCTTACTCAATACTGTCTTGTCTGTCTTAGCTTCCTTTGATGCCTTTTATGCCTCCACTACCTCTGCTTCGTTGTTGCCTCTGCCACCTCTGTTTCTTTATGGACTTTGCTTCTTGTCTGCCTTGTTTCTTAGCTACCTTTGCTTCCTCTTCTACCTCTCCTTCTTTGCTGCCTCTGCTGACTCTGCTTCTTTGATGCCTTTGCTCCTTTGGTGCCTTTGCAGATGGTTTAATGCTGCTACGTGCCTCTCTTTTATGTTTTCTTACTGCATTATTGCCTGATCTTCTTATTTGCCTTATTGGTGCTGCTTCTCTACTCCTTTTCCTTAATGATAGTTTATATGTTGCTCCTTTGTGCTCCTTTGCCATAAATGACAATATTTCCAACAAGCCTTACTTTTGTTCTTGCAAACATTTTCTCTTTCGAGAAAGAAAGTAGAGAAACTCACCCTCTAGTTGGGTTTTCTCCGAAAATGGCTTCCTAGGATATATCTTCTGTCAATTTTGGTTTGAGTTTATTTTTGTATCCTCTATTATACACCAATATAATTTTCATGCATGTGAAATAAACAGTAATTAAGAGATCTAGAAATCTAAGGAGAAATAAACCTCCATAGTGTAAATTTCTAATTTTCTAATTTATTTTAGTAGATATGTTGTGACAAACTATCCAATGGAATAGTGATGACAATTTATGGATAATATTGGTATTATAGAATATTTTTTTGGGTATATTATGGATATTTAAAGGAGATCTATAATGGCTAAGCCAAAAGTCATAAAACCATTTTCACGACTGATAAATTTATGCAAAACTCTTTAGATCCTGCATAGGAGAGGTTTTCACAATTGGAATGACAAGTTGTAGATATAAACAGTAATTTGAATCTCCTCATGGCAGCGCTAACCAATATTTTTTCCCTATTCATATAATATGGGGGTTTTAACACAAAGTTATGACTCGAGGGGATATAATGACATTAGGAAAAACAAATAATGAGATGGAGAAAGAATTTTAAAAGGATCAAGATATTTCTAGTGCCATGAACCATTCACAGTCCTTCTTGTAGGAATTTATCAAGTAATTTCCTTAGATCAAAAACCAAAGATCAACGCTCACAAACAGATCATAAATCAAAACACTGGTATTATCACATGGTTAAAACCCTTGAATAGGGAAATAATCCATGGCCTAAGCCAACATGGCCACTTCAGTAAATTTATTAATATAAAAGAAAGTTTACATATGTTTCTCTCATAAACGTTTACCAGAAAAATGACCCTCCATGACCTTTAAATAGAGATCATGGACCAATCGAGTTTTAAGCCATAGATCAAGTGTCGTTAATACCGACGAGAGAGTGAACCATCGGATCACTACAAATCATCACTGTCGGATTATAAGTTACAAATGTACATAGTAAAGAAAAAAAAATTACCTAACTCTACACTAGACTAAGTTATACTTAAATATTTCCTATGTGTTGGAATATCCCAACATCCCCCCTTAAGAACAACTTGGGATAGGATTGAATGATTTACAAAGGTGACACAATAGGAGAAGGAAGGAGGCATTAGAGCCTATCCCCCCTTAATGATAACTTTCCTAAACTCCAAGCATGGATCGAAGTTTGGTAAACTCTGCTTCTGTTAGAGCCTTTGTAAAGATATCGACTACTTGATCATTGGCTGGACAATACTGCACTTCAAGAACACGATCATGAATGAGATTTCTGATGAATTTTATGTGAAGCTCAATGTGTTTCATACGCTGATGCTGGACTAGATATTTACATAGTTGAATGGCACTCTGATTATCACACCAAAGTGTAGTTGGATGTTGCTGATGAAGACAAAATTCAGACAGGATCTTATGAAGCCACATGGCTTCCTTGCTAGCTTCAACTGCACCATGATACTTTGCTTCTGCTGAAGAAAGAGAGATGACACATTGTTTCTTACAAGACCATGTAATAGGTCCTGAACCAAGAGTGAGTACATATCCTGCAGTAGACTTTCGATCATCAGGGTCACCAGCCCAATCTGAATCAATGAAACCAATAAACAATGGAGAGGCTCCTGTACTATAATGAATCCCGAACTGAACTGTACCTCAAATGTATCGAAGTATTCTTTTAGCTGCATTCCAGTGACTTTCATGAGGTTGGTGCATAAACCAAGAAACAAGACCAACATCAAAGGAAATGTTAGGATGGGTATGGGTTATATACAGAAGTTTACCAACAAGTTGACGGTATAAGGTAGCATCAACTTCAGGGGTAGTACAAGTGATTGAAAGCTTGACTTCGTATTGAAAGGGAAGGGGCCGGCTTACAATCTTCCATGTGAAAGTGGCGTAGAAGATCACAAGCATACTTGGACTGAGAATGAGTAATACCTTCTTTAGATTGCAAGACTTGAAGACCAAGGAAATAATGCAAGTGTCCGAAGTCTATCATTTCAAACTTATTTTTGAGGCTATAATTCACATGGTTTATATGGTTGGGATCACTACCATTATGGATAAGATCATCAACTTAAAAAACAAGGATGGTGAAGGACTTACCCACTTTCTTGGTGTAGACAATGTTGTCAGAATGACACCAAAAAAATCCATTATCTAATAGAAATCTATCCATTTTGGCATACCAAGGCTGAGGAGCTTGTTTGAGACCATAGAGAGACCTCCTAAGGGGAAAAACAAGGCTAGAGTCGTTTTGGATAAACCCAGGGGGTTGCTCCATGTCGATTTCTTCATGCAAATATCCATGTAAGAAGGAAGATTTAACATCCATCTGATGGACTTCCCATTTAAAGGAGGCAGCAAGGGAAAGAACAAGGCGAATTGAATTCATTTTGGAAACAAGGGAGAAGGTTTCAGTATAGTCAATGCCTTCAACTTGTGAAAATCCTTTAGCAACAAGACGAGCTTTATGCCTATCCCCTTCCATCGTGGCCAAAATTTATTTTGTAAACCCATCTACATCTGATAATTTTTCTTCCTTTTGGAAGAGGAACAAGGTCCCAAGTATAGTTTGCAAATAAGGAACGATATTCTTCATTCATAGCTTCATCCCAATCTAGATGATCGAAAGCTTCTTCAAAGGTGTCGGGATCAGGATTTTCTGGAACTTGAGCCAATAAGGAAGAGGCTCTGTCGAACTGAGAACGTGTATGCCATTGATCTGCAGGGTCACCTGCAAGAGAACCTGCTGCATCCTAAGTAGAGCAGACCCATACTGGAAGCTATGGAGTTGAAGGAATTTCTTCAAGAGGTGGGGGAGGATTGTCATTCTTGCTTTCATCATCTGAACTAGAAGGAATGCTATTAAAAATAGAAGAGATAGAGAGAGGTGGCACATATGCTGAATCAGGCTCGTAGGCCAAAGGTGGCACACATGCTGAACTAGGGTCACAGGCCAATATATTTTCATCAAATTTTACATCTCTTCTAAGGATTATATTTTTGGATTTTTGTTGAAGAAGTTTATATCCTTTGACATCTTCATAATATCCAACAAAAATGCATTTTTCACTCTTAATTTCTAAGGCTTTATGTTTCACATCTGGAATATGGACCCAAACATCACTTCCAAAAACACGAAAGTGACTTACATCTAGTTTGATTGAGCTCTAGGCTTC
This sequence comes from Pinus albicaulis, assembly GCA_034641835.2. Taxonomy (NCBI): domain Eukaryota; kingdom Viridiplantae; phylum Streptophyta; class Pinopsida; order Pinales; family Pinaceae; genus Pinus; species Pinus albicaulis. The sequence goes on along the minus strand of JAXQQM020060809.1, from coordinate 333,266 downwards.
TTCTAGAGTTACATTCCTTAAAACTTAGTAGGAGTGCGATTTACTATGTAATTTTCACAGTTAATTTCTTCTGCCCAAAAATTAAGACTAAGTCCTTTAGATTGAAGCATACAATTAGCCATTTCTTTTAAGGTGTGAGTCTTCCTTTCAGCTACACCGTTTTTTTGTCGAGTATATGGAATAGTATGTTGCAATTGAATGTCATGCTCAGTGCAAAATTTGATAAATTTGTTTTTAACATATTCTCCTCCATTGTCTGATCTTAACTTAATAATTTTATGTCCAAATTGTTTCTCAACAAAGGCTTTAAAGGCCAAGAAAATGTTAAAAACTTCACTCTTGATTTTTAAGAAGTATACCCAAGTGCATCTAGAAAAATCATTAATGAAAGTTAAGAAGTACTTGAAACCAGAGAAACAAACAACAGGAATTTGACCACATAAATCACTGTGTACAAGCTGCAAAGGGCCTGAAGCATGCCAAGAGGCACGTTTGTTAAAAATATCCCGATTATATTTTCTGAGTACACATCTGGAGAAAACACCATCTCGGCAAGATACCATAGGAAGATCTGTCACCATATTTTCTTTACATAGAGTTTGAAGAGAGCGATATTTTAAGTGACCAAATCACTCATGCCAAAGTTTTCTCACTTCAACATTATGAGCAACAAAAATAGAGGGAATACATGATGACCCAAAGTTTTCAAACTTATACAACCTTGTGGAATCATCAGCTATTCCATTAGCTAAAATATGTCTAAGATCTTTGAGGTCCTTGATTACAACATCATGAGGTGAGAATTCAACTATATTCCCTTCACCTGAATGAGTTACCTGATAAATAGATAGAAGGTTGCATGACAAGGTAGGAACACATAGTACATCATTAAACTGACCAGTCTTTAGATGAATGGTTCCATATCCTACAACACTAAGAGATCTATCATCACCAACATAAATATGTTTGGTGTTACAATCATTTAAAGAAGAAAACATGGATTTATTTTTGGCCATGTGGTAAGAAGCTCCAGAATCAATGAGCCACTCATGAGAATGAGAAGAAGAAGATACATTTAATGCATAACCAGATGCTTGACAAAAACAAGCAAAAAGTGTCTTTCCTGAAGATGAAGTTCAAGAGGTCTCCAAATTGATGTGGTGCTTCTTCATTGTTGCTTCCAAGGCTTCCATATTTTTAAAACATTTGTAATTTACATGGCCATCACGATTACAAAAGTTGCAATGTCTATTTGTTTTCTTCCCTTATTTTTATTTTCCCTATAATTTTGGTGAGTTTCTTTTTCAGTTTGCGACTGAAATTGCTTATGACCTTTGCTTGGTTTAGGACCATATTTTTTAGGATACTGCTTCTTGGGATTCTTTTTATATGGTTGTTGTTGGGCTACTAAGGCTTTATTAGAAGCATTTCCAGAAGTGAAAAGACCATGGTGTAAGATTTTTTCTTGTTCTCTTATCAAAAAATCGCAAAAGGCATCAAAAGAGGGGTTCTTGTAGGTGGTTCCTGAAGAAATGATGGCTTCTCTAGTGGAATGGAAGGTGGAAACAAATACAAAGTATGCAGGTCCAAGCTTAGCAAGAATGGAATAAATGAGGCTACCATCTTCATTTTTTACCTTACAATCTTCTAAAAGAAGTCTAAGGGTCTTGAATTTGGACAAAAAATCTTCAATAGAGGAGAAATTATTGGGGTCCAAAGTAAGCAACTCATTTTCAAGCTGGTGGGTCCTGATTTTATTTTGAATGCAAAAAACAATATTTAGGTTTTCCAGGGCTTCGTCAGGTGTGTCAATCTCAAGGATATGAAACTGATCTTGAGCAATGGACATTCCTATCAACCCTCATGCTTGATCTTGTTTATTTTCCCATTTAGCGGCTTTATCATCATCGAAAGTTTTAGTTTCTTGCCATGTGGCTATTCTATAAAGCCCTTTAATTCTAAGTAAATCCACCATGTGAGGTAGAAATTAGAAATAGTTCATGTTGTTAAGAATAACCGAGCATGCACTTCTCATCTAAAAAAGAAAATTGAAGCTGAAAAGAGCTGAAACTAACTACTGCAATGGAAAGGTCTCGAAAAGTTAGGCCGATTAAAAAAAACGGATCGAAAAACGGCTTCCGGATGAAGAAGTTATGCCTATTTGAAAAAAGGAGTTGTAGATGCCAAATAGTTATGGGAATGGTTTGAAATTTGATGATGAAGTTTTACTTTTGAAAAAAAAATCCCGCCCCTTTACAAAAATTTTTTACAAAAATAAGCTTGAGAAAGAGACTTGAACCCAGGACCTCTATTTTGATAAACTACCTTGACACCAAGTGAGCTAGTAGAAAGATTATGTAATTGTTTGAAAGGAGGAAGGATTTTTAATTTTTTATTATTTTTTTAATTTTCTAATTTTAGTCTTGGATGTGCGTGCTTGTTCCTGCACAAAAGAAAAAAAATATGATGAAAAAAAAACAAAATGCAAGCCTTATGGTAGAACGTTAGATTTTTGGTTAGCCTTACCAGCAACTATCTTTTTTTTCTCTATTTCTGATTTCTCGAGATTGCACAAAGACGCAGGGAAAGAGCATATGTAGCAAAAAAATTCCCTTCTTCCTGATTCTGATTTGTCGAGATCGCACACAGCGTAGAGAAAAGAGCATACACAGAGAAGATTGTATAGATCTAGCAAATAAATAAAAACTATAAACCAAAATAAATAGAGGGAGCTGAAATAAACAGAACTATTAAGAAATATAAATGCAAAAGAGATACTTTATACCTCCAGATTTAAGCTGCCATAACTTGGGCAACCGGAAACCTTTTTTCATGAAACGAAAGGGGTTTTTCACTGTAACAGACACTTTGAACACAACAGCGTAGTTCTCCAGGCCTGTAAATGTTCATAAATAGTAGATATAGAAAACAACGGTCTCATGCAGTCAAATCGGCTTCGAATTTGGATCAGCAATGGATGCGTCCCTCAAAATAGCTCTAATACCATGTAGGAATTTACAGGGTAATTTCCTTTGATCAAAAACCAAAGGTCACCGTTCAAAAATAGATCACAAATTAGTACACCAGTATTATCACGTGGTTAAAACCATCGAAGAAGGAAACAGTCCACGACCTAAGCCAACGCGGCCAGTTAAGGAAATTTATTAATATAAAAGAAAGTTTACATATGTTTCTCTCATAAATGGTTACCAGAAAAATGACCCTCCATGCTATTTAAATAGAGATCATGGACTAATCGGGTGTTAAGCCACGGATCAAGTGTCGTTAATACCGAGGAGAGAGTGAACCATCGAATCACTACAAATCATGACCGTTAGATTATAAGCTACAAATGTACATAGTAAAGAAACACACTTTACCTAACTCTACACTAGACCAAGTTATACTTAACTATTTCCTATGTGTCGGAATATCCCAACACTTGTTCAAAAATAGAAGCAAATACTAATATAAAGTTGTATGAAGGTGAGATTGATGATTTAAATATAAATAAATGGTTGCAACATTTAAAATTTTATTTTTGTGTCCATCATATAGAGAAGTAATATAACGTTTCATTTGCATGATCGAAATTAGTGACCCTTTCCCTAACACAATGGGAAAGTCACACGAAGAGATTTAGGTTATAAGGAGATCCTCCAATGTCTAAGCAAGAGGAATTTAAATTATCATCAAGTCATAATTTTACCCTATCAGGTATTTAGAGGACTATTGGATCTAGTGGTACAAATTCAGGAAGAAGCAGGGGAAGAGTATAGGAGAGTACACCGGGAAATTTAGAAAGAAGACCATAATGTTGGGTATCTCCCAAAGGAACCCATATGTACTCCTCAAGTATTTAGGAGGTCTACATATCCATTTGCAAAACAAGCCATGTTTTTTAAGCCTAGATTGGTGGATGAGGATTGGGTACAAGCAAAATACCTGAAGAATATATTCTTGAGGAAAGGGAAATCAAGTGGATTGACATAGAAGGAGTAGGGAACAAGGCCTATATGCTACCATTCTAAATTAGTTCATGAGGAAGTTCTTAAAGACCCTACTTATGGTAAGCAGCTCTATACCCTCGTGCAAATTGTCAAGAACTTGAAACACAATTTAATGGGAAAGGACATAATAATCCACAAAGATTGCTAACCACTACAGTGCTTGCAATCCCAAAGTAATCTATGGCTTATCGGAAAAAAAATGGAAGCAGAATAAGGACAATTTATCATAAAAGTTTGGATGTGATAGATACTTAACAATGATAAATAAAGATATATATGCTTTTTTTTTAAAGTGAGAAGGCATGTAATAGGAGGAAATTCCACCCCAACATGATATACATACCTTCATAAACAAATTCTTATTTTGGGAAGGCAGCAACTCACATTCAATAAATGTTTAAGCGTGCTATTTTGGAATTAACAATGGAATAGAGGATGTTCATTTTTATACTTAGACTCCAGTCTTCACACACTCTATTATGTTAAATATTGAAGGATATGACCTTTCGAATTGAATGAGGGCAACAAAGAAATTCAAATTCATTTTGATAGTTAGGTTCAAGTCTTAGTAAGCTCTACTACTTGGAAATGAATGATTAGGAAGAAATCATAATTGGGATTAATGACTTTTATTGATTATTATTCTGCCTAAATGGTTCATTTAAATACATATTGATAAAATAACTATGTGTTTGGAAATTGTATTTACAATATATTTTTCCTTTTTATTTAAAGAAATTACTAATTTACAATTAAATGTCAAGATGGTATACAATAATATATTAAATTGAAATTCTAACATATCATGATTTGTATTTTATTTAGCAATGAGAAGATAGTAGTGTAGCTTTAAAATACAATATTCTATTAATTATGAAGGGCTCAGTCTTTTATGCAAAATTTACATTTACATTTCATATACTTTTAGACATACTGATTGTTTGAGAAAATAATATGCAATAACAAATATAAATATACAAATATTTTCACGATAAGAGGTCATTGTAGTAGAGTGATGTCCATTTCCTTTTATGTTAAAAATATCATATTCAAATGTTTTTTATTTAATTATTAAGGCTGGTTTATTTCAGAATATGTCTTTCATAATTTTAATTTAATTATAAGTATTTGTTAGGTAGATGGTAGAGATTTAACCTTCATCGAATATGAGACAATATTCATAGTAATATTCAGAGAGGGAGAGTTAAGATTTATTTGCAAGCTAATTATGCTCTTTTCATTAATTTATCTCAAATTGATTAATTAAAAAAAAAATCATATCAACACCTATCATATTGGGCATGTGCTATTGGTAAGTCATAGTATTGATCCATTATATTATAAGAAAGTCAATTTACAAGTTAAAAATTTCCATGATAAAGTGTTGAATTTGCTAATTATAAAATATTATTAAATGTTTTTTACAATTATATATATTTCACTAATATTAATTATTTTTATAAGAATATAATAATAATTTAAATAAAATTACAATATAAATATATATTTTAGATTACAATTTAATTAATTTTAATGATATATTTATCTTGAATGTGATTAATTTAAAATATATTATAAATAAATATTTAATACGATCATGAATTGCTAACAGCTTATTTATTAAACTATTTATTTTATATACAAACATAACAACATAAAAAAATCATTAAAAGTAAATCAAAATATTAATTAGAATGTTACTGCGCTATAGATGTGGTCATAGACATAAACATCTTTTAACAAAAAACACTAAAAATAATATTAAATGCGGGTATGCAATTGCAAAACTTCTATGTCTAACTAACTTTTATTTGTGAACGTTGGAGAAGAGTGCAAGTTGGATAGTAAGATAACAGAAAGAAATGAACGTTTACAAGGAAAAGGAAAAAGTTTACAAGGAAAAAAGCAAAGATCGAGAGGAAGGGAATCGAATCGGGATGGAGCGGGTTTTAATCGAATAGTCGTTAGGTGTTCGGTATGTAGAGAAGGGATAAGTTGAGTTTGTGTTTAATGGTTTTTTCATATAACTCATTGGGTATATAGGGAGAAGGGATGTGAAGGGATGAGTTGAGTTTGTGTCTCAGTTGCTGCTCGGATTGCTCCGATCTTCTCCTTTGTTATGGTGATTCTCTGCTTTGGCTTTGGTTGGAGACTGAGAAAACAGGCTCCGGAGTGGTTTGAATCAGGTGGAGGATGAAAATATTTTCATTGTCCCCACATATTATGGTCAAGTTGACGAAGCATAGCATAAAGTTTTTATAGGAGTAGATGAGAGGTATACATTTCATTTCATTTGAATGAGCTAGCTACAAGTCTCTGATGCCCATGTATTTAATCAGGTGGAATTTCTGTGAGGAGATGTTTTGTGTTTCTATGAATGTGCAGTCCAGATGTGCTGCTGAATCAATGCGCAATATAGGGATGGAGTTGCATATAATCGTGTTATGGTGATGGACGTTTCTTGCGTGCAAATATTTTTATAAAATGTCGACACCAGCACAACAAGCCAATCTGACGATGCGATTCCGGCATTCCCTTGAAGTAAGTGTAGTGCTTAATTTATCTGTTTGTTTGTTATGAGTATCAAATTGATAAGATAACGGAAAGCAAAAAGTTTAGACGGGAATCGGGAAGAAGAACAGCGGGTTGTAATCGAATTGGCGTTAGGTGTTGGGTATATAAGGAGAAGGGATAAGTTGAGTTTGTGTCTCAGTTGTTGCTCGGCTCTTCCCCTCTGTTCTGACCATCTCATTCGTTTTCGCCTGCTTTGGCTCCATTTTGCCCTTTTCTTTGCTTAACGATTTTATGCCTATTTGTGGTTTGATTGAGCATGGCCATTCTCTGCTTTGGCTCCATTTTGCTCAACGATTTTATGCTTGTTTGTGCTTTGATTCAGCATGGCCATCCTCTGCTTTGGCATGGTTGGAGTCTGTTACTGCTGCATTTTATTCTATTATGAACGTATATGTTTATTTCCTTTTCTTCTTTGCAATTGAAATTGAAAATGAAAATGAAAATGCAGAATAGAAAAAGAAATTGAAAAGAAGAGGAGCACATGATGCTAAAGAGGTGTTACGGGTTCAGAGGAGAAAATCCCAAATATTCTTTTTACCTGGATTCTCCAATTGCTTAATGTAGTGAAATATGGATTTATGGCTGGGCACTGTTTAACAACTTATTTTTCCTTTTCTTTGCATTTTTGACAGGCAGAGAGTTTACTTTGCATTTTTCATAGGCGGAAAGATTGCAACTGAGTAGAGGTAGCCAGTTTTGCCCATATAAACGCATTCATATAGAAGCAGCTGCATCGCATAGTCCCCAGGTTCATTCAACTTAGGTGGGTGGGTATTTTATTCTTTCTTGAGATCACATTAAACCCATGAAAATTACATTAACTCTAGGTTGTGTATTACATATTTGTGTTTTGTGTTGTTGTAGCGTGAGAAAATACATGTTGGGTATTTCATATTTGTGTTTTATGTTGCTGTACCCTGAGAAAATAGGCGCCCGAGTGGTTTGAATCAGATGGAGGAAGAAAATATTTTCCGCAATAATAGATGGCGTTGTCCCTACATATTAAGATTTAAGTTGACAAAGCAGAGCATCCACGGATGAATGAGGCATAACTATGGTTGATCATATCCCACACATACAGGAGTGGATGAGAGGTATTAAATTTCATTTCATTTTAATATATTGCGGAGCTACAAGTCTCTCAGCTCCATGCATTTAAATTTATAGCCCATCTAATTCTGTCAGCAGATGTTTTGCGTTTTTATGAATGTGCAGTGAATATGTATGGTTGAAAATATTAGCAACAGAGGGAGGGAGCTGCATTTAGTCATTCTCGAGTGATGGAAATTTCTGGGTTCAAATATTTTTATAAAGTTTGCACACCACCACACTAAGCCAATGTGCCTATGCGATACTCTTATTTCCTACAAGTGCAGTGCTTAACTTATATCTTTGTGTGTTCTGAGTACCAAATTGATGAACTATTTCGAAAATTTTATTGGCTCGTACAGAACACCTCTTTGTTTCTACTTGTCTTTCCAAGCTTTCTACAAGTGCGATGCCTTTCCTTGTCTTTCTACTTCAGAATAAAGGAATAGAATCAATATTAATAAGGTTGTTGTATATTTTCTTTTGTTTTCCAGTTTCATTACTATTTACTATTCTTCCCGTGTTTGCATACAGACCTGCTTCTTTTGATTATTGTGGTTGTGATTTTCTGTACTGTTCTGAACTTGAGCATTTTTCCAAATTCTTGTTCTACAATCATTTATTTAATTACAAAATACGTCTTCAAAACTATTTCATGTATTTGCATTATATTCTAATAATTATTTATCATTTAATTGTGATTAAATTTATATTTTATATTCATTTATGAAATTTATGAAATTTATTTTCAAAATCATTTTAATATATTAGTATTATTTTTTAATATTTTTTTATCATCCATTTATGTTTTCTGTTTTGTTCTTTGTTTCATATAGGATGAAAAAAAACTCTCTATATCAATGAAGGTGTTTTAATTTGTTTTCTCTTTTTCCATTATCATAGAAACAAATATTCTTTATACAAACCAATATATTTTGATTTTTTCCTCTCCAAAAGTCCGGAATAAAATGTCATAGTTAACTCTTTCAAATCACACTTTGTGAATTAATCATAAATAATTTTCTCTTTTATTTTAACAATTTACATTTCATAATTGAACGAATATATTCTGATTTTGTCCTCCCCAAACCGCCCGAAATAAAATATCATAGTTGACTCATTCCAATGACTCTTTCTGAATCAACCATAAATGATTTTTCCTCTTATTTTGGCAATTATGAAAATGATTTTCCCTCTTATCTTGGCAATTTACATTTCATAATTGTCAATGAACGAAATCTAATAAAATTTAAAATATCTTCTTCATTATTCACAAATAATATAAAGATATTTAAAACAAATAACATAATTTATATTTGTAATGTTTTCTAATCATGAAAATAACACTCGTACTTTTAAGTATTATGACTTCTTCAGATTTCTTAATTTCTACTCTTGAATAACCTCACAATAATATGATGTCCACATATATTTACATGAGACTTATATATTAAAATAGAATATCTAAATTATATTTTAAAATAAAATTTATTTATTTTTTATTTTATTTTTAAAATTATTTTGTAATTTGTTTACCATTTTAATAATTCTTTTAACAAACAATGCTAACATAATTATTGTATTTCCTAGTTTTCCTTTTTTGCATAATTGTTCAATTATATGTAGTTTTTATTTTAAAATAAGTTTTCAGTTACATGCTAAAAAGAAATATATCATATTTTATTAAAAATATTATTAATTTTTTTTAAAAAATTTTATAAAATTTTTTGCTAAAGAGAGCAGAGATTAAAGAGCAAAGAGTGAGATTAAATTTTATTGTTTTGTTCCTGGCCATAGGAGGGAAAAAAAAAAATGGATAAGAAGACCTGGCTTACACGCAAAATCAATCCCAATACTCAAAAAATGAAGCCCAGGCCCAGCCAAAATGAATACTTCCCCACAAATCAGAACAAAATGATAGGCCCTGCCTACCCTGTTTCGCTAGGCCCAGCCAGCCCAGTCAAAAGAAAGGCCTATATTTCTTCGGGTGCTCATTCTTAGGCAGGCCGGACCTGGAATTAAGAGGAAGAGTACTCAAGGGTCAGGCCGGAAGAAAGAAGAAGGATAGTAGGCAGGTCCTGACCCGGAAGAAAGAAGAGGGAGAGGAAAGGAAGGAACATTCCGGTAGGCTGTGTGATCCTTCCTAAAATCCTTCCTACCTACGTGGGATGGGTAACAAACCGTATAGCCTAAAATAGAGAGGTTAGCATATGTCCTCTAAATCATAGAGGTAAATGGAAGACCCGTTCATCTGAGGTTTATGGATAAATACAAATTTGTTGTTATGGAGGATGCACTATAATATAAAATAGTTTAGGGCCGGCCCAGATAATAGGAGGTAAGAGGTGTTTAATTTATCTTTCACTTTTCCATTATCATAAAAACAACCAATATTTATACTAACGCAGATATTCTGATTTTGTCCTCGAACAACCCAGAATAAAATATCATAATGGACTCTTAGACACAGTTTTCCAATCCCACTTTGTCTAATGAAATCCTAATTTTTTTTTCTTTTTTATCTTGGCAAATTATGAAATACATTTCATAATTGCATAAAAATGTAATTTATTTAAAGAAACACAATCTGACTAAATGTTTGAAATATCTTCGTCAATATTCACAAATAATATTAAGATATTTTAAACATATGCCCAAATATTTTAAACATAATTTATATCTGATACGTACTTGTAAGGTTTAATTTACATCCAATAGCTGCCTATAATGTCTTTGTCAACATTTACATATAATACCAAGATATTCTTGATCAATGTTATTTCCAAAAATGCTAACATTGTTATTGTTGTTAATTATGAACAAATATTTTTGAATGATATTTCCAAAATTGTTAATATAGTTAATTATTTTTATTTTTGTTTCTGTTCGGAAAAGAAAACTACTTCTCTTATGAATAAAATAAATTACAATTGTTAGTAGATTTTGTACGCTTAATTTGCTGCATAATACCTCTGAAACCGGAACACAAAAAGGCTTACAATGCAAGAAGTATAATCACAAATATACTAATGAACGGTTATTGTGGTTAATCATAGAATGAATACGCATTTTTGACGAGTTCTGACTTCTTCGTCGGTCATAATTTCTACTCTTGAATAACATTGCAATTACATGCTGTGCAATTTTCCACACCTATCATTTACACTTATTCTATATTTTAGAATAGAATATTTAAATTATGTTTTATAATAACAAAAATATTTATTACTATTGTTTTGTAAATTTTTTTTAACCCGTTTTAATAATCCCAGCAAAAAAAACGCTAACACAGTTATTTGTAATTGTTAAAAAAATACACATATTTTAATCATAGTTTTCATTTTGGATAACCGTTCAATTATAGTAGTTTCGATTTTTGAATAAGTTTTCAATTACATGATGTGCTAATTAAAAACAAATATATCATATACTTTAAAATATTGTATACATATGTTTAAATAATATTATATACTTTCCTTTTAATAATCTTCCAATAATCTTCCAATTTGAATTGTTTTTCATTTTTTTTATATATACTCTTTATTAAAGTTGATTGATAGTTAATAATATATTCTTGTTGAGACATCCTTAGTATTATGAATGATGTTAATGGAATTCTTTTTTCTTAAGATTGTGGTTTTTATTATTTCATTTATTTATTTATTTTTCAAATGTAGTTTTATTTTCAAGTTTAGAGGATTTGAATTATCATTTAAATTTTGTTTACTATTTGTTTCTACTATATTAACTCTATTTATATTTTCTTGTATTTTAAAACACCTCAAAGAGATGTGGGTGAGAGAGACAAGGAGGACATAGAAGAGAGAGAGGAGGGTAGGCGCAGGGGAGGGATAGAGGGGTGAGGAGGGAGAGATAGAGAGAAAGTGATGGGGAGAGAAAATGACGGGGGAAAAGAGAGAGGGAGGGAGGGAGAGGAGGAGAGAGAGAGCGACGACGGGGAGAGATACGAGGGGAGGGATAAGGGATGGCGTGGAGGATAGGGATGGAGAGCGAAAGTGAGGAGGCATGACCAATGGGGGAGATAGGGATGGAGGTAGTGGGGGAGGGAACGGGGAGCAAGGGAGGGTGAGTGACGGAGCGAGAAAGAGGAAGAGGGAGAGGGAGGGAGGGGGAAGAGAATGGGAGAGAGTGACGATTGAGATAGTAAGGGAGGGGGGGCAAGAGAGTGAGGGAGGGAGAGTGAGAGAGAGATAGAGAGTGGGGGGAGGAAACAAAGAGCGTACAAGGTTGAGAGAGGGATAAGAGAGTGGGGGGAGGGAAACAAAGAACGCCTGGGTTCGGGGGGGGTCGGGGGAGGGAGCGAGAGAGAGATAGAGATTGGGGGAGGGAAACAAGAGCATACATGGTTTAGAGAGTGAGGGAGGGAGGGAGAAATAGAGTATAAGGGTGAGAGAGCAAGGGAGGGAGAGAGAGAGAGGGAGACACTTGAGCAATAGAGGGAGACAGAGAGGGAGACAAATCTGGACAGAGGGAAAGTAGAGGTAAAGAGAGGGAGAGAGAGGTAGAGGGAGAGAGAATGGGAGAGATAGTGAGAGAGAGAGAGAGAGAGGATAAATGAGAGTGAGATATCAAGAGAGATAAAGATAGAGATGCAAGGGAGGGGGTGAGAGAAAGGGAGAGACTAAGGGAGAGTGAGAGTGTAAGGGGGATGGATAAGAGAGTGAGGGAGGTAGGGAGAGAGAGAGAGGGAGAAGGAGAGAGAGCATGTGATGGAGAGTGAGATAGAGACAAACTTAGATAGGGGAGAGTGAGAGAGAGAGTGTGTGTGAGAGGGCGGGGGGGATTTTGGGAGATAGGGGGAGGGAGAGAGAAAGAGCGAGGGAGAGAACGAGAGAGAGTGTAGGAGGGAGGGAGGCAGAGAGGTGTGTAGAGAGATAGACGGTGAGAGAGAGTGGTGGGCAGAGAGCAAGAGAGAGGCGGGGGACGAGGGGGACGAGGGGAGGAGACCAAGAAAAATATGGGGAGGGAGAGAGGAAGAGAGAGTATAATATAGAGATGGAGAGAGAGGGTGAGATGGGAGGGAGGGAGAGAGAGAGAGTGAGGGAGGGATGGAGAAAGAGAAGGGGACGGGGAGGGAGATATAGATAGAGGGAAGGAAAGTAGAGGGAGAGAGAGTGGGAGAGAAGGAGAGAGAGGATAAGTGAGTGAGTGAGAGAGAGAGAGGGATGCGAGGTAGGGAAAGTGTGAGAGGGAGAGAACATGGGAGAGAGTGATAGTGAAATGGGGAGGGAGAAGAGAGAGAAGGAGGGAGGGAGGGAGGGAGGGAGTGAGGTAGAAGGAGAGAGAGCATGTGATGGAGAGTAAGAGAGATGCAAAGAGAGAGAGGGAGAGTGAGAGATGGAGGGGAAGGGTGAGGGATACATAACAAGTGTGTGTGTGTGTGTGTGTGTGTGTGTGTTTGTGAGAGAGAGAGAGAGAGAGAGAGAGATAGAGAGAGTGCGTATGAGAAAGGGGGGGAGGAGAGTATGAGATATAGAGGGGGAGGGAGAGAGAAAGAGCAAGGGAGAGAGAAATAGCGAGGGAGAGAGAGAGAAAGAGAGAGAGAGTATAAGGGAGGGAGGGAGGTATGAGGAGAGAAAGAGGGTGAGAGAGAGGGGGAAGAGGGAGGTGGGCAGGCGTGAGGGGGGTGGAGATTAAGATACCGATGGGAGGGAGAGAATAAGAGAGATTGCGAGAGAGAGAGAGAGAGAGAGAGAGAGAGAGAGAGAGAGAGAAGGATGGGGAGAGGGTAAGAGAGGGAGGGAGAGGGGGAGAGGGGTGGAGAGAGAGAGAGAGTGAGGGAAGGAGGAAGAAAGAGAAGGGGATAGAGACGGAGGGAGGGAGCGAGGGAGAGAGAGAGAGAGGGTGGGGGAGAGGGAAGGTGGGAAAGAGAGGGAGTGAAGGAAGGAGAAGGATAAGCTGACAAGGAGGTACGGGAAGATAGGATGAGAGATAGAGGGGGAGGGAGGGAGGGAGAGAGGGGGTTGGAAGACGGTGGAGGGAGGGGGAGAAGGAGAGAGAAGGCAAGAGGAGAAAGAGGAAGATAAAGTGCGAGAGGGAGTGAACACGTGAGAGAGCGAGAGTGCAAGGGGGAGGTGGAGGAGAGGGAAGGAGGGGATGAATAGATAGATGAAGAAGGAGAAAGATCATGTGATGAAGAGTGATAGAGATACAAAGAGGGAGAGAGGGAGAAATAGATAGAGTGAGAGTAAAATATTATGGGGAATGGAGAGCGAGAGACAAAAAGAGTGAGAGAGAAAGTAAGAGAGAGAGAGGGAGAGAGAGAGAGAGGAGGGAAGGGGCTAGCAAAGGGGTGGGATAGATGCAAAAGAGAAGAAGCAGAAAATGGAGAGAGGAGGAGAGGGGGAGGGTGGGAGATGGGAAAGGAGATGGGGAGGGTGGGAGATGGGAAAGGAGAGGGAGAGGAAGTGAGAATGGGATTGGGAGAGAGGGGAAGGAAGGGGGAGTGGGAGGGAGTGAGAGAGAAAGAGTGAGAGTGAGGAGAAGGGAGGGAGAGGGAGAGAGAGAGAGAGAGAGAGAGTGTGTGTGTGTGTGAGAAGGGGGGGGGGGAGAGTATGGGATATAGAGAGGGAGGGATAAATAAATAGTGAGTGAGAGAGAGAGAAATAGCATAGGATGGAGTGAGGGAGGTATGAGGAGAGAGAGAGGGAGAGAGAGAGGAGGAAGAGAGTAAGATACAGGTGGGTCAGGGCGAGGGGGCATGGAGAGTAAGATAGAGAGAGAGAGAGAGAGATGGGTAGAGGGGAAGGGACGGAGAGAGAGGGGGAGAGGGAGAGAGGGAGAGAAGGGGGTGGAAGACGGTGGAGGGAGGGGGAGAGAGAGAGAAGGGAATAGGAAAAAGAAGAAGAGAAAGTGTGAGAGGGAGAGAACACGAGAGAGAGTGAGAGTGCAAGGGGGAGGGTGAAGAGAGGGAGGGATGGGATGGATAGATAGATGGAGAAGGAGAGAGATTAGGTGATGGAGAGTGAGAGAGATATAAAGAGAGAGAGAGGGAGAAACATAGAGAGTGAGAGTGAGATACAACAAGAGTGAGAGAGAAATTGAGAGAGAGAGAAGAGGGGAGGGACTAGCAGAGGGATGGGATAGATAGAAGAGAGAGGAAGAGGGAACTGGAGAGAGCAGGAGAGGGGGAGGGTGGGAGATAGGAAGAGAGAGAGAGAGGCAGTGAGATTGGGATTGGGAGAGAGGTGGAGGAAGGGGGAGTGGGAGGGAGTGAGAGAGAAAGAGATAGAGGGAGGGAGGGGATGAATAAATATACGGAGAAGGAGATAGAGCATGTGATGGGGAGTGAGAGAAATACAAAGAGAGAGAGAGGGAGTAATAGAGAGAGTGAGAGTGAGAGATGATGGGGAATGGAGAGCGATAAACAACAAGAGTGAGAGAGAAAGTGAGAGAGAGAGAGAGAGGGAGAGAGAAAGAGAGGAGGGGAGGGACTAGCAGAGGTGTGGGATAGATGCAAGAGAGAGGAAGAGGAAAATGGAGAGAGGAGAGTGGGAGGGTGGGAGATAGAAAGAGAGAGGGAGAGGAAGTGAGAGTGGGATTGGGAGAGAGGTAGAGGAGGGGGGAGTAGGAGGGAGGGAGTGAGAGAGAAAGATTGAGAGTGAGGAGAAGCGATGGAGTTAGGGAGAGGGGGAGAGTGAGAGAGAAAGAGAGTGTGTGTGAGAGAGGGGCGGGCGGAGAGTATGTGATATAAAGAGGGAGGGAGAGAGAGAGACAAACAACATTGGATGGAGGGAGGGAGGTATGATGAGAGAGAGAGATAGAGAGGAGGAAGAGAGTAATATAGAGGTGGGTGGGGGCGAGGGGGAGTGGATATTAAGATAGATAGAGAGAGAGAGAGGGTCAGAGGGGAAGGGATGGAGAGAGAGGAGGAGAGGGAGGGAGGGAGAGAGAGTGAGGGAAGGAGGGATGAAGAGAAATGGATAATGAGGGAGGGAGGGACAGAGGGGGGGTGTGGGAGAGAGAGAGGGAGAGGGGGGGGGGGGGGGAGAGGGATTGTGGGAGGGAGAGGGAGGGAAGGAGCGATAAAGAGTAGGGGACGGGGAGGGAGGGAGAGATAAAAAGAGAGAGAAAGAGGGAGGGAGTGAGAGAGGGGGGTGGAATACGGTTAAGGGAGGGATATGGAAAGAAGGAAAAAGACAAAGAGGAAAATATGGGGAGGGGAGACGGAGAGGGAAAGGGGGAATAGAGACTAAGAGGGAGATGTAGGGAGGATAGAGAGAGGTTTGGAGGGAAACTAAGAGGGAGAGTCAGGGACGATAGATAGAGGGTGAGAGGGATACATAGAGGGAGATAGAGAGAGGGAGAGATAAGGCAACATAGATGGAAAGAATAAGATATATGATGGTAGATAAAGGGAGAGAGGGAGAGGGAATAATAGACATAGAGGTGGGGAGAGAAAAGTGGGGAGAGAGTGGGGTTTAGATCTAAGGGTAGAGGGAGATTAAGTGGGAGAGATAGTGAGGGAGAGAAGGAGAGAGGGAGTGAGTGAGTGAGTGAGAGAGAGGGAGAGGGAGTGAGGGGGGTAAGAGAGAGGTATATATTGAGAGAGAGAGATTGAAAGAGGCGGTGAAATGGAGGATATAGAGAGGGGGAGAGGAGAGAGAGGGAGAGGGTGAAGGGAGACTAAGAGGGAGAGGTGGGGAGGATATAGAGAGGTTGGGAGGGAAACTAAGAGGGAGAGACGGGGAGGATAGATAGAGGGTGGGAGGGAGACATAGAGGGAGATAGAGAGAGGGAGAGAGAAGGCAGAAGAGAGGAAAAGAGGAAGACAGAACATCATAAATAAAGGGAGAAAGGTAGAGGAAGTAATAGACAAAGAAGTGGGGAGAGAGAGAGTGGGAGAGAGTGGGGTTTGGAGATAGGGGGAGAGGGAGAGAGTCAGTGGGAGAGAGAGTGAGGGAGAGAAGGAGAGAGGGAAGGAGTGGGTGAAAGAGAGAGTGGTATAGAGGGAGAGGGTGGGAGGGGGTAAGAGAGAAGTACATATATATATATATATATATAGAGAGAGAGAGAGAGAGAGAGAGAGAGTTGAGGTTGAAAGGAAGGATAGAGAGAGGGTAGGAGGGATACATATAGGGAGAGAGAGAGAGAGAGATGGAGAGAGAGAAGGAGAGAGTGAGTTAGTGATAGAGAGGGAGAGGGAGAGAAAGGGGGGGGCGAGGGTGACAGAGAGTATAAGGGGGAGATGTAGAGGAATGGAACTGGACAGGGAGAAATAGGGGTATACATACATACATGCATGCATGCATATATATATATATATATATATATATATATATATATATATAGAGAGAGAGAGAGAGAGGTCATGGGATATATAGGGAGAGAGGGAGAGGGAGAGAGAGAGAGAGGCTGGGGAGGAGGGTGGGATGAAAGGGTGTGAGCGAGAGTGAGAGAGAGAGGAGGGGAGGGAGTGGGAGAGGGCAATGGAGATATGAGAGGGAGAGGAAGAGGAATATGGAGAGAGAAGGAGAGGGGGAGGGTAGGAGAGTGGTGGGATATAGGGAGAGAGAGGGAGAGAGAGGGAGAGGAAGTGAGAGTGGGAGTGGGATAGACAAGGAGGGAGGGGAAGTTGGAGGGAGTGAGGGAGTGAGGAGAAGGGACATATTTAGGGAGAGGGGGAGAGTGAGAGAAAGAGAGTGCATGTGAGAGAGAGGTGGGGGGAGAGTCTGCGAGATAGAGGGGGAGAGAGAGAGAGAGAGAGAGAGAGAGAGAGAGAGAATGGGAGGGAGGGAAGGAGGTATGAGGGGAGAGAGAGGATGAGAAAGAGGTGGAAGAGAGTAATATATATATATATATATATATATATATATATAGAGAGAGAGAGAGAGAGAGAGAGAGAGAGAGAGAGAGAGAGGTGGAGGGTGTGTGAGGATAGGGGGGAGAAGTGGTAGGAAGAGAAGGGGGGAGAGAGAGAGATAGTGAGAGAGAGAGGAGGGTCTAGAGAGTCACTGAGAGAGGGATAGGGTGAGAGGAAGAGTAGGAGGGTGAGAGAGCATAAGGGAGAGAGTTGGAGATGGAGAGAAATATGGGAGGGAGGGCATGGGGAGAGAGGGAGGCATGGGGAGAGAGGGAGGGAGGGGTGGGGATTGGGGAGAGAGGGAGAGAGAGAGAGAGAAGAGGAAGGAAGATTAAGAGGAGAGAGAGAGTGTGGGAGAGGTGGAGAGAGGGGGGATAGAGAGATAGAAGAGGCAAGAAGGTCATGGGAAGACAGAAAGCGAGGGGGGAGAGGGGGAGAGAGAGAGAGAGAGAGAGAGAGAGAGAGATTGCAAGGGGAGAGAGGAAGAGATAGGGAGAGGGTTAGAGGAAGAGTGAGAGAGAAAGAGATAGAGAGAGTGGGTGGGAAAGTTGTGGAGTTAGAGAGTGGGAGGGAGGGATAGGGAGATAAGGAGAGAGAGGGGAGGAGGGAAGGAAGGGGAGAGAGAGAGAGAGATTGAGTGGAAGGGCGAGAGAGGAAGGAGGAGTGGGAGAGAGAGGGAGGAAGAGGGAGGATAAGAAGATATGGACATACACACACACCCACACACATAGAGGGGAGAGTTTCAATTTTTAAACAAGTTTTCAATTACATGCTAATATATATATATATATATATATATATATATATATATATATATATATATATATATATATATATATATATATATATATATATATATATATATATATATATATCATATTTTATATTTCATTTTATTTTATAACATAAATATTATATTTAAAATTTAATTTATTTGTAAATTTTTTATAATTTTAATTATTTTTAAAATTAAAATGTTTTTATTTTCCTTCCTTACATATACTTTTTATTAAATTTGATTGATAATTAATAATATATTCTTGTTCGTACATCCTCAGTATTATGAATGAATGATGTTAATGAAACTTGTTTTTCTGAGTATTGAGGTTTTTCATTAGTTTTATTTATTTATTTTTCAAATGTATCTTCACTCTAAAGTATTTGAATTTTATTTTATATGTTTTTTTACTATCTGCTCCCATTATGTAAACTCTATTTTCATTTCATTGTGCTTAGAAACATGTCAAAGAGATGTGGGCAAGAGAGAGAGGGGGTTGTGGAAGACAGTGAGGAGGACGGGGGACTGGAGAGAATGGATGAGTGATAGAGGGGCTAGGGGAAGAGATAGAGAGAGAGAGAGAGAGAAAGGGGGCAGAGAAAGAGAGGGTGGGGGGTAGGGGTGGTGAGCCCTGGTATTTCACCAAGAGTGTTGCAACTCCCAGGGGCTTCCCTAATTTACTTTATCAACCTGGGGTTCGTACAAACTTTGAGGTGATAGTGATATATACACAGTAGATGCATTCTATTCATGTCATCCTCTTTTGCTTTACGAAAGGGTGTTATTTCTAAGGGTTCTCAGTGAAGTATGTCACACTTCAATGAAACTAAACTAAATTGTAGAAAGGAAATGACAGAAGGAAACTAAATTAAATCGCTGAAAATAAATGACATAAATGAAACTAATTTAATTTGCAGAAAATGAAATGACTAGAAAGAAACTAAACTATATTGCTGAAAAGAAATGGGAGGAATGAAAATAGTTCTAAACCACACTTAGCTTATCCTATTATCTATCTACCATGCTACCATGATTCTAGCCATGCAACTATTCATGATCTAACTAAACTTTAAAAGGTGTTTCTTTTAGTTTGGGGAAGAATGGGCTAAACGAGGTTGATGGAGGGCTTAACACATGAAACAAGGCTTAGAAGTGGAAAGAGGGGGTGTAATCCTTATAAAACTTGATTATAGTGCAGAAAAGGCTTTTGGAGCATATTGTTTTCAAAAGTGTAATAGTGGAGAAGTGAGAGAACAGTTTGAGAGCAAGAGCGAAGTGCGAATTGAAAAAAGGTAAAATCTGCGAAGTACGAAGCGCGACGGAGTAAACATTGCGATGTGTGAAATGTGATATCACAATTGGCGGAAAGAGAGGTATGTATTAATGAAAACCACTAAATGATGCGAAGTGTGAAATGCGACAGAGATAAAGTGGTGAAATGCAATGAGGTAAATGTTGTGAACTGTGAATTGCGATGTGGTAAATGTTGCGGAGTGCGATATGCGATATCGCAATATCGCAATCGGAAAAAAGAGCAGTGAGTGTTAACGGAACCAAATAAAAAGTGCGGGATGCGATTTGCGATAAGGTAAAAACTGTGGGATGCAATTGCAGCAGGGATGACGTGGCAGTGGGATCGGAGGCGGAGCGCGATCGCAATATCACAATCGACATTTGGAGGCTGTAAGTCTTAAGGAAAAAGGGAAAAGTCATGATTTGTGATCTGCGAAGTACGGTAGAGGGGATCTCAAGGAGGAAGGTAGAGGTCGAGTTTTTTATGGCTTGGAATGGTTTTTCATGTGTTTTTCGTAAAATGGGTAGTTAGCCATGAACAGAGGAAAACAAAGAAATAAGGTTGAAGGGCTTAAGTGAGTTCGGAAAAAAAAGGTAAGTGCGGCGTTAAGGTGAGAAGGAAAGAAGGGGAATGGAGGCGTAAGAGTAGTGCTCAGAAGTGAAGCACACCTGTAGATTCATGCATGGGAAAGAAGCATAAATGCATGATGAAACAGGGAAAGAGAGGCTTGGACTTGGTAATACAAATTCTTTCCGAAACTAAAAACATAAAGCAATTTTGGCCTATGGGAAGGTCTACCCTACTCGAACTCTATTGACAGAGATGAGAGGGGGAGGCTTGACCACAATTTTTTGGAGTTTTCCCTCTATTTTACTACGCATAAGAAATTAAAACTAAAACATCACAAAAATTAAATAGTAATGAAACTTATCACAAGCAGATCTAACTTAAATGGTAGAAGAAAAACTAACTAACTGACAGAAAAGGAAAATATAGTAACAACAGAAGAATCTGAGGCACATGGGTTGGGCTAACTCACGAACCTAACCCTCTAAACTTAATTCAATCAAATGAAATCAGTCTGCTCATTTCATAAAAGAATAACTACATCATCTCTCAATGTTTTCGATCCTCGAATAAAACAAAAAGCTTCAATAGTTCACAAGAATAATTTTGAATGGAATCGAGACTAGGATACGACTAACTCTTCCTAGCTCTAGCTATGCTCTATTATTCTATAGGGGAAGCTACCAATAACTCCTATAAAATGGTGATTGATTCCACTAGACTCCAAGTAAACCAAGATTGAGAGCTCTCCTCTTTGAGTTGCTCATTTCACCTCTCTGGAATTCGATTTGATAGAGAAAATCCCTTAAGGATCCTTTGGCTACTTGTGGAATTTGAATTTCGTGAGATAATATTTGGGATCCTTGGCTTGCCTTTAGGGGTGGAAAATCTTCCTATAATTCCTCCTTGTTATCTCCTCCAAGCCTTTATGATATAAAATGTTTATAAAAATGCTTAATAAATCATGATTTTCTACACTCAACCTTATATTAGGCACTCAAGAGTATGTTAGCCTTAATCACCACCTATACTATCATCATAAACCCTGGGATGATAATAAAAATGCAAGAAAAATAGGTCTAACAAGGCAAAAGGGTGACTATTAAACCCCCTCCAAATATGTCTCAATGATGGAGCTCATCATGAGCCCCCTACTAAATGGTTGCTCATCCTACGAGCAAGCTCGATCCTCCCTCTCCATTTCCTTCAAAGCTTTGACGGCCCCACGATTTCCTAGGGGAAGAAGTGTGGAGTTTCCCCAGGGGGTAAAATCCATCATTCTTTTCTCCATTCTCCCATTCTCTATCTTGCATCTTGTGTCCTCTCACATTAGTCGACCCTAGCAACAAGGTTGGGCTGAGATTTAGTCTAGCCATCGAATCTGCTACTATAGCCCTCTTAGTATAATGATGCCCTTTCCAATGCACCCCTCGATCTCTAGAGTATGATACTCCCTCGTTCTTGAGGCTATGTGGGAGGTTTTTCCATCTCCTCCAGTTGGCACATAATGCACTCCTCTTATATCTGCCTAGAAACATCATCAAAGTGGCCTATCACTGGTTTTGAGCCTAAAGGTAGCTTTCAACTAGTGCGGGGTCCTTTTCAATCTCTCGATGGTTAAGGATGACTTCTCTTAGGTTGATACACTTGCAGTACGAGATATAAGGGGTTCTCTATTTCTTCTTCCCATGACCTTTCATACTCTCTTTGGCTCCTTGTCCTCATTCATTCACCATCAAGATCCTAGATCCATTAAATACATATCTCCCCATTGTAGGATTGGGGTCCCAAATCTCTGCATTTGTTAGCACAAGAGATTATGCATATAAAGACTTTGTCATCTTTTCATGATCATCCATATTGGCTTGATTGTAGATATTTCATGAATTTCCTACAATATTGGAAGAATTGATCCATGGGAGGCTAGAGTGTTGATTTGAAATAGAAGCCATTTTTCCTTTGAGGTACACAACATATGAGTCGGAGGGGAATCTATGATGAAAGCTTCTATGCATAAGTCCACCATGGTGGCTACTTGTTCCTCTTTTTGTTGCAATTTCTCCTTTAGCACTACATTCTCTACTTGTACACTTATGTATCGTTCCTTCAGAAATATTTCTTTGAAGCTTTCCTCCCCATTGATGATTCTTCGATGATGATCGGGCTTATGGGAGGAGTTTTTGGCTTTCCCTAATTCTTGTCGGCTCCAGAATACCTAGAGTTCTACCTCTTGATTTTTGTGCTTAGAGGAGCCCATGGTGGTAGCTTATCTTTATGTAGTGAGGGGATGTGATGTTGGGTTGTGAGTCCATGTCTTACCCACTTTCTATTATCTCTATGACTTCTATGGCCATCTCTTATGTTTTTCTTTGTCCCTTTGTCTCTCTCTCTCTTCTTATGGTTCTCCTTGCTTCGTTGAGTTATTCCTCTTCTTCTTTCTAGTTCTTCTTCTTCTTATTCTTCAAATTTTGTGTGCCTCCATCGGCCTTCTCCCTCTAAAAAAATTTTCAATTCACCGGGTTTGGATGAGGCGAAGATCTCCTTTTATTAGATGAGCGCAACTAAAT
The DNA here is from genome assembly GCA_034641835.2 of Pinus albicaulis. Taxonomy (NCBI): domain Eukaryota; kingdom Viridiplantae; phylum Streptophyta; class Pinopsida; order Pinales; family Pinaceae; genus Pinus; species Pinus albicaulis. Next base: position 310,564 of record JAXQQM020060809.1, on the reverse strand, counting down.
TTGGAGTGCTAATGTAACTCACGCAGCTCTCGATTCTGTTGTAGACAATTGGTTCCTCCTCCCATATTCAATTCAAGATGGACTACGTGCTTTTTCCTCCCCTCGTTCTCCTCTACTCCTTAATTAAAATTTTCGTTTTGCATGCCCGGGTGGCATGTACTCCTAGTTTTTATTCCAACCATACCTCATGGTGGTGGGCTGGGTTAATGGCCACCTTTCTTCCCCCCAAACTCTAAGTCTACAAATTAAACTATTTCTAGCTATTATGAATGCGTAGCAAGGGATGAGAGATTATACCTAAGTTTATCTGTTCTTTCCAAGGTGGTTACGGGGAGCTAGAGGTTTGAGACAAGCCGTTTTAGATCATGCGTTTTTCACCATATTCATGTTCTCTGAGTGAGCAACTTGTTGAAGGAGCGACTTCTTGAATGAGCTTCTAATCTTTGTCTGTTGTTTTCTCTCTCGTTGTGGATGTTGCATGGTGTGCTTGAGATGCCATGGGTGGCATTCTTGTTCTCCTATAGTTTTTTTATGTAGCTACCCTTGTTTGTTTTTCTCTGGAAATCCATCGAACAACTTTGTTTTTAAAGGAACTTCTTTGATGTTTGTAGTAGTCTGTTTGTGTCTATCTTCTCTTGCTACATTGTGCTCGGGAATGGAGGAGTGTGGTGTATGGAGGTGATGGAGGAAGTTATGAAGATGAATGGAGTGAATGATGGGATGGAAGACAAGATAGAAGAAGGAAAAAGAAAGATGAATTCTTCCCTATGTTTTCCGAAACCATTAGCAACGTGCAAAACAACAAACACAAAAAAACATAGTGATGCGAGATGCATTTTTGGTTTTATTATTTTCTTTTCATTATGTGTTTTCATAAATATGGGTTGTCTCCACGAGTTTTTCAACGCACATATTGTCCTTTTGGGCTTGCCTCGAGGTTTTCACCCATGCATCATTTATTCTTTTCAGGAGGTGTGGGGAAAATTATGGAGTTTCCCGATCACATACACCTCTTACTTATTAAATTGATGAATTCTTCTCTTGACAAAGGCTTCTTATAAATTTTAAACATCAGTGACCATTGATAAAGCAAGGGGATCCCTTTACTCATCTATGGTCTTGATTTAATCGCACCATTATCAAAGAATTTCTCCATTGTGTAAGGCCCCATCATCTTGTCATCAAATTTCCTTTGAAGTCTTTAAACCTTGAATAATACAACGCTGCCCAATCTCCTTCTTGGAAGGTCTTTTTCTTTGATGTTCTTGTCATGCCATACCTTCTCCTTTGCAGACTAAACTACCTCGTGTGAAGAAGTGCTTGCATATCTAAACTCATGCATTCCATTTATTTGCAACAACTTCTCTTTTTGGGCTAATTTTTAGATCTATATTTAATTCAGCTGCCATTATTAAAGTATTGAATTCAAACTCAACTAAAAGTAGAGCTTTCTTACTATAGACGATTCATAAGGAGTGAATCCTATTGTTGTCTTCCAAGTAGTGTTGTAGGCCCAAGTAGCTTCTACCAATCCATACTGCCCAATATTTTTAGTTGTTGCTCACAACCTTGGTGAGGATGCTCTCTAAAGCTCTGTTAGTTTGCTTCTACTTGTCCATTCACGTGGGGGTGTAGAGAAAGTAGAATGTTTTATGCTTAATCTTGTGCTTCCCTCAAAATATTCTCAATGAGGTGAGAGGTGAACTATGATCCCTTTGATTAGCGACTATTTCTCTGTGATATGCAAATTTGTAAAACACATTCTCCATAGAAATATGCTACTTTCTCCTCAGGTTGCTACGCTTCATTGCTCTTGCTTCAGCCCCACTTTATCGGTAATTAGTTGCAGACTATGATATACTTATTTTGTCTGGGGATAGTGGATCAATAGATCAATCAAAGTCCATGCCCCATTTTTATCAAATGGCTTAGAGCCACTGAGGGTGTAAAGCATTTCATCCCTTTGTGTGGGTTTCCCCATCCTTTAGCATTGGTCACACCTTCTAGTGTATCTTCTGGAATCTTGGTGAAGGGTAGGCCAATAGTAGCCCACCTTCAAAACTTTATGTAACTAGTTCTCTTTGCTAGAAAAGTGGCCTCCACTTGGGATGTCATGAAATTTCTAGGGAGGATATCATTCTTCCTCCCTCACACATCTTCTTAGGATTTTGACTGGGGACCTAGCTTGAAGAGATTCCCCCAATCCATGTGAAAGGGGTGCATTTTACTGATGATTCCGCTCCTCTCCCCTGAATGAAGATTAGAGGAGAGTCTCTTTGCCAACCAAGTAGTTGGCTATACTCAAAAAACCATGGTGAGAGTGTGATATGTAAAGGGTTTTCATCGCTGGTTGGTGGACTCACCATTCCTTCTTCTACTGAGGGAGAACTAACTTTGGAAAAAAAATATATGCAATGACCTTTTTCCTTTCCAGGGTTTATCAACAATATTCAAATCAGAAATTGCTGAAAAAGCATGACCATCTAATTATTATAGAATTAATATACAGTTTGTTCATTAAATACTAGATAGGTTGCATGAAATTAGAGTGTGAATAAAGGTACGATATCTACGTGATATTATACACTGAATTTGTTCAATGCATGGACAATGGCCAACATCTCCTTCTCGAGTAACAATTTAATTCAGCTGCTTTGGACAAATTCTTGTTGATGAAATAAATGAGACATAAGATATTTTGTCCTCTCATTTTTCCTAATCTACCCTATAGCTTTTGTTTGGATGCATCGATTGTAGATGTGGAAAGGCGAGGGTCCAATTTGGACCTCGGAGGATGGGGAAGTGATAGGGCTAGCTTCTTAATGAGCTCAAAAGACTCATGACAAGGACCATACCAAATAAACTCGGAATATTTGGCCAATAACCCAAATATTGGTGAAGCCATACTTGTTGAAATATTTGATGAACCTTATATAGATAACCAACTAAGGCTAAGAAACTCCTAACATATTTCTTCTTTTGAGGAGCAAGTACCCTTTTTGATGATAGTGATTTTTAGGTCTACGTATATTCTTGCTTGGGATCATGAAATGTCCTAATACGACCCACTGGCTTCCTTGAGAATTTACACTCTTCACAGGCTCAAGGAGAGATGCATCTCAATGCACCTTCTTATTAATTTACCCAAATTGGAGATAGCTTCTCTGGAATTCATCCCCCATATGGTGTGAAATCATCCATGTTAAATTTCGGTAAGTCATGGACTAACTTTCGGAAAATATGCTCGGGACAACCCTGTGGAAGGTGGTTGGGGGATTTCATAACCAAAGGGTAGGACTCTATAGGAAAAAGGTACCCCAAGGGTAGGGTGAAAGTAGTCTCTATCCTGGTCTTCAAGGCTGATTTGAATTTGATTGTATCCCACTCTGACACTCATCTAAGAAGGAAAATGAACTTCTTCCCTCCAAGGCCATCCATAACTTGGTCCATCAAGAGGCAAAGGAAATGGTATTTCTTCGATGGCTTTGTTAAGTTCTATATAACAAAAACAAATTCACCACTTTCCATTCTTCTTTGGGACTAGGACAAGAGGAGATACCTCATTTCATCGTCGGATATAGGATATATGACATTTGCATCAATAGTTTTTCTACAACTCTTCTTTGACTATGTTCTTTAGAGTTGGAGTTAATTCTTATTTGGGGTGTCTCATAGACTTACATCCTTATTTGATGTAAATGTGATGTTCTGCACATCTTGAAGGATGCACCCCTTTTTCATGTCCTTGTAATCCTGACAAATGCTTCAAGATTTTCTTTTTCAAAAGGCTGGCATAGCTCCCTCTTTCTTTCATTTGAAGAGGTTTAGGTTGATTTTCACTAGATCTAGGATGTGCCAAAAATCTGACGTGACCTTGGTGTTTTTGAGAGGGTTGTCCTCAACTCACTTTCACTTCCATCCAAGGATGGATTCATACTCTTTGACTAGGGTTTCTAGGAGGATTGTTAGTGGAGGACTAGTTTTGAATGGCATGGTCGATGAGTTCATCTTCATCAAGCCCCACCCCTCTAAGGATATCATCATATGGTACACATAGGGACAATGTTGTATAACATCATCTTATTCATCCTCCAACCATATAGGGGAGATCATGATCTAATGGAAAGGCTGAGGCTAGAGGATATAACACTAGGTTTGTTTAAGACAAGAGGCCCATTTTTTATAGTCATGTTTCTTTTCGGCTAAGCCAACTAATATAAGTGTTTACGATAGCTAACCAAAGTATCTCCCTAAGATGAGAGGATAACTATTAAACTTGGTTTTTTGGTTGGAGGACAGAAATCTATAGGATACTCCCAAGAGTGAATGGTAACCATAACATCCACAAAAATTCCTTCATGGAGTTACTATGGATCGATCGCAAGTTACGTGAATTGTTGTGGTTTTCCATAAAGTGCCCTTGGAGATTAAGTTTTTCAACATAGTTTTCATAGTCATGATATTGATGGTATCCACTAAATCAATTAGACTGTTGGGGACTATGACACCATCTATATGTACATCAACAAACTGGACTACTGGGGTCCATGTATTTTGGAAATATCACCTTCTCGACATCTGGGTCAGACAGTTGTCCTACCACGTTATTGATGGTGGAGGTATCTCTCATTCCTCCTTCAATTTTTCTTGAAGAAATTTTATTTTCGATGAGCCCTATTGTAGATAGGGACATCCTTAATGGCCTAGAAGAAGTGGCATATTTACACCCCAAATTTTTCCAATTCTCCCGAGTTTCAGTATCCTCTAGGGTGTCTTGACTAGGGTGGATCGAGCGCTCGGAAAAGGATTTTTTGGATACGAGTGTTATGCCTCTTCCTTTTTCCTTCTCAACCTCTACAGGATGGATATGGGGGATGGTTGTCTACGAGTACACTCTTCACGACACGAGATTAATATCCTATATCTCCACATAATAAGCTTGATGGGATGTTTCTCCACTTGGGAGCCTCTTGTGCCCTATCTATTGTTCGGAGTTCAGATTGGGTTGTGCGGGTATAGGTAGCCTAGGTGGAGACTAACATGAGCAAGTTGAGGAGTTGAGGTTGGGGTGGAGGCATTAGAGCAAGTAGTTGATTTTTGTTGAGGCCTCCACCCTTGGGATGGATTTTTTCACTGAGAGTTGTTGTGGAACACATAGAAATGGTTGGTTTATTGGCTGAGGATTATATGAAGGGTTGGAAGGCCAACTAGGAGGTGTAAAAGCTTTGGGATGGAGGAGTGGGGGTGTACAGGTTTCATGGGTTCACTCGATGTTTGTAATAGTAAGAGTGAGGTGCACACCTACATACTCCTGTTGATATGGATGAGGACTCGAGGGCCTTCTGCTAGGTGATGAAACATGGTTTCTATGACATTGTTTTCACACCTATGATAGTGCAAATTTAAGTCCAAAGTAAGGGAGGGACACTTGTCTGTGGACATGATTCTCTTCACGAGACTAAGAAAACCTCTATGAAATTCAATGGAATTCATTTCTTGGGTGTTTTAAAGTAAATCTAGGACAAAATATGGCTATTCTCTCTCTGCTTCCTCTTGATTCCTTTTGACGTGCATTGTGTTCATTTGCAGAAAGTAAAAGGTTTGCAACATGTCACTCTTGAAGTCCTCTAGCATGTTTCCAACTCTCATGTTTTTATGAAGGTGGAAGAGGAAGGGTATTGGATCGTACTTTGCTTTCAAAGCTTTTTCCCTTCTTCCTAAATGCCCTAGAATGGTTTCGAGAAGACAATTTTGATTGCTTCATAGGGTTGTTGATAGATATCTCCTCATCAAATAACATATTCAAGAGTTTTGTATCATCTCTTCACTGTACCCCCTTGAAGAAAGTATAAGTTTAAGTGAGATCGGATCGTGAGTACGGTTTATCTCTATATAGTTCAATTGAAACCTTTCTTCATAATCCTCTAGGGATCATCGGGCCCCTAGAGTCATCTCGAAATATCTCATCCTTAGTTTCCTTGGACTCTACAGTAGTCTTTGCTACTGCTGTCATGAGTTCTCTTCCATCATGTCGCCACTGGGTAGTGATGTTAGTCTCAAGCGAGACCCATGAGCGAGCGCACAGGCTGCATCATAGCGTGGATGGGAATAGCTTCAGCTTCATAGAGTGTAGTCATAAGTCCCTTCTGAGATAAAATCAATTCAAAAACTAATGTGTCAGGGCTCCTCGAAGGCAAATCCATGGAAGTGTGGAAGAGATGAGGGGGCTAATTTGTGTTTCATCTTGAGTGTCCCCATTTGCCTCTCTATAGAAAGGCTCTCTGGGTCCCTAGCCATGATTAAGATAGAGGTGAAGCTAGGGTCCAGTTGGGTTGAAACAAGGTCTTCTTTCTTCTTCCCAATAGGATCCTCAAAATATTGAAGAGCTCTCCTAGAGGGGGTTCAATCTCACTACCCTTGAAGAAGAGTAGGAAGCATGGATAGGAGGTGATGTGGGGGAGTTTTTAGATAAGGTTTGTCTTTGAGTATTCCTAGTCCTACGAGAACGCAGTGAAAGTCAAATATTTTTGTATTTTTTCAATATTTATGAAATGAAATGAAAATAAAAGGAAAGAGAGAAAAGAATGCTAAAAACAAAATCAAAATATCTACTAGACACCTCCCACGGAAATGATGCCAAAAAGTGGTGAGCCCCGAATATTGCACTACAGTGCTACAACTCCCGAGGGGCTGCCCTACTTTACTTTATCAACTGCGAATCATACAAAATTCTGAGGTGACGATGTTCATATACACATATCATATGCATTATTTTTCATATCATCCTCTTCTTGCTTTATGAAAAGGGTGCTATTTCTAAGGGAAATTACTAAGAAGTATGTCACATTTCAATGAAACTAAACCAAATTGTAGAAAGGAAATGACAAGGAAACTAAATTAAATTGCTGAAAATAAATAAGCGAGAAATGAAACTAATTTAATTTTTTAGAAAAGTATGACTGAAAAAGAAACTAAACTATATTAGTTGAAAATAAATGGTGGGAATGAAACTAGTTCTAAACCACAGTTAACTTATCCTATGATCTATCTACCATGCTACCATGCTTCTAATGATGTAACTATTCGTCATGATCATAACTAAACTTTCATGCTATTTCTATGCGGGTTTGGGGAAAAAAGGGGGCTAAAAGAGTGATGGAGGGCTTAATACATGGCTTGAGGCTTCGAAGCGGAAAGAGGGGGTGTAAACCTTATAAAACCTGATTATAGTAGCAGATAGGCTTTTGGAGGATGTTTTTCAAAAGTGCAAATGGTGGAGAAGCGAGAGTACAGATTCAGGAGACTAGGAAGGAGAAGTGCGAAATTGTGAAAAGGTAAAATTTTCAAAGTGTGAAGTGTGATGGAGTAAACATTTTGATAGTGCGAAATGTGATATCACAATCGGTAGAAGAGCAATATGTATACGAAAACCACTAAACGATATCAAAGTGTGATGTCGATGGACATAGAGTGGAAAAATGTGATGAGGTAAATGTTGCAAACTGACGATTAAGCATGTAGTAAATGTTGCGGAAGCGTAGTGCGATATCGCAATACTCGCAATCAACAAAAAGAACAGTATGTGTTAACAAAACGGGAATAAAAAAGTGTGAGATATGATTTGTGATAAGGTGAAAAATGTTGGGTGTGATTGTAGATAGGGATGACGTGGCGGTGGAACGGAGGCGAGGCAAGATCGCAATATCGCAATCGAGCATTCGAAGGCAGTAATTCTTAAGGAAAAAGAGAAAATTCACAATTTGTCATGGCTAGCACGGTGGCGAGGATTTTCAAGGAGGAAGGCGGAGGTCGACTTTTTGATGGTTTGGAATGGTTTTTCACGTGTTTTTCATAAAAAAAAGGGTAGGCGATCATGAATGGAGGGGAAAAAAAAAGAAATAAGGATGAGGGAGATAGCTTTGAAGAACTTGTGGGGAGCTCTTGGTACTTGTAAAGTCATAGGAGTTTCATATTATTAAATTCTTAATTTTTCTCACCTTTGGGAATATCGGTTTCATCATGGTTCTCTAAGGATTCATATTTGCATGGATGTAAGTGACATCTAAAGCCCTATAAATCTTAACTATATGACCAAAGTCTCTTTTATGTGGAACAAATTACAATTGCTATTGGCATAATGTTGCGCATATTTATTTGGTTTTGTATCATGGAGGCTTCTAAGTTATAGCTATGTGAGTAGTAAGAAGGGTTTCCAAATTTATTGTCTTTTTCTCAAAATATTGAAACCAACAACTCTTAGGAGGGTGATGCAGAGCTAGTTCCTGAGTGTTTCTGGTCCTTATTAGTCTCTTTCATTATCCATAATCTCCAAGATGTTTGGTAATCTTTTAGAAATCTTGAATTCCTTCGATAAATGATATGAGCACTGAAGTAAGAAATTTCATTTTCTATAGTTGTATATGTAAAAAGGAAAACCTTATTTAACATGTCGGTTCATGTTTGGGAGTGAGGATAAAATAGGAAAGAAGTCTCATTTTCTAATATTCATTAAAAACTATTCATAGACCTAATGTTGATATATCGATTGTAGAAAATGAAATTAATGTACAAATCCTCTGGTATTTGATCATCACAATCATTTTGCTTTCTTTCTTCTCATGTTTGATTGTGTATTAATGCTTTATGACTTTATTCTCTCTAGTCTCCTTTGTGGTGAGCATTATAGATAAGACCAAATGAAATTAGCTCAACGGGGTTCACACTTGGATGAACATAGTTGGTAGAATCGATTATTCTCAAGTACACCCTCTCAAACTTTACCAAGATTTCAATTTATTGCACTTCTAGCTCTTTCAGATGATCAACGACAAATCTACGAGCTCCTTTGCAAGTTCTTATGGCAAGGAGGTAGAAAAATAGGAAATATTATACAGTTGAGTTGGGTATCGTCCCTATAATGGAATGGAGATTTAGGAATCAAATATACCTCCCTAATGAATATAGAATTGGGGCCAAATATCTTATGGGAATTGGTCACATGAAGAAATTTATTCAACAAGAATACTTTAGTGGGGTCATCTTCATTCTTAAAATGGATCCCAGATATTGATATTAATCAAGATAAATCGACTCTTCTCCTTGATAATCTCACTGGGTATTTACAGAAATAGAAGACAAATATGCTTTACCATTGATAGTATTTTGGGCAAATCCACCTCTGAGTTTGATCTAGTTGATTCTGTGAATTTTTATGATTGGCTATCTCAACACTCTTTAATTACCCTCTATAATATTTTCTACATGGAATGAAACGAGTGAAATGGGTTTATTATAACTTGATCTACGGTGAGACCACTCTTTTGTGATATTGACCCTTTACGGATGTGCTCCTATCTCCGAGATCCAAGATAAAAATGCTGAGGGCTAGGGGGAATATTATTACTCTTTCATGAGGGGTTTATCTCCATCAATTATCCTCCCTTCCTTTCTACATGCATAGTTTCCTAGAGTACTTTCCTTTCTGTTACCTATTAGTGCTATAACAAGCTCTAGAGTACCTACTATAAAATACTTTAAGGAAGCATGGGACAATCTTTCATTTTGGAAAATTTTTGGATTTAAGTTGATATTTCCTCATATAGAATTAGAACATATATATCGGAAAAAAAATATTTCCGAGTTTCAACCACTGCAATTTTCTTGTAGATCTAAGCTTCCATTGGTGTGAAATTCCATCTCTCCTTTGGTTGGATTCCTCTTGATACGGTACATTCGTAGTGTGCACTCCTTTCACTCATTTCCTATTATGAAATACCATATATCCCAACAATCATTCTATTTTTTCCTTCTCCTAGCCTAATATATTGAGGTGTATATGTTTCCATAAACAAGTCTTTGAATGCCTTCCTCACAAAATTTACAAATTCATTAGAATGGAATTAACATCAACTCTCGAGACCAGAATGATATTTGTAATTTACATTATCTATTTTTCTTTTGTATTAATATTATTAAAATACAACATATGCATTTAACTTAATTTAAGAAAAGTAAACCCACATATTACTAGAGGAAACATCTACTAAGAGAAAAAAAATACATTGCACCAAATATTTAGTCACCTCAATGGAGCACAAATGTCATGGTTGATTGGTTCTAGCATCGCCTTTCATCTTCAAGTGTTCATCTCTCATATAAAGATAATCTATGTTTCTTTATAGATAAAAAAATACTTTGCAAGACCCCCTTTTCATCTACATCTATGTAAATCAAGCACTATTGTTCCAAATCAAATATAATTTAAGATATTCTATCATGTTAGGAAAAATTATTTTCACATCTTATAAATACAAAAATTCAACTCTCCAAAACAAGTTTTCCTATTCTTCTAACCATAGTATATCTATAGTGCTCTATTAGCTTGTAAATATTCCATAGTATTTTCTTTCCATTTTCATTATTCTTTCTAGGGCATAAAATGAGTTAGAAGTTGTCCTTAATAAATAAAGTGATGAAATAATCATCGCTAGAGATGAGAATATTTAGGGATTTTTTAAGAGTCTCCATGTGATCTTGTGAGTGTAAAAATATAAGAGTGCATGACGTGAGAAAGACCTCTCTATTTACATTTGTCCAGGAAGGTCTTTGAGAAGAACATGTCACGTCTTTATTTTTGTTTCTAAAAGGCTTATGGCCTACTAATGAGATGTGTGATTTTGGCATGTGGCTAAGAACCTAGAGCATGTCTAACTAGATAAGGGCCTATTGTTCGATGAATTATTTCTTCCCACCTTTGTTAAACATTCCTTTAGGAATATTTTGAGTAGATTGGATGAGCATGATGAGATTAGGGTTGATCATTCTCTAGTTTGGAAAGAAAAGGAATGTTTCCAAATCTTGTGGTCAAAGGTGCGACACTAAAACACATGTTGGGTATATTATTATATTGCATTGGTTGGTGAACAATTTATCCCGAATATGAACATATTCTTTGAGGTCCAGACATATTTACCTTGATGTAGATATATTTTTAAATCACAAGGGTTGTAAAACCTCAGGTGTCATGATAGTTAAATTCATAATAGTTTTTGGAGAGAATGGCCAAAATTTCATAGGTAAGCTTAAAATTCAATCCATATCTAAGTAATGTAATTTAAAATTTTCTCAACAAAACATATTTTTTCCAAAGTATGGCAAAGCAAGGAAGCGAGGAGTGAGCAACAATTTTTTAGAAAATTTCAGAGTTGGAAGCATTGATCTATATTTTGTTGTTATGCATATCGGTTTTCTAATGTTCCACTTTTCTGTTGTGAAAAATCCCATATAATCATTTCCAAACTGTGACATTCACCAATATTGTCTATGCTAGAATGAAACATGTGCAGTTCTCTTCATATTCAATATATTTTGGAGTCTCTAGTCAATGTTGAGGAAAAAAAACACTATCATGGGAGAGATCAATGACCTAAAGAAAAAAATTAAAATTATCTGAGTGAAAGAATATTATGAACACTTTGCACTTATTTCAGATTTAGGCATTGGCATACTACTAAATGTCCTATTAGTAGTCTTAGAAATTCATGACCACTAAAATTCCATTTTACACTTTAGAATACTACTAATTCATATTAATACATTTTATCTTGTAAATGAAAACAATAACAATAATATCAAATAATGATTCAACTTCATGGTAGTTATAAAAAATAAAACCTATATAACACAATGATGCATTTGCATGCACTCTAACATACCTTCAATGTCCATTCTAACATTGAAAGTGTAAGTAATCTCATAGCCGATGACATGAGCCACAAATGAACCTTGAAAATGATTTTTTTACAGGGATATAGAAAGGATATGAAAGGTAAAAATATCCAAATAATCTAGGACAAGAAAATATATATACTAAATTCACCTTGGAAGAAAGTGAAAAATACCCATATGAATACACATCTTCGAGTTTCTTCCCAGAAATTTCCATTGAAAATAAGGGAAAATAGTAGAACACAACAACCAAATGTTAAGTGAAATGCATCTAATACCACCTACCCATATCAATAAGAATACTTTCGTTTGCGTCATAAAGCCGAGGGGGTTTAGAAAATTTTAACTTAACTTCCAATCTTAGCTCGTGATCATCCAGGGTGACAAATGTCTAAGGTGACAATCCAAAAAATAAAACAAAGAATTCCACAATTAGATGCAATCATTGTGACAAGTTATAATTAGCAAAATTATGTTACTTTTAATACATTTTGCAACGTGATAAAATTAGTCAATATGAAAAAAATGAATATATACTCCTTTATATTTTCATGGCATGTGGTATTTTTATTCACATACAATTTGATATCTTTTCTTTTCTTTCCATTCCTTACTAAAGTTGTAATTCTAAAGCCTTAAAGGTAAATGAGAGTTTTTAAAATTCATATTACCTACTAGATAGGGAGGTTCCATCTTGCAAGTCAACAGTGGACGTATTTCATCCATTGCTACTAAAGTTGAATTTTGAAAATTGTATCAGTGTGGGACATGGTAGAAATATTGACCTTGAGGATGGATGATGGGGCCTTTCAGCGCATTATAGATACTCAATTATCTACAGTAGAAGTATTTCTATAACTAAATTGGAATATTATGAATGTTTCTATCACTTTTCTCTTATACATATATTTTTTTGGCATAAAATTTGTTTAGTTTTTTACCACAAGGAAGTCCTTTTCTTTTAAAAGTAAAAAACCTTACATCGATAAAATAGTTGGGGCCTTTCATCTCTTACTGGAGCTTGTTGTGATTTCTATTACCATTTTCCTATACATAAATAATTATCAGTAATTGAAATATTGTGAATGTTTATGTTTTTGTCTTGCTAGCAATGTTCATGTTTTAGTCTTTATCAATGGCACATGGTATAAATCCCGACCATGTAGATGGATGATGGAGCCTTTTAGTGCACTTATAGATGCAATTATTTATAGCTAGAAAATTTCCTACAACTAAATTGGAAAATTATGAGATGTTTCTATCCCTTTTTCTTCTTATACATATATTATTGGCATAAAATTGTTTATTTTTTTACTAGAAGTCCCATTTTCCTTTAAAAATTAAAAACCTTACATCGGTAAAGAAATAGTTGGGGCCTTTCTCATCTCTTACTTTGGGCTTATTGTGATTTATATTACCATTTTCCTATATATAAATAACTATCAACAATTAGAATATTGTGAATGCATATTTTTGTTTCTTCAACAACGTATGATAAAGTCCATTTTTCGTTTCATCTCCTCAATGCTAGAATTAAAGGTGGAGAGTTCCAATTAGTCTTCAACTTACAGAATGTAAAACTCAAACATCTTGGATAGTCGTGAACATTGCATGTAGGTTGTTATATTTGAGTTTCCCATGATCAGTTAATATGTTTTCACATCCACATATTTTTTATGTGATGCTTTCCATTTTGAAAATGGATCTTCATACATAAATACATATATTTCTTATGTTAATAGGCTAAAAAAATGAGAACCTCTTGCCTGAGGTGATAAATGAAATTCAGTGAAAGAGTCTTGATGAATCACCTAATGAGAGGTATAAAAGTGGTGGTAGAATGATGATAAATTCAATCATAATTATGAGACATTGATGTATAGGGTGCATTCTAGAAAAGAATAATCCAAAATAATGTAACATATTTTGGATGTTCTATGCTTTGAGAAAGGGATCACTTTTTTCATATTGCATTTATTTGAAGCATCTGAATTTCATTATTTTTTTGCATGATTATTAGTACATTTTTGGAACATGAGCTATATTTACATTTGTTGATGTTTTTCATGCAGTTGGCACTCCCATATGATTTTGGTGTTAGTTCAAATTAAACTAGTTCTAATTCTTGATTTTCCAAACTCTCCTCCCATAGAAATTTTTTATCCTTATAATTATGCTTCATCCAATTTACATTCTCTTAAATAGATATTATGTTTGCTTTAGATGTTTTAGTTTCCTATAGGACATTGTTTTTGTTCTTATGCTTATTGCTTATCTAAATCATCAAGTATATAAAAGGGGATGCTTGACTTGTAAAAAAAGCCAAGAAATAAATTTGTGTCTTTTCAATAGAAATGATTGGATTGGAATTTGGAGGGTATTTTTGTGGAAAAAACTCTTCCACCCTAATATTTCAAGCATGGATAGATATGTGTCAATACTTTGGAGAAAGTCTTGGAATCCAACTCTTATATATGACATGTATCTTCTTTTATGTGTCCATCCACTTATCAATTTAGCTTATTTATCTGATGATGTTTGTTGATCATTGTAGTGCGTTACATTTGGTTGGACACAATTGTGCCTGTTTCACATTTTTTTCTTAGAATATATTTGAAAACCGAAGGTGAAAATAAGCTATTTGAATGGAATTGCAGTGTGTTAATTTCTTCGATACAATGTGAGATACAAGATTTTCACTTGTTGCATACTACTTAAATGATATTTCAAAATTGATGCTACACATGAGCACCAAAATCAATGGTTTTTTCTCAACTTGTGGATGGGTTTTTAGTGGCCAATTTTGAATTTATAAAATTAATTGAACAAGAAACTTAGGGATGATTCGATGAACTATTTCTGGTTCTAGGATTTAGAAGTGAATTTTAAAATTTATTCAAGATGTTACATTTGACGTGATATGTGTGCACTACACAGTGAGAACTAATTGAACTTCATGTGAAGAAGAAGAAACTCTGTTGGAAGATATTTATAATTACTCGTTGCATAGTTAACACACCTTGTATTATTTTCTAAGCTCCACTCTTTTTATCATATCTTAAACGGTAAACTACCATGGGAATTCATGTAGTATGTATGCATTCTTGGATCTTAGTTCACTAGGGACCGTAGTACATGATTTTTTCCATAAAACATAGTAATTTATTTCCATTTCTAAAGATTGGATTCTTTATTGTAGGTCATAAGATGGCTACTTGTAGAACGATTCCTAGAGTCTTTGCTTTCAATGAACAGGGATGGGGGAGATTCTCATGGAACACTATGAATCTTACACAAAGCATGTTATGTATGTTATATTTTTCATCTATATCACGAGAGAAAGTGTTTACATCATTACATTTTATTCATATAGTTCGGGATATATATGGTTAACACTAATATTTCTCTCCATCCTTTGGAAAATAATAGATACAGGATATTAAATCTAATTTTAACAAAATGAATGAGGTACTGGTAAATAAATTGAAATGTTGAACATACCCCTTTCCCAGGAAATGTGTATAGGTCTTCAAATCTCAATTTTGTAGTTATTGACATAATTATGGACATTTCCCCGTGTAAAGTTTGACCATTATTTAAGAAAGTTTCTACTGACTATTGCCCCTAGTGAGGGAGGGTCCGAACTTCTTTCGACATGTTCCTTTAATTCCATTCTTTTAATTTTTGTCTACACATTAGATTTATCAGGTTCTTCATTGGTTGTATTCTCTCCAAAATCTTCATCTACATCTGTCCACACTATCTAATGTTGAGTAACTACTCTCTCCCTTTTCTAGGGTTAACACTTGTGGGTCATCCTTTCACGAGTCTTATTTCTTGTTTTTCACCGTATGCCCATAGCTTGTAGCTTAGGGCTCGATTAAATGGGTTTTCTAGCCTCTAGCCTCATTCACTTGTTTTCCTTGTGACATAATTTTCTTTATTAATAACTACATGAAATAATCAGTGTGAGAGATTCCTAATGGGTCCGGATCCACACACCCACACACTGTCTACTACGCATATGCCCTTTTTTGTAGTTGTCTACCTAGATCTTCTTATGCGATGTCCGGATTTTAGTAATCATCTACATGGGTCTTCTTATGTGAGTGTTCCTTTGGAAATTATCTACATGCTATCTTCATATTCCATTAGTAATATTAGTAATATGTAATGTGTAATGTGTAAAATATTGAGACATGTTGTTGTTCTATTCAAATCTTCTAAAAAAGGGTATCATAAAATTGCAAACAAACTTGTGTGCCTTGTTATTTATACAACCTAATTTATTTCTCTATTTCGTTTCCAAATATTTGTTTCAAAGAAGGTACAATGTGAGTGTCTTACAAAAAAATATATATTGATATGGGTTTAGTTTCTAGGATCTATACAAGAATTAGTGCTTTGAGCCCAAATTGAAGAGTAAAGTGGAAATTTCGAGTCTCATCGCTTTAAATGAAGGCCCAAAAATACTCTTTGTGACCTCTCCCCACCCCACTTGTACCATGCACAAAAAATAGGAGAATAATATTCAAGATCCAAGCATAAATTTTGCTTCAATGAGAAGTTATAGGAGTTAGTGCATCAACGAGTTCATAAGAAGAAGGATCTAGATTCTACCAAGTGCACATTGATAAGAAAACACTCGATGAAGAAAGTCTAAAAAGTCTTAAAATATCATAGAAATTTAGCCCTTCTTATCAGTTATTGAGTCTTTCAACTGGTCATGTTACAAGGTGAGCTAATTTCTATTATATGAAATTAAAATGCATTTGATCGTTTGAGGCAGATTGATCATAATGTATTTAGAAGCTAGAAAAGGAGTTTGGTCTTAGAATTTTTGGGAGCCAAAATTATGTGCTGAAGACAAATTTAATGGAAAAATGATACAATTTTATTGGTTGGCATCTATATTTATTACTTTTGGCACCATATTAAGCTAATTTTGTTTATTTTTATGTTCTTTTATGAGATTATGTCCATGTAAATCTAGCTTCATATGTAATTTTCAATGATTTTTCGAAAATAATTGTTTTCTTGGTGCTAAGGTGTTACTCATAAACACCAGACCCATAATGGAGACATTGAATCGACCTAAAATATTATGTTTCTTTTGGCATATGTTGAGATTTAATCTGTTTCACAACAATTAGTTTTTCAGTTGAAGAATGCCTATTTTTTCATATACTATTGGGTATGATGTGTATTTAGAGGATGGAAAGGCTTGGTCTTGACATGCTCCAATTACTAAAAAAAAATCACTACTTAGACTAGGATGTTTAAAACTTGATATCAAAAGTGGGTTATCCTCATATTCAAAAAATATTTTCTCCCTCAAATTCGCAATCAATTTTATTTATTTGTTCAATTTTTACACTTTGATTTGATTCATCAAGAAGAAAATGTGGTACTTATTGTTCAGAGTTGTTCATATTTCTTCTATATATTTCAACATAACATTGTGTGGCATATAGGATCATGTTATGCTATTATTCTTTACTGTACATCACAAATTTTTCAAAAGAAAATTGGGTCTCCAAAGTTGACTATAGGGTGGTGGTTATGCATGCAATTTCTCCCCTTTCATATTAAAAAATTGGAACAACTTTTTATATGTCACAAACTTACATGTAAAAAATACATTTATACAAAAAATCAGTGACATTTCCACCACGCGACTCTTGTTGGAACTCCATGCACAATGCTAAAAAAAACACCTACAAGCACAATGAAATTTCCACCACGTGGCTCTTGTTTCCAAAATAAAACATCCTAATCATATTATTTATAGAGGGAGTACCTATATATGGATTCTTATCCTTTATAAGTGTAAAATATTAACTTTCATTCGTCCCATATTTTTCATAGTTTTTATCATAGTAGATGTACATTACATGAAATATTTCATCCATAATTTTGCTGAAAGGGATGCTTATTAAGTGAAAAGAACACCCAATATGCTAAAATAGTCAACAATAGACCATGGTAATATGTAATATTCCCAATTAGTCATGAGGTAATTGGAATACTCATTTTTATTTTTCTACTTTGTTTAAAGAATAAGAGGGAAAAGGAGTTCCATATTTATCCTTAATGATGAATAAATCAATGCTAAATGTGAAAAGGATAAATCTTGGCAGCTTAATTAAGCACCTTAAGTGTGAAAGGGGCTAGAACATTTTGACTGGGTCAACCCTGAACAAATCTACAACGTTGTCATGGAGGAGTGGCCATCAATGAAAGACAACGTTGTTTTAGATGGAGGTGCTTTGTGTGAAAGGAGTGCTATCATTGGATGTGGTTTAGGGTGTGAAATATCTTGACTTATAAAAGGAAGAGGATGGCAGCATTAGAAGGTTGTTGATGTATATGGTATTTTCTGAATATATGGTCTATTTAGACATATATCTTTCTCTTGTTGTTTAGCTGAGATTGAATGTTGTTTGGCATTGGGTGTTCCTGACCAGGAATCCCACCTCTTCCCATTGAGTAGCTCTTGGGAGAGTTTGTATTATATTGTCCACTATCTGGCTTAGGAACAATATTCTTCTTTTAACTATAGCACAGGTCCTGTTGTGGATTTGGTTGTTTTTGCAAGCTGCAACAAGTGGAGACTAGATATTTTAGATCTAGGCCATTTCAGTGCTCCTTTTCAGTGGAGGAGGTTTCTACTTCATTATGAGGACAGTATTGAAGGACTTGGAGCTTATTTCAGATCTTGGCATCAGGCCAACTATATTTTGATCCCTACAATGCATTTTACTTCCAGATCTGCGTTATTTCTGTAGGAGGAGTTGCAGGGTGGTTCAGCACACCATTTGGAGAGCTGGTTTTCTAGTGTTGGGGATCTTCCCTTCACTTTAAAGATGTATTGGAGGAGGCTATGCTATTTTTCATATCAGTTCATCCAAACTTTCCAGATCTGTATTTTTCAGTAGATCTATAGTCTTAGATCTCAAATCTACATGTTGTACTTGGTGTTTTGCTAAAATCCCCAAGGGGGCTCTTTAGAGGAGCTTGTATAGTGCATAGATCTGATATAGATCTAAATATTGAGGAACATATCAGCTCTAGATCTGATTTATAATATACTACTGTTACAGAGCCAATAAAATAACACTGTAAGGGTTTTCTAGCTTTTATATATGGTTGCAGCACCTCATATTGAGGGATTTTGTTCATTGGAGGATTATCTTTCTTGTTATGCATCTTATGGGCCATTTATTACACATATTTTGGTGTTTAAATAACATATGAAAGGTCTCCATATTGGCCTCTTACTTTATAAATGATGATCTGTAGCATTGTTCCATTATTTTTCACTATATTCCTGCTTTTCCCATTTGGGAATATTACAGGGCTATCGGAGCATAATATTGGCATAACCTATGAATCTTGAAAAACCAATATGTCATCTGAAGAGGGAGAGCCTCTTACTGATAGAGAGAGGAGGTATCAAAGAAGAAGACACAAAAAATATGATTATACAAAAGAAAAATAAGACAAGGGTAAAACCCCATTATCTGGAGGAATGAAAGGGAAGGAGTTCTCAAGACTTCTTTTCCCAAACTATTCAGGGCATTAACAAAGACATCATAGAAATGAGGATGGAGAGATGTAGAAATTCTCCAATGAAGCTTGTACATGAAGAAAGCTCCAGATTTTCATATTATGGGTTTAAGCATTCAGCTGCATCATCATATGTACAACGTTGTACCATGCCTACATTCTTGGAAAGAGAAGAAATAGAAGGAGAAACACAAAAGGAGGAGACTCTTGGTGACTATCTCCAAGAATATCAATCTTAGTCTAGAAGATTCAAGGAGAATCTAAACTTCCAAGGGTTTTTTCAACTTAAATAAGAGAGAAGACCCAACAACTACAATAGAGGAAGAGGGTGCATGAAACACACTTTGGGTAGATTCTTTCTACCTACTTTTGATGGGTCACCCAAGAGCACAGCCAAAGCTTGGATAAAGGAGCTATACACATATTTACAGCTGCGTCAAGTTTCAGAAGAGGAAGCCATTAGAGTATTAGTGCTGCATCTGGAAGGTAAGGCTTATTGCTGGTGGTTATTTGAATCTTCTTCATTGAAAAATGTAAATATATCTACTTATGAAAATTTCACTAGGAGATTAGTGAAAATATTTGATTTGAAACAATCTGAAACTTTCTTAGGAGAGAAAACCAAACCCAAGAAATAAAAAACTTTGCATGAGTTGGAAACATCCATGAAACCAACTCCATATCATAACATTGTTGAGGGGGTCAAAAATCTACAACATATTTTGTCAAGGGAAAAAGCCCCACTTTAGTAAGAACTTTCTTCTCATGAAGAAGACATGAGGATTCCTTTTTCAAAAGGAGATCACGTCAAAGGATCTCTTAATGATGAGGTATTCTCCATTGATGAGGAGAAGGAATAGGAAGAGCTGGAAATATCCTCCAGTGTTGTGACAATAGAAGGATATCTATTTATATTTGGATATGGAGATGAAGCAATTGCTTCAACTAGAGGAACTCTTGCATATTTGTAAAAAGTTCCAAAGGATATTACATATGAAGATCATGAGTAGCATGTGTCTATGTTTATAGGCAATGAGACAAAAAAATGGAGGAAGTGTGTTCCAACATTGAATCCAATATTGGGGACACACACTATGGTAGATCACTCCTTTGTGATCAAGACTCTTGACACCAAGGAAATGTTGGGTGTACATGGGTTTAATAAATTTGAAGAAGACACCTTAGACTGTGAGATCTTACAAGAGGTAGGAGAAGATGAGAAGGAGGGCCAGCATCAAGTGATTGGGAACATACACACCCATCCTTTTCGGGAGGTTTATGCACAGAAGGAGGAGGATGATTTGTGTAGTGAAAGAAGGGAAAAATCAGTCCATTCACATACACAGCCTGCTCTAATCCTTGATGTTTCATTACATGGAGGCATTCCACCAGGGAGACCCCTTTATTGGGAAATGAAAAAAAGAGTTCTCTCAACATGATGCAACATGGATATATTTGGCTTGTGAAGGAGCATTGAGGGGCCATGATACATCACTGAGAGTCTTGGGTAGACTCAAGGAGGAGGGAGACATTCTCCCAACATCTTCATCACCCACTCTCATTTTAGATTTTGCGCTATGGGAGGGGAAGCAAGGGAAGTATAACAACCTTCCAACATATAACTTTGGCATGAGAGATGTCAAGGAGAAGGGAAGCCATATGATAGATATTATTTGTGATAGATCATCAATGCTGTCACTATGGGAGATTAATCCATATTGGAAATCCCAACTGTTGGTGGATTATTTCAAGGATATTTTCACATGCATGATACTTGATGACCAGCTACATGAGGATGACTATTCAATCCAAGATGAAGTCATCTACTATCACGGTAGGATCTTCTTATATAGAGCCTCCAAGCTCAAGGAGAAGTTGCTACAAAGGGCCTATGAAGAGTTCATTTTCAGCCACACTTATTCCATGAAGGCCTACAACACGATCATGGAAAGCTACACTTGGAAGGGCTTTGAAGAGGAACTATATCATCATTTCAAAGATGCATGAACCATGTGGAGTTGGTACAACAACATAAATCTATGAAGGAGTTAATTCAGCCACCTCTTTCCTCTTTTGGAATGAGAGGAGATGTATCTATGCACCACTCCATTTGTAGAAGGAGAAACATTGGTGAAAAATATGCTTGTGTATCTAATGATTCATTTGATTATTACTTGCATTATTTCACCATGTATATGCAGGAAATAGCTCCAAGAAGGAATAGTATTCCATATAAACTTCATGGCCAACTTTGGGTCACAAACATTTCTAAACATGGCCACTCCCTTAGAGGAATAAGGGAGATATTAGATCATTGTGGGTGCATTCCTAAGGCACCAAATATATCTCATAGTTTCATCCATAGTGAGATTACTTGGATAAAAGGTAAGTGGTGGGGAAACCACTTACCACATCATGATTTGATGCATTCAGGAGATGTACTGAGCTGGTTCCACATGTGGGACTATGACCCACTTCCATATGCACAAATTTCTATTTGTATGTATGTAATTTTCATCCCATATGTTGATGTTGTACTTGTACTTTTTATGGGAATGTATGGAGGGAGGATGGGAGGTATCTATGTGCCCTATGGGATGGGGATTCTCCACATACCTTATGCTACATGTTTCAAGGAGAGCATTGGGCAAACCCTGTTTGTTTCATTTGAGCTATTCTCTCCTTATGGGATGGATTATTTACATCTCACGAGAACATTGGAGGAGAAATTCATGGAGGGATGGATTGGTGAACACTTAGCTTATGGAGGAAGCTTATCACATGTTAGTGTAACCAATAAAGAAGGAGAAGAGTTGCGGCACTCACCTTGTTAGTTGCTTGAGGACAAGAAACATCTGGGAAGGGAGGACTGTAATATTCCCAATTAGTCATGAGCTAATTGGAATACTTATTTTTGTTTTTATGCTTTGTTTAAAGAATAAGAGGGCAAAGGAGATCCATATTTCTCCTTAATGATGAATAAATCAATGCCAAATGTGAAAAGGATAAATCTTGGAAACTTAATTAAGCACCCTTAGGTGTGATAGGGGCTGCAACATTTTGACTGGGTCAACCTTAACCAAATCTACAACGTTTTCATGGAGGAGTGGCCATCAATGAAAGACAACACAGTTTTAGATGGAGGTGCTTTGTGTGAAAGGAGTGTTATCATTGGATGTGGTTTAGGGTTTGAAAGCTCTTGACTCCTAAAAGGAAGAGGATGGTAGCATTAGAAGGTTGTTGATGTATATGATATTTTCTGAGTATATGGTTAGTTTAGACATATATATTTCTCTTGTTGTTTAGTTGAGATTGAATTTTGTTTAGAATTGGGTGTTCCTGATCGAGAATCGAACCAATTCCCATTGAGTAGCTCTTGGGAGAGTTTTTATTACATTGTCCACTATCTGGCTTAGGGCCAAGCTTCTTCTTTCAACTACAACATTGATCCTGTTGAGGTTTTTTTTGGTTTTGGAATCTGTAGCAAGTGGAGACTAGATCTTTCAAATCTAGGCCATTTCAATGCTCCTTTTCAGTGGAGGAGGTTTATACTTCATTGGGAGGACAATATTGAAGGCTTTGGAGCTTTTTTTCAGATCTTGGCATCATGCCAACTATATTTTGATCCCTACAACGCAGTTTACTTCTAGATATGCATTATTTCTGTAGGAGGAGTTGCAAGGTGGTTCAGCACACCATTCAGAGAGTTGATTTTCTAGTGTTGGGGATTTTCCCTTCACTTTGAAGATCTATTGGAGGATTTTATCCTATTTTTCATATCAGTTCAACCACATTTTCTAGATCTGTATTTTTCAGTAGATCTGCAATCTTAGATCTCATATCTACATCTTGTACTTGGTGTTTTGCTGAAAACCCCAAGGGGGTTCTTTAGAGGAGCTTGTATAGTGCATGGATTTGATACAGATCTAACTCTTGAGGCACATATCAGTTCTAGATCTGATGTATAATCTACTTCTATTGCAGAGCCAATAAAATAACACTGTAAGGGTTTTCCAGCTTTTATATATGGTTGCAACACCTTATATTGAGGGATTTTGTTCATTAGAGGTTTGTCTTTCTTGTTATGCATCTTATGGGTCATTTCTTACAAATATTTTTCTACTGTAATAACATATGAAAGGCCTCCATATTGGCCTCTTTCTTTATAAATGATGATCTGCAGCATTTTTCCATTATTTTGCACTATATTTCTTCTTTTCCCATTTGGGAATATTACATAATACATGTATTTGGGAGGGGTTGCTTAAATATATAGCTTTTCTATTCGTAGAGTCAAAATATGACTATGGTACATGGAAGGGAGATACCATTCAATGTGCTCTTGATTTGTAACCTAGTGGAACTGTCACAACATGATCTGCTACTTGTTATGCTTCATTGATAAGCTCCATGTATATATGAGTAAGATATTAGGATGGAATTTGGAAAAGATATTTCATATAGTTATTACTCTTTCTTGATGGAAAATATCAATAAATGTGGATTCGCCCAAAATCTAGCCTAGAACCACTTGTGAGTGTCCATATCTACTAAGGAATATCAAGAAGTGTGCACAATGTGATGAACTATGCTCTATTATTGGTGGCACTTCCAAGTCTATTTTTGAAAGATAATGTCTCACTAGAGGGTATTAGGAGTCATTCTCTAGTGTTGTTGAGTCTCATGTTCCATTGAGAGGCACCATCAAAATATCCTTATAAATTTTGATATTGTATTTCTAAGGTATGATAGTGAAAGGAAGACTTGTCTTTCATGAGGTTCATAATAAGTTAATGATTTGCTTCAACATGTAGAAAATATTATAGATATTTGGAGGTTTATTTTGGAACAAACCATTGTTTTGAGCTAGCCAAATGGAGCAAATCACCTCTAGAACCAAAATTGTTTCTTATGTTTTAGTTTTAGCCCATTCATTTAATGCCTCAATGTTATCTCCAATCTATTTTTGCATTTTACATAGTCTATGTGTGATAGACCATATCTTATTGGTGAGATAACAGTGAATCAAAAGGTGATTTCATGTTTTCATGTTAATTCCTTAAGAGTGCATGTGTTGGGACTTGTCCATCCTCTTCTTCTAAGCATGTCTAGGCTGGGATTGCACCCTTGATTTGATATTTGGGGCCCCAAACTTTCTTTTATATAGTGGTCTTGTATTTCAAGGGTATAGACTTGTGATAGAACACTTTATTTTCTGCAAAATTATTCATAAAGATTCATCAATTTATTTTTCATCATCATATAGATAAATTTACATGTTATTTTATAGACATGCACATAATCAATATTCCTAAAACATGGTTGATGTTTTTGTTCCTTATACCATTAAATGCCACAAATCATAGTGAGATGTGCTCGAGTGTGGGTTGATTAATCTCATTGTGGGAGAAATAATATGCATTTACAATGTATATCAAAATAAGAAAGGTGCATTGTAGAATGCATGTGGGGTCATAAGAGAGACATCATGTCACTATAACAAGGATATAAATATAAAAGGGTATAAAAAATGTCAATGAAAAAATGGATACATACAATATCTAGTGGAAGTAGGGGATTTTTAAATGGGTAATATGTATTAGATTTATATTGGTAGGGGGTTAAATCAAGTATTTTTAGAGGTACTTTCCAATATGTAGTCAAATTAAGGATATTGTTTAGTATGCCACGAACGTACATGCTATGTCATAGGTTCATTGAGTGAAACCACCATGTAGAGAGGAAAACTGAAGAGTCAATAATGTAACCCTAATTAAGAGTTGAATGGGTCAAACCTAAACACTTGCAGGTCATTGTGATGTATTAATCGGGCCGCTAGGAGGAAAGTGGGTTCCATTCTTTGCTTGGGAATGTTTTCCCATATATGAGAAGAGTAGATCAGAGGGATATGAAGAGAGAAAAAAAAAAATTTGAATTGTATTAGCCCATAGGAAACAACTCTTACGTTATTTCACTTGTATACATTTCCTATTTAGTGAAAGAGAGCAGAGTGACCTCACCTTCCAGTGGATTTTATCTTCAAAGGGTTTACTAGGATATATATTGAATTAACTCTCCTGCATTTTTTCATAATTATAATTTTCATGCATACACAATAAATATTAATTAACAAATCCATAAATATAAGCAGAAATAAACCTCATAGTTTAGATTTATAATTTTCTAATATATTTTAGTAGATATGTTGTAAAAAAATATCTATAATATCGGTGGAATGTTATGGATCATATTGGTATCAGATCAAATTTCTTTAGGTATATTATAGAGATTTATAGGTATCTAGATTGGCTAAGCCAAAAGTCATAAAATCCTAGTCATGGTTGATGAATTTGTGAATAATGCTTCAGATCCTGTAGAAGAGATTTTTTTTAATTGGAAGCACAAGTTGTAAATATAACCCATAATGTGAATATCCTAATTGTTTCACTAACCAATAATCTTCCACTATTTGGAGAATATGGGGGTTCTAATGTAGAGTTCTTATGAGAGGGGAGATGAGGAGACAAGGAAGAAATATAGGAGTTGAAAAAAGATCTTGAAAAGATCAACCGAGTTCAAGTGCCACGAACCTTTAATTATCCCTATTAAAAATGGAATCAAAGGTTGATATCAAGCTATATTAAGGTGAGATCAATTCTGTGAAGCTAAATCATTAGTTGTAACAATTATAATTCTATTTTAGTATTCATCTCATAGAGGAATAATAGAATATTTTATTCTCACGGTTGAAATGAGAGGGCCATGTACTAACTTAGTGGGAAATTCACATGGAGACATTACGGTTAGAGGGAGATCGCATACTATATAAGTGGAAGGACTATAAAACTCTCATAAAGTCATATTTTTACCCTATTGGGTATGTAGAGGACTAGTGGATTTAGTATCAGTACTTTAGGAAGAAGTAGAGGTAGAACGTATAAGAGTACAACATATAATTCAAAAAGAGGGATATAATGTTTGTTATCTCCCCAAATAACCTAAATGTACTCATAAAGTATTTGGGGGTTCTACAAAACCATTTGTAAAATTAAGTAATGTTGTTGAAGGCTATATCGATGGATGAGTCTTTTATATAGGCATAATACCTAGAGAACATAGGCATGAGGAAAGGGAAATAAATCGATAGAAGAAGGAGAACCACGACTATTTTAAGGAGGAGAACAAGAAATGGAAATGGTGAAAAGATAAAAATAAAGTTCCACATTAAACCCATGTAAAGATCCCAAAAGTTATTGTGACCACTATAACCTTGATGGTCACACAAAGGGGAAGTGTTACAAGTTGCATCTAGACCTTAACTTGAAGAATAAAAGGAAAAATAATAAGAAGAAGAATTTCATGGTCACTGATTCAAGCAACCCTGTTGAATGCAACTCGGATGTGTATGAGAAGATTGTTTCTACATGAATGTAAAAGGAGGTGAATCTGAGTAGCCTTTATAAATAGGAAGAGAAATAAATGAACAAACTCTTTGATCCGGACTTATGAGATAACACAATAAAATACATAAATACACATAAATGCAAAGATGCAATGGAAATAATACTTCATTTCATTAATATCTCATAACTGAAATATGCTTACAGAAAGAATGGAAATAAACTAGCTAGGGTGCAGGTAGCTTATCTATGAGAAGATATGTGGCAGCTACATGCCTCTAAATTGTGTTACAATGAGGTTCAAAGGCTTATTTATGTTAGGGTCTCGTGATTTAGCAGATTGGTATAAAAAATGCATAGGGTAACATCAGACCAGTATTTGGAGTCCTAGCACCTAGCCTTCCTGGACTCAGAGAGGGATCTCTCTATTATGTGCAAAGTATGTAAATTTTTTTGCTTTAGATGGTTGAGTTTAGGCTAGTTGTTAAGTGTAGGGTTTCTTGTTTATTTGGTTGGGCAAGATGATCAAGTAGGATAGGTTGAGTGAGAGGTCATCAAATCATTGGGCTATGGAGTCTATGAAGTCATGGGTATCTCAAAAATGAGTCAGAGTTCATAACACGGAAAATCTAGTGTGGTTAATGGATCTTTTAAGGTTATGTGTGAAGTGAAATGAACATTAAGTTGGTGAACAAGGTAGGGGAAAGGGCACTGAAGTATCCTTGTTAAATACCCATAAACAAGAAAGTCTCAAATACTGATAATCAAAAGATAATAATCATGAGATAGGGAAAACCATTAACTCAATGAAAATACTTAAACAAATAGGCATTCAAGATGAACAATAGCGGGTGTTAGACTCACGATCTGTCGATCATGCAATCATTCACCAGAATTAATTTCTCCTTATTTGCGATCATTAAGAAGCAGACTCAAGTTGAAGTTTTGATCTTCGAAGGTAGGCTAGGTAGAGCTTGATGAGAGTCTTCATTTCAGGAATGTCATCGTAAATAAGGCGAGATTGATTCTTCTTCAAAACCCTGTTTTGAAGAAGAAGTCATCAAATATGTTTTTATGATGAATATGTAATTTGTCAAAATGCTACAAATTCTCCAGCTCTTCAAATGGCAGCCTTGTTTCAGCTTCAGCAGCCAGCTCTATACCCTGTGAGACAAACAGAAATCCATCAGTCAGTTGATCAGAAACACAATACCCAAAGCAAAGTTGGAGAATAAGCCACAAATTCTGGATTACAGAGTTTCCTTTTTGGTATGATATTTTATTGCAGATGGTGGAAAATGCAAGGTCATGTTCAAAAGGGGCGATGACATCAGACAAGATCAATTGGTTATTCAAATGGTATCACTGATGGATCGACTATTAAAGCTGGAAAATCTTGACCTACAACTAACTCCATATAAAGTATTGGCAACAGGCCATGAAGAAGGAATGATAGAGTTCATCACATCAAATTCTTTAGCTCAAATCCTTTCAGAACATCGGAGTCTTGTAAACTATCTGCAGCAATATCATCTTGATGAAAATGGACCATTTGGCATCACAGCAACATGACTGGAAACGTTTATTAAAAGTTGTGTTGGCTACTATGTTATTACCTACATCTTTGGCGTTGGTGACAGGCATCTTGATAATCTTCTTTTGAGGGATGATGGAAGACTCTTTCATGTTGACTTTGGTTACATTCTTGGTAAAGATCCTAAACCGTTTCCATGAAACTGTGCAAGGAAATGGTAGAAGCAATGGGTGGAGCAGAAATTCAATACTATGGGAGATTCAAATCTTATTGCTGCGAAGCCTACAATATCCTGAGAAAGTTCAGTAATCTCATCCTGAATTTGTTCCATTTAATGGCTAAAGCAAGCATTCCTACTATTACATCTGATCCGGAGAAAGATATTCTTAAGCTTCAAGAAAAGTTCTGTTTGGATTTGGATGATGAGGATGCAATACAGTTCTTCCAGACCCTTATTAATGAGAGTGTCAGCGCTTTATTTCCCCAAATGGTTGAGACAATTCATAGATGGGCTTAATATTGGCGTTAAAGATAGAGGACTTACGTATCACACACATTGCAAATCATATCCTTTCCATCAAAACATTCATTGAAACAATTACTCTCATCGTAAAAGATTCACATTGGATATCGTTATTGATGGAGTTTGGTCTTTGTGAGGCATAAATTCGATAATATTGGCATTTACAAGTGGAGCGATTAGCTTGGAGCAAGTCAAAATCGTGCTTTGCAGAAGTGTTGACAGAATCTGGAGGTCGTGAGACCCACTTGGGCGCATGCGACCCACTTGGCTCAAATGCGACCCACTTGCGAGTTCGGGGAAAAGTCGTGTTGAGCGCCCGAGTTTCGATTCAAATAGACTCCAGTGACTTGCAGCAATGAAGAGATGGAGGCATGATTGTTCGTGTCATCATGAATGATAGGCTTTGCAGTCACATGCAATGTCTCGGCAGATGTATGAGGTGGGTGGAGCGTATCTTCTTTTCTTAAGATGGTTGCTGGCGTATCTTTAACGCGCAAAGGATGGATGTCAATATAAGCTTGATTACCAGCTTCTGATATCTCCCAGTGTTCAAAATCGGTGTGCGGCGGTGGCATCGAGTCTTTTCCACCATGTTGCAAATGAAGATGAGCACCCACACCAAATAGTTGAAAACATTGATATATTTCATAGGTGTCAGCTACAATTGGTTCGCCATCGCGGGTACAAAGGAATCGATAAGCCAATTGCAAGTAATAATATGCCAAATCCAAGCGATAATAAGTGTGGAATGAACGCATCTTTGTATAACCTTATGCGTGTGCAGAGGTAGTGATTTGGGTAGCAACAGCTGGCTCATGAATATGGCCCAAGAGCGCTATTCAAACGGAGCCAAAATACTTTAAATTGGAACGAAGATATACATCACAGCAGAAGACATAGGATTCGATTCCTATTTCAAGACTTCAGTTAACGATTTAAAGGGATCTGCGCTCCAGCATTTATCTCTTAATTGGCCATCAGAGGAATTTAAGGAAACTGATGCTGTTTTAGAAAAATGGTTTTTCATCGACCTGTAGGGGAAAGGTTCTTGGTCTATTTACTGTATGTAAAAATGATTTTGTTTCAAATAGTAACGTGGCTTGATTTTGCAATGCGCTTGTCAAAAGGGCGACCTCCACATTCCACATGCCATTTTGGTCTAACAGCAAAAGGAAATGGAAAGTATAACGTGGCAGTCCAGGTCGAAAACAAAAATTAGAACGAAGACATCGATCCTGAGCAGAAAAATAGGGATAGATTGCCTATCCTAGTCTTCAGTTATGGTTTGGAGGGTTCACATTACAGCTTCCGCCTTTGTATTGGTCACAGATATGTATGCGTTGATCTTTAGGGCAGATGGTGGCTTTTACCTTTTCATAGTACCCGGTCCCGAAGCTTGATTCCGCTCTGCTGTGGATCGGTTTTCTTCGGGAACATTTATGGTATTAAAAAACATTTTGTAAAGGGAGGAGAGTTCCGAGTTGTGAGAGGAGGAAATCAAAACCAGGTCGTACGATCTTAGGCAGAGATTTTTATGAAAGTGACTCATTTTGAGATTCTTGTGGCTTGGAATTTAGCAAATGTTTTTCCTTTTGTTTCATATGTCATCGTTATGTTCACAGTTCATTAATCGCCATTTCAATATTGAATGTTTCTGAGTGAGAAAGGCAGAATTCAATTTATTTGCTCTGTCTTGAGGAAGTATTCATAGGTTAATGTTTTCTTCTGTTCGACAAGGATCCATCTTCTATGCCCCTGTCGACTTCTCAGCAGTCTTGTCATTCCGTTTATCTCAATTTAATTGCTAAACTTCATGCTTACCTTGCCTCAGGAGATAATCTGCGTTCTTTATTTAATCTCTGCTCTTGCTGTCTTTGCCCCACACAGCCCAGAAACCCAACATTTATCAAAAAACCCTTTCATATCACTTTACTAGCCTAAGATTAACATTCCTTATCGGTCATCTCAGCCCCTTGAAGATCCTTTTGCCGAGATAGACCCGGAGAGAGCCCTCTCCTGTCCTCGTAGGGCTAGCTACGAGGCTAAGGTTGGTTTGATGTTGCCTCGAGTTTTGCCTTCTTCAGCCTGTGGCAGAATCGAGCGCTAACATAGTGGCGACCATACTGGGGAGATGGTTTGCTGTTGATGTGACAGTCGACTTGTAGATTGTCTTGCCCCAGTGCAGGAAATCAAGTTGCAGATCTGATGCTGATGGTGGACAGCAGTCAGACACATATGAAGGCTGAAACTTTCACCCGGCGACTCCAGCTCGATCCAGAGATTCCAGTGCCCGCTGATTCATTCATGCAATGGTAGGGTATGTGGCAAACCCTGCACTTTGTGAAGCTGTAAAAGAGGTTAGAGATCAGTTAGCAGATTTTGAAATTAATGAAGAATTTTTCAGTGTCTTGCTTCAATGTTTGAAATCTCCGAAGTTTCCTCTTGAAGCTAAAACTTGTGTCTGTGAGTTAGTTGTTGAAAGAATTGAGAAGGAGATTTAGTGTTTAAATGATCAGATCCAGTCATACGATTTCCGAGACCCCAAAAAGTTCTTGGAAACTCTTCCTCCTTCAAAACAAGACACAATAGAGCTGCCTACAGATGTTTGCATTGACAGTGTGCAGCTGGAGGTATGTATTGCAGAGTTGGGGCTGCAAACGGAGTCTGGCTTTCGCGATCCTGTTGCGATGTACATAGAAATGTTTTTCAGTTTGACTGATAGATCAAGCTGTCTTATACATAGCCAGATTCATTACGTGCATGAAGGGCTGCCAACAATTGCATCTGTGATCTGGTGGAAGCATTCTCAAGCGGCATCATTCTCAGGTTTACTTGAATGGTTGATCTGGCATTTCAGTATTACCTGATCTATTATTTTTGCAGCAGAGTAGGGTAGATTTTGTAAATAAATAAGCAGCCAAAGGCAGCATTTCATTCTGAGTTTCATTACAGTTTTAGTGTGAAGTTTGCTGAGTCAGTTTTTCAGTATTTTCGGTCAGTATCAGTCAATAAATGTGTCAAAGCCTGTGTTGGTTGTCGAAATGATGATTCCATTGCCCAATGGATGGAGGCACTGTCTGCTCTCCCAAAGCTCTGCGGTTCTTGGCACCTCCAAGAAGCGACAGCTGCCATCCCCATTGGAGCCAATGTTAGACTCCGTCTTGTCAGACTGCTGCAATCAAATTCACCAAGGTTCATTTCTCCTTATTTGCAGTCATTAAAGAGTAATTCTGCAGTTCAGGGTTTAGTTTTCAGAGGTAGGCTAGAGGAAGCTTCAGTAAGTCTTCATTTCAGGAATGTCGTCATAAATAAGGCGAGATTGATTCTTCTTCAAAACCCTGTTTTGAAGAAGAAGTCATCAAATATGTTTTTATGATGAATATGTAATTTGTCAAAATGCTGCAAATTCTCCAGCTCTTCAAATGGCAGCCTTGTTTCAGCTTCAGCAGCCAGCTCTATACTCTGTGAGACAAACAGAAATCCATCAGTCAGTTGATCAGAAACACAATACCCAAAGCAAAGTTGGAGAATAAGCCACAAATTCTGGATTACAGAGTTTCCTTTTTGGTATGATATTTTATTACAGATGGTGGAAAATGCAAGGTCATGTTCAAAAGGGGCGATGACATCAGACAAGATCAATTGGTTATTCAAATGGTATCACTGATGGATCGACTATTAAAGCTGGAAAATCTTGACCTACAACTAACTCCATATAAAGTATTGGCAACAGGCCATGAAGAAGGAATGATAGAGTTCATCACATCAAATTCTTTAGCTCAAATCCTTTCAGAACATCGGAGTCTTGTAAACTATCTGCAGCAATATCATCTTGATGAAAATGGACCATTTGGCATCACAGCAACATGACTGGAAACGTTTATTAAAAGTTGTGTTGGCTACTATGTTATTACCTACATCTTTGGCGTTGGTGACAGGCATCTTGATAATCTTCTTTTGAGGGATGATGGAAGACTCTTTCATGTTGACTTTGGTTACATTCTTGGTAAAGATCCTAAACCGTTTCCATGAAACTGTGCAAGGAAATGGTAGAAGCAATGGGTGGAGCAGAAATTCAATACTATGGGAGATTCAAATCTTATTGCTGCGAAGCCTACAATATCCTGAGAAAGTTCAGTAATCTCATCCTGAATTTGTTCCATTTAATGGCTAAAGCAAGCATTCCTACTATTACATCTGATCCGGAGAAAGATATTCTTAAGCTTCAAGAAAAGTTCTGTTTGGATTTGGATGATGAGGATGCAATACAGTTCTTCCAGACCCTTATTAATGAGAGTGTCAGCGCTTTATTTCCCCAAATGGTTGAGACAATTCATAGATGGGCTTAATATTGGCGTTAAAGATAGAGGACTTACGTATCACACACATGCAGAACTCAAATTCGATAATATATTTATCTTGACATTTACGAGTGGACAGTGCTTGGAGCAAGTCAAACTGCTTATATGTTGATGATCTGAGGTCGGGAGTGATTTCCATGATAAGACCACTTGGCTCAAATGTGACCCACTTGAACGCATGCACCTGACAGAGTAACAAAGACCTGCATTTTCATTTGTGCGCCCAGTCTTCATCCAAAACGACTTCAACGAATTGCAAACAAGTTTTGATCATTGTGCAGTAGATTCTTATTATGCTTGTGGTGATTTTGATGTGGAAAGAATAGTGACAACGTGCAAATGGTGCTAAAAACACTTATTCATTTTGGAGCTCCAGCATCTATATTGATTGATGGCAAGCCACACTTGGGAACTGATGGATTGGTTCACATACTACTCAACTTCCGGAAACATTTACAAGAAATGGGGGTTCAGATAATGTTTGGTACTCGAAAGGATGACCTGCTGGTGAGGCAAACACAGGTTGTTGGAGTTTGACGCAGGAGGTGACTCAAGAACCAATCTGCTAAAGATTATATCTGATGCAGTCGTTCATGCTGTTGGTCATTCTCATTCATGGATTTATATGAAAATCTTCTTAAATAGAAACTTTAATTCCAAAAGACTGCTTATTATAAAAGAGATTGAGCTCAGAGGAAATGGTGATATGTGAGCCAGAAAATGGTCCATTCGCATCGTATACTTTTGATGGCCGCATCGAGTTGTTTATATAAGCCGTTGTTTTATGATAGAACCTTCTTCGTGTGAATAAAGGTATAAGTATATGTATGATGTGGTGATATAATATGTGGCAACATTGCAATCCTACCATGCAATCCTACATTCGATCCATCTTTAGAATATGCGGTGGATTTGATCCATATTTTAGCGTTGAATATATCAAGATCTTTTCTAATTTCGGGAAAGTGGCCAACGCATTTCCAAAACATTTGGGAGCAGTGCAAAGTGGCATTCAAAGATTCGATTGCCTATTTCTGTCCTTTGTTAGTCTACGCTTCCACTTTTATGTCTTTGAAATGGGCTGCAGAGATTTTCAAATGAAGCACGATCTCAAGGTCTGTGAGATTTTCAAATGGTGAAATATAATTTGGAAATCAAGTCTAAGTAAACAAAGGCAACTATCCTAAAGAAGGTGGAAATCGAATTGGTGGTCTATTTTGTCTTCTGCTTCAATTTAAAGTTAGCGCAAAAGGACAAGAAGCAATAATATCAACAACAATATAACGCTTATTCCTTTTAGAGTAGGCTTTCGATTATGATTTTTGATGTAATTGTCTCTTATTTTCATCGATTAAATAGCACTTACAGTTTATTTAATGTATTGTAAGAACATTTGAGAGAGAATAGCCTAGAGGTAGAGAAGATAGTTTCTGACATTGTACAAAGCTTTTAGACAGAGATTTTGTACGGGGAAACACAATTGCTTTGAGATTCTTGTGGCTTGAAATTTAGCAAATGTTTTTCCTTTTGTTTCATATGTCATCGTTATGTTCATAGTTCATTAATCACCATTTCAATATTGAATGTTTCTAAGTGAGAAGGGCAGAATTCAGCTTGCTGCTCTGCCCTGGAGAAGCTTTCATGTTTTGTGTAATTTCTTCTGTTTGATAAGGATTCAATTATTGCCCTTGTCAACCTCGCAGCGGTCTTTCACTCCATATAATTCCAATTTGATTGTTAAATTTCATGCTTATCTTGCCTCAGGAGATAAACTGCGTTTTTCATTTGATCTCTGCTCTTGCTGTCTTTGCCCCACACAGCCCAGAAAACCCCGACATTTATTAAAAACCTCTTGCATATCCATTTACTAGCCTAAAATCAATATCAGTGTTTCATTTAGGTCATCTCAGATCCTATTGGACATCTTTCACTGAGTTAGACCCGGAGAGAGCCCTCTCCTTTCCTCGTAGGGCTAGCTACGAGGCTAAGGTTGGTTTGATGTTGCCTCGAGTTTTGCCTCTTTCAGCCTGTGGCAGATTCGAGCGCTAACACACATGTTGGATATGCGGTGTTGTACGTATGGTGTTGTGTACATGTTGAATATGCAGTGCTATGTACATATCGTGTTATGTGCGTGATGTACATACGATGCTATGTGCATTTGGTGTTGTGTGCAGGAGTGTACATATGGTGTTATGTGCATGTGGTGCTATTTACAAGTACATGTGGCGTTGTGTGCAGGCAGTGTCATGTACATGTCGTGCATGTGGTGTTGTGTACATATGGTGTCGTGTACATGTCGTGCATGTGGTGTTGTGTACATGTGGTATTGTGTACACATTGTACAGGTGGTACGGTGTACATTTGTCATTGTGCAGGTGTTTTCGTGTACATGTGATGTTGTGCACACGTTGTGTACAAATGGTACTGTGTACATGTTGTGCATATGGTACTGGTATACATGTGGTGTTGCGTGCATGTTGTACATGTTGTGTTGCAGGCATGCGATACTATGTATGTGCATGGTGTAGTTGTGGTATCGTGAGATATGTATTTGTTGTGTTGTATTCTATATATGTATATCCATTGGGTTGCATGGTACACCGAGTGTAGGCGTATGTGTTATTTTTTGTGCCAGGTGTGGGTGTATACATTGTGTGGTGTTGT
Organism: Pinus albicaulis; assembly: GCA_034641835.2. Lineage (NCBI taxonomy): Eukaryota > Viridiplantae > Streptophyta > Pinopsida > Pinales > Pinaceae > Pinus > Pinus albicaulis. The sequence continues at coordinate 274,783 of JAXQQM020060809.1, read as the reverse complement.
ACGCCTTGTGTGGATGTATGTGTTGTGTTGTACGTTGTGTATGTGTATTTAATTGAAGATAATTAAGGGCACTGGGTGATTTCTGGGTCAACCGATCTGTTATGTGTACAAAAAGAGAAAAGGAAGAAGTATAGACCGATGAAGGATAAGTATCGATATTTTATTTCAGTCTTGTTATGAATGTGATCTGTGATTATGACTTATGATGGTTACATGTGATTTATGATTATGGTTTATGATGATTTCATGTGAATCGTGATTTTAATATATGATGGTTGTGTTTTGAGCTAACCATAGGTGATATGTTTATACATGATGATTTGATCAAACAACTAGTTTGACTAGTTGTGACAGGAAGTAAACAAGATTACAAGTGCACCTTATTGACGAGCTACCAATGAGGTATGATTTGAAGTTATTTCAATTTATTTTCAATCTAATGGCAGTTATATGCTTGGTACAAGAAGTATGGAAATGTTTGGTTGGGTGGTTGAAAATGATTGCAAGCAGTAACAACAACAACAAAAGGAATTGGAATATGCAGCAGTATGTTGGTAAAGAATTTCAGGAGTAGGGCCATTGTGGGACACTAGTACCCAATAGTGTCCATTGATTTCCATGAGCATTCTACGACCTGTATGATGGTTTGGAGGTAGGTATATGCCTTGGTTTTTATATCTTCCGATGTGAGGAAGCCTTGCCAAGGGATGGATCGCCCTTGAGAAAATGTGCATATTTATATATGTGTATATTATTGTAAATATTGTAATGAGCCGTTTTCAAAAAGCTCTAGTACACGGTATGATTGTCATGATTGTTTTTCTTTTGAGTAGGTTATTCATTGTAAATACTGCAACAAGCTATGCTATACAACTCCATGGGAAATAAATTTTTTTTTCAGTATTTTTGCTGAGGTATAAGTGTGGTTGAACACCGAGGATGGTGTCCCCCAAGGGGGAGGGTTCTATAACAGCCTTGGTAAATACATTCATGTAAAATATATAATAAACACGGTTGATGGGACACTTATTCCAAGTTGAATGTTGGGAAAAACATCCTAGTGTGTGTTCATTTGGTTTATTATGGCTAAGGAAATTGGCAAAGGAAGGCAAAGGAAAAGGCATGAAAGAGAAAAAAAGTATTTTTGGAGCATTTATTTATGAAAATATTTCAAATTAGGAGAAAATGAAGGTGAAAGGTCATAGGTTGCATGCGAGGAGGAAAATGAAGGAAAATTATGGAAAATAAAGAAATTACAGGCATCAATGATAAAAAGGATGTTGAGGATCAATTGACAAGCTTTTGCTCTCATTATTCTCTCTCTCTCATACTCTTGGACACTCGGAATATTATTGGAGCACTCTTGATGAGTGTAGCATACTTGGAGATTTGGATCAAGAAGGAAAAGATAAAGTAAGGAGGAGCAAGAAACAAGTAGCTACAACAAGATTCTTTGCAGGTATCAATTTGCATGTGTATTTTCCTTGCTAGATTTGACATGCATGGTATTGCATGTGGTTCTTTGTTGTCTTGGCATGGGTTTTTTTTGAGGTGTGACAATGTATTCAACCTAGCCTTGCCATTTCTGGATAACCATGGTGTTGTGGTGTTCTCATGTTTTTGTTTATCTGGCTCACCAGATGGATTTGAAGCTAAGTGAGGTGGATCTTAGAAAGATACAAAACCAGTTCATTTTTTGACTCGGTTTAGGGCCTAGTGATTCAAGATTGGATTGCAATAAATCCTGACAGGTGGTGTTTTACTCTGCATTAAAGGCCTATGAATCCTGGGTTTGGGATTGTTGTAAAGACTGGAGAGTATGTCTCGGTTTAGGGTTTAGTGATCCTTGATTCGAACTATGGGTTGTGGTAAATCATGAGAGACCAGGAGATAGGAATATTCCTCACGGTTTATGCAGAGAGAATCCAGTGATATCCATGCTTGTGTTGGCTTACTGATCGAGGTAGATCACAGTAAATCCAGTTATGGCATGTTTATTGATGAGGGTGAGGTGGTTTAGCCTCAGGATGCCCTAGTTGGTTCTTTCGGTTTGAGTCCCACATTCATGCATGGAATATGGCACGAGGGTGATTGGCTGAAGTAGATTTGGCTCAACCAATCTATGGTCAGGTGGAACATGGAAGTCCCATCTCTGGTTGGTTTGTACATTCAGTAATGAAGAGCTCAATTCTCTGGTATTCGGTATGAAAATATACTAGTTTATTTATGGATTTTGTTGCTATGGTATCCATTGTATTTTTTTTGTTAATATGCTGGTTATAAGCATATATTCGATCAGTGATGGTGTATGGATCTATTCATGTTTTTGCCTGTGAATGAATATCCCATGTATCTATGGTTAAATTGACTGTATGATAGCTTATGTTATGTGGGAGCAATTCTTGTTAGCCATTCTCAGATTTGAAAGAGACCCATTTTTTATTTTTGTTGTTTATGCCTATAGATGCCATGTTTGTGACATGTTTGACGAAATGTTTGTCATTCCTGGATGGGGTCGGATGAGTTCGTAATGATTTTATTGATTCCATATGTTTTCTTCTATGCTATTTACCCTTTCATGGAGTTACAGGAAGTTTTAGGTAGTGAGCTAGGCACAAGACCTGAATTTGTGGCACAAATCCCGGAGTAGGGCCCATAAAGTCACTTTTTGAGCTTGGGCCTCTACCATAACAAGATTAGTTGTTGGCTCAAGACCCTTGGGCCACTAGCTTTACCTCTTGCGCTCGCAGCTCAGCCTCAAAGGCCCAGAAAATCAGTTCCCAGTCATGGAACAGGGTCCCGGGAGTTTGGGTTACCCCTTGGGGGTGTCAATGATGCAGTTTGGGGTGTATTTTTGGTGTTTCTATGTTAAGGTCATCTAGGAGGTTTAACCTCATATTATTAGCCTCTCATCACATGTTTACCCCAGTTGGTCGATTACTTGGGTAGATGTCGGAAGAGGGTGTTACACTCGACCTCTGATTTTGAAATTTCCAGCAATGTTAGAGTAAAATACAAGGCAGAAGTGAGACATAGACATGTTGTCCCAGATAACATGAAGCATTGGAAAGTCTTTGAAAATGAAAAGCAATTAGAAAAATTATTGTTGATGAAGGAGGAATTTTCCAAAATGAGATTGGAAAAGGATTGCAGATGGGAAGATGTAGACAAAGAAAGTTTTATTAATCAGTTGAAAGAGGAGTTGGATAAGAAGGGGACATAGTTGAAAATGTTGCAGCTTAAAGACAATGTTATTCCAAGAGGGTTAGTGCCTTTAGAAGAAATTTTTGATTAGAAAGATGTGGCCAAGAGGCCAAAGTTGGTGTCTGCTGGAGATGGAGTGGAAGAATGCAATATAGGTACAATAGATAACCCAAATATGATAAAGTTATCCAAGAATTTGAGCCCAAAAATGAAGAAAAAATATTTGGACTTGTTGATTGAATTTTTCGATGTAATTGCTTGGGGATATGAGGACTTGAAGGTGTATGATAAAGACATTATCCAACACACAATACCAATCAAAGAAGATCATAAACCATTCAAGTAGAAGCTACAAAGGACAAATCCGGTATTGCTTCCCTTGATAGAGAAGGAGGCAAGAAAATTATTTGATCCTGACATAATAATACCTCTCAGATTTTCTAATTGGTTGTCTAACTTGGTACTAGTCAGAAAAAAGACAAGAGAAATTAGATTGTATGTAGATTTTAGAAATCTGAACAGGGTGTCGCTTAAGGACAACTATCCGTTGCCAAAAATGGATCACATCCTTCATAAAGTAGTGAGTGCAAGGAGGATTTCATTGTTGGATGGTTTTCAGGGTATAACTAGATTTTGGTTCACCCATAAGACCAAGACAAAACTACATTCACCACACTGTGGGGGACCTTCAAATTTACGAAGATGCCATTTGGTTTGATGAACACGAGAGAAACACTTCAACAACCTAAATATATAGCTTTCGCAGAGGAGAAAGGTAAATTTCTAGTGCTATACCTTAATGATATCATTGTTTATTTGTAGTAAGATGAGGACCATTTGCAACACTTGAGGGAAATTTTCGAAAAGTGTAGAAAATATGGAATTTCACTAAACCCAAACAAATATTTGTTTAGGCTAGAGGAAGGTAAGTTTTTAGGCCATATTATTTTGAAATATGACATCAAGATAGATCCTAACAGAGTTTCAAAAATTCAGAAAATGGATATCCCGAGAAGTAAAAAGGAGATTCAGTTTTTTATTGGCAGGATTAATTTTTTAAGGAGGTTCATTCCAAATCTGGACGAAATTTTGAGAAATATTACAGACATGTTAAAGAAGGAAAAAAAAGTATAGTGGAATGAAGAAATCAAGAAATATTTCAGCGACGTCAAATCTTCATTATCCCATGCCCCTATACTTTTCAGCCTTGACTACACAAGGGAATTCATAGTTTTTTCTTTTGCTTTAAAGAACAACATTGCTACCATTTTAATGCAGAAAAATCAGCAAGGAGTGGAGAAACACATCTCATTTTTTAGTAGTACTCTCCGAGATGCTTCTCTAAAATATGATAGTATGGAAAAACAAGAATTTTCTCTCGTGAAGGCATTGAAATATTTTCGATTTTATATTCTGCATTCACATGTTTCTGCATATGTACCAAGTTCTATGGTCAAGGATATTCTAACTCAAAATGATCTGGATGGAAGGAGGGGTAAGTGGATTGCTTCCATACTTGAGTATGATATCTAAATAAAACCCACAAGTCTTATTAAAGGATGAGGGATAAATCGTATGCTGGCTGAATCAAATTTGCAGTCACTCCAAATTAATTTCTTGGTTGTCTTGGTGGAAGAAGATGATTCAAGTTCCACTCAACAGGTTCCATAAAGGTTTGCTGCTTCACCATTGTATGTTGATATTTTTTATGGATTGCATCATTTACAAGCACCTCCAGATTGCCCCAAACCAAATCTTGCTTTCTTAAGTTGAAAGCAGTGAAATTTTGCATAATAGATCAGTTATTATATTGCAAGGATCCCGACAGAATGTTGCTGAATTGTTTGTTAGAATATGAGGCTCAAAAAACAATGGAGGAGTTTGACAAAGGGGACTGTGGTGAGCACTTGTATTGGAAGGCCACAACAAAAAAAATTGTGACAACTAGATTTTATTGACCCACCTAGTTTTCTTATGTATATAAGAAAGTTGATAGTTGTCAAGAATGCTAGATATTTGAAGGAAGAAAGAAATTTCTCCCGCTACCCCTTAAAACCCATAGCAATTGAGTCACCATTTCAACAACGAGGACTCAATTTTATTGAATAAATTCATCCCACTTTATCTGGAAAACACAAGTGGATACTAATGAAAATTGATTATTTAACCAAGTGGATCGAGGTGGTTCCAACCAAACAAGCTACATACACAATTATTATTCAGTTCTTAGAAGGTAATATCTAGATTTGATTTTCCACATAAAATTATTACAGATAATGTTGTTGCTTTTAGACCGAAGAAGACGGTAGAATTTTGTCATTAATACAATATTTTTTTCCGCCACTCCACATCCTATTACCCATGGTAATGGATTAGCCTAATCATCTAATTTTTACAATACAAATGACCTCTTCATTAGCTCAGAGGAGAAGGACACATGGAAGGAAGAACTTGACCTAGACAAAGACCTATTTTGCCAAGGTACTGCACCCGAGAGACTGCTAGGTTGAGTTATATCGCTTCCCTGCCTCTTATAGGGAGAGTTTGGGCCTAGGTTAACTCACTATATTTCCTAAAGGGCAGCGTTACCCATGTTTCATGAAGGAAAAGGGACAAATTCCGTAGTAACTAACTGACATTTCCGGCTTTTTCTTAAGGAGTCAGTCCAAAAAGTAGGCAACCTGCGGTGTAGACCTATGATTAGACATTTCTAAACCTAACTAAGCATCCAAAGAGGGAAAAAGATAGAAAATCATGGAAACATTATGGGTTTTTCCCTAATCGAACTAATGGAGAAGAATGGCAAGGTTGATCCTTCCAAACTCTTATAAATTGGAGGCTAGGGCTCATTGTCAATGGTTGAAAGGTTGATTGTGTGAGGAGCAAACTTTTGTTATTAGTGTGAGGTTTCGTGGTTGGCTTGGTTCATTGAGAACTATTTGCCTAAGCATTGTCACACTTAGATATTGAGGAGAGGGAGCTTGGAGTCATAGGAATGAGGGAATCTTGACCAAAATGATGGTTGTAATCTTCCTTCTTTAATATAATAGATCTACCTCTATTTTTTCCACTAGGTGTTTTGTTATTGCATCTATTTACTCATTTGTTAAATATACATGTTATAAGTGGCTTAGATTTACATGATTTATTGTTTGATTATATACTTGTTTTGATTGTTTATTGTGATAAAACTGTGAATATTACACTAGTTCATTGTTTTCTTGTAGGATTCAGACTTGTAACCGGTGAGAGGACTTCTGCCACACTGCATTACGCTCTCCAACATATCAACATTATACATCAAGGTAATCCTTATCTAATTCACTTTTTCAATCAAGTACTAGTGTGAACATGCATGTATTATCTTTGTGAATGTTGCAGCTAATCTTATTGTCTCCCTTGGGTCTTGGGAAGGTTCGAGAGGGATCTTACTCCAACTACCACCTATGAATTTTACCCCTAAGTAGAATTGGCGACTCCATAGGGGACTAATCCTTAGTTCCCAGTTGTTTATTTCCAAACCCTTGGTTATTTCCCTCTATCACTTCTTGTTCTTCTCACATCCCTTTCTGACTATTTGATGTGCTCTGTGACCATTTCATCTACTCACATTGTTCAGAACATGCCTTACCTGACCATAATTTTTAATTTATCCTTATTAATGCACCCCATGTGTGTGTTCCAGAGCGTTATAACACATCTCCTGCTTGAGAACAGTGTGTTAGTCCTATTATTAACACACTGTGCCCTTTTCTAGGCAGCATTAGTGAACCTAAACTTTGCTATTTTACCCTTGATGTGATTTCCCTGGCTGTTGAATTGCTGCCCATCAGTTTGGTTCTTGTAAATTGGATCTCTGTGCTTGGTTGATTTATAACATATTAATTTTTCTTGTTAAAAATTTAGCTTAGTTGCATTTACTTTTTGAAAATAAAAAGTTGTTTTTTATTTTTTCTGATATAGCTAATTTCATTCTGTAAATTTTTGGGTTAAATAGTTGTTAGTGAGCATTGGTATCTGTATCTTTCATAGGCGGAAATGCATTATTGGATGTTTTCTGTTGTATGGATGTATGAAAAATTTCTCCTTATAAAAATAAATCTTTCATCAAACTGAATTTAAAAATAATTTTCTGCATGGTTTGCGTCAGAGTCGCATAAACTTCATACGTCCAATCCCCCTCCAAAGACTTAAATGCAATTACACTAAAATTAAGCACTAATAAAATAAATCAATAACTCTTTTCTGAGCTAACACAAAGATTAGTACAAGTTAGGATCTTGGGATAGGCAGAGTGAGAAAACTGCCCAAGATCAAAAAACTTGAGACTAGTGTCATTAAAGAGTCAAAATCTTGCTGCACTCATACTATTGGGATCGCTCCACTCATAACTAAGTTAAGTGCGAGACAACATTGGTGTGTGTGAGAAGGTAGCTCGCCTTCGATCACATATCTAGTGGGAATTCTGTGTATTGGGGTTCCCCTCGGGGATGTCAAAACTAGATCGGGGATCCAAGTGTTATGCCCATATAGTGTGTTGTCTATGACCGTGATACCTTGGTAGTGTCTATGATTTGAGGTATCCATAGTTTCCATACTTCTAGGGACATACACAAGGTGACTGGGGTGGGCTGCCCTGGTACCTAACATAGACGAACCTACTCTATCTTCGGTTTTTGGGAGGGTACTCGTCTTCACGAGAGTGCTTGGACCCATTATCTGAGGTTTCGGCGAAGCTCAAGAGTAACCGTAACTGTACATATGACCAACTCTCTCTATTTTATATTGTGATACTGGGTTTCATCTCCAGTGAATGGTAATTCTCAGACAGGGTCTTACCCCTCTAGTTGCTTGATTGTTTGACTTTAGAGTTCTTTTTTTTAAGGTGTTTGGTTCTACTATCACTGAGACTTAATAATATATCATATTGAAATTTTGATAAGATTTACTGGTCATCGTGGCGTCCTTTGACCCTTGTCATAATTCTAGGTGGAAACAAGGTCTTTCTCCATTGAAACTGGGGGAATTGTCAAGTCTCGGTGACCCAGAGCCTTCTTCGAAAGAGCAATCTCCATTGTTGACCCTTGATTCACACATTTCTCCTCACATTATGGAGTTTCTTGAGGATCCTTTCATGGAAGGAGTTGCGCCTTCTTATAATCCTCCTCTTAGTGACCCATTGGGGCCAGTGTTGATTCAAGTAGCACTAATACCATCCATGCCTTCTGCTGCACACACATCCACTACACAATTGACGACCTTTGGGTTGTTGTCACTGGTGGCCAACTCGATTCCACCACCACCTCCCCTGCCAATTGTCAGTTCTTCATAGTTGACTGAAAGCCCTAGTAGTCAAAATATGCCTGGTCCCAACAACTTGGTCACAACATCTGTGAGTGGAATTTTGAACTATTTGGTATTCGCTCCTTTCGTGTCTACTCCTGGACTTCCAGCTTCTGCTTCTACTATCGGGGCTACCACGGTTCCCTTCAACAACCCTTTCGGTTGGAATCCCTTGTTGAGTTCGAACCTCTCAGTCTCTATGCTGGGGGGCAGTGTTACCAAAACTTACATGTCAGGGGGCACTTATATACCCCTACATTATATGGGACAAGCAGGTCCATCCATTGTTAATGTCATTCCTCTTAGTGGTTAACCTTATGGTGTAGGGTCTATACCAATGGTAAATTATGCGAATAGTAGTATGCCACAAGCAAAATCTATCACGTCTATCTGGGCAACCCTTCCCCAAAAACAATTGGGGCAAGGGGGAAATTATTACCCAGGGGGCAACCAGTCGTTTGTCCCACAATACAATAACCCCTATGGACAACAAACTTACATCCCTACACCTCCACCACCAGGAAATTAATATCAGAGGAGTCCTACATATCCCGTTGGAAACACTTTGATGGGAGGATCATATCATCCAATTGGTAAACCAACACCTTTTTGGTTAGAATCGAGGGCAACAACACAATTTCCATTCTTAGCAACCTTAGATATCCCTGATCTATATAAATTGCCAAAAATCCCATCAATCATAACCCAATTTGGCCTCCTATATCGCATAAGGTTCCACCAAATATCCCTAAGTTCGAAGGGAAATAAGGGGACGATCTGACCACACATATCACCACCTATCAGCTATTGTCTATTTCTAATTCCATGGTGGATGATAGTATCCAGCTCAGGCTCTTTCCCTGCACCCTCATAGGAAATGCTGCAAAATGGTACATTGAGTTACCATTTTTACACAACATTTTGTCATCGTCACTGAAATCCCCATACCGAACATTGGAGGACCATTTCTGTGACTTCTATGTAATGTCATGCCTTGCAAAAAGTGTCATTGCATCCCTTTTCATGAGAAGAACATTTCATCTGTTGACTATTCCTGGAGCAGACCCTCAAAAGCACATTACTTTGGGTCGGCGCTAGCAGGCAGTTATGGCCTCGCACCCATAGAGAAATTAACACTGGGCCCCACGCCCATTGGCGCTCTGTCTCAGTGGACTGCCCATACCGAGCTGTTTTTGGAAAGTTTTTTAAATTATAGGAGTGAATTTTCCATTTCCAACCACTTCCTGAGTGAAGTCAGCATGATTTTTTCAACTAAATAATGTTGAACATCTTCCTTTGGCTTCTTGTTTCCTACATTTGAGAAACCTCCCAAAGGATAAGGCCTCCCTTCCACCATTTGAGGGATCCCAACCTCCTCCTCTCCTATAAATACATCTCTCTCACATAGAAGCCGCTTGCCAAACATTTTGTACCATAGCTAAAATGGTTGAATAGCTAAGTAGTCTGATATAGCTGGTTTGAGATAGAGCAGAGAGAGACCTTTTGTTGACAGAGAGTCTAGGCTTATTGCCTCGCCAAGTCCAATTCCCCGACGAATGATCGAGACGTGTTTTTACTAGACCTGCTGAAGGAGGCTGCAATGTCAAGGTCTTTTTGGTTGTAAACTCTTTCTCTCTCTTTATAAATACATGATTGATGTTTTGGTTCCCATTTTGCGTTTGATATGATTAATCTTGTGCAATACGTTTAATTCCCCTTGACTAATTAGATAGTTATGAATGAAATTATTGTTTCGTATGCTACTATTGTTCTCTGATCCTTGTGCAGGCACTTGAGTACCACCACTGAAGGACCGCGACGTGTCAGGACAAAGATCAGGAGACTGCTACCACAGTTACGAAAACTGCGTTAGAATAACGGTAGGACATCTATCCCAACTTAGTTTCCTTTGTTAACTAGGAATCGATGCATTAACATTTCCTCTTGCTTCTAGACCCACCCTAGGGCTAGAGGGATCGCCCATGTTTGCAGAGGGGATTTACCTACACAACAAGTTGGAAACTCCATTGGGGATCAGTATGTGTTTGTCATCTCGTTGTTTATTGAGCGTTTGGCTTGTCGAGTCAACTTTGATCGTTTCATTGTTTTTCTTCTTTGCTTGAATTTTCTGACTGTTTTTAGCCATCCCGTTCAATTCCAGAGTGTCAAATCTGACCTCTTATCAGTGGTTTTTATTTTTCTCATGGTTTTCTAGCTTGGCGTTGCTTTTTTTTGAATAGTAGCGCTGGTTGGTGCATGTTTATTTTGTCACAAGTGTGCTGACCCCTGTTTAGCACGGATTACAACTAAACAGTCATGTTGAATCCTTCAGGATTGAATTTTGGTCTCTTTTCTGAGTTTTGTCAGTATTTCTTGGCTCTGGATTGGTTTTTTACCTTGCAATTAGTCTATTGATATTTTTTTTGACTCTGTAGTCTCGATCTTCTCAACTATTTTTTCATCATCTTATCAGTGGAGTTTGTTTCCCTATGGTTTCTAGGTGCCTCGTGCTGTTTTTTCAGCCCTCTCCTCACTAAGCCTTCTGAGTTGAGTTCGAGTCACTTTGATCTTTGTCATTCCAATTCGTTGACTAATTGTTTTAGTATTTCTTTTAGTTCCTCGTGTCTTTGGTTTGTTGAATGATTTCCTTTGTTTTCATTTAGCTCTCCATTCGTCACTTTGAGCATAGATTACATTGCTTGTTGAATCGTTTCGAAAGCCCTTTGTTTGCTTGGAAGAGTGCATCCTTGTTTTGAGAGCATTTTATGTTTTTATTGCATTGATCTATTTGATTTAGATCGTTACATTCGTAAAGCTCAAAACTAGTGTTTGTTTTGTTTTTTAGTGTAAAAGTGCATTGTGTTCCTCATTCATCTAAAAAGACAAAATTTGCATTCTTTCTCTTAAATTGAAAATGAAAATGTTCTTTTGCATTACTAGCTCTTAGTGAACTAGGAAAGAGTTTTTCGTTTTTTGATTTGGTTGTATTAGATGCATTAGTGAAATTATTCTTGTGATTCAATTGATTACTGTTTTGTCATAGAATCCTTCTCTTAGCTAGCGTTCATTGAATGAAATTGATTTTCTTTTGCATATAGTTTGCATTAAGAATTCGTGATCACATTTGGTAAGGCCTTGAAATTGCAACATTAATTCAAGATCAACCTTAAAATGAATTCAATCAACGTAAGGAAGCATTGAAACCTAACGCATATATTTTATAGGTCTAGGCTAGTGACGTATTTTAGCGTCGTTAAACCTAGTAGTTGTCATTTTCCGTTTGGAATTAGGTAGCACTCGCACAGAATTGTGCTCCCCGTACCGTCGCGTATATAAAAGGAGACCCTCATAGGTTGCAATCCTTTATCCATAGGAAGCCGAGTCTACTGCCCTGCAACTATGATACACCGAACACAACATTTGGGGACACTACCTGCATGTACATCAAGTCCTTGGTCATTTCTCTTTCATTTGATCACCAAGGTGTACATTGCAGTTGACGGAAACTTGGTACACCCTCTTGCTTAGATTACCTAAGTAGTCGTTTTGGTATTTTCGTGGCTCTCTAAAAGTGAAAAGATCATTGAGCACTTGTCCTTTCACGCTTGTTCAATCTGAAAGTGACTAGAGTCATATTTTTCCTGTTTCTCGACTCTTAAAACATGAAACAACACATTTTTGTTTCAATGTCATAAAATTAATTGCCTACGATCATATGCCTGTTAAAGATATTTTCTTGGCTTGTTTTTAGTAGTTCCTTAGTGTTTGGTCTTGGAGCCTTGAATAGGCTATCTCGTCTCCTTTATGTTTTAAAACATTGTCACAGTGGCAGAACCACCAGTTTCATCGTCCTCTTCACTACCCCCTAGTGGTGATCCTTCTCTTGGAGTTTCTTCAGAAGCATATCAACCCACTAGGTCTGTCGATTTCTGGCAGTCTCTCCTTCCGAGTATCTTACCTCTAGCTACCCAGTCTCCTCTTGACAAGACATTTGATATCAATTGGCAACCTCAAGGCGCTTGGTCTAGTTTTGGGAACGCGCAAGACTTCCCTCCTCTTACTTCAAAACCATCTTTACTAGCTACTGCCTTACTCGGCATTGTTCGTCATCTTTTTCACGATCAAATGTCTTCATCTGACATGGATTCTTCGAGTCCCATTAGTAGTGAAAAGCTTTATGTTTCTACAGGAGATTGTCAGCTCCCTTCAGAGAAATTTCCTTATGTCTCAGATCAACCTTCCTCACAAACATTGTCTCTCCCATGTGGTTATAGAACTTTGGGTTAGATCATTTTTGGCATTCAATCGTTGTATCAGAATCTAGTATGGTCCGATACATCGACTCCCTTCGGGAGTTCGGTTGTCTCAGTATCAGGGGCATCACCCTCGAATCCTATGACATTGACAATTGTAACCTCTGTTCCTGTCTGAACCACCATCTGTGTGGCTTCATCTGCAACGGTTGTTAGCATGACTCCGTCATCAATCGGGGTCTTCTGCTGTTCGTAGGTCTATTTTTATCAATCCCACGATACCTGTTAGGCCCGTCGTGAGTGGATCAAAACCTCACATTGTGTAAATCCACCCTACTTTTACTACCCCTATGGTTTCTGCTTCCATTCCTAGCAGTTATACATTTGATGAGTGTCTGTTGGCCATTCAACAACAATATTCCACCTCTCAGGGTCCTCAGCAGTAGAATTCTACCCCTCAGGGTTCTCAATGGTTAGTAACTTCTAGAAATCCTCCACATCATTATGAAATATGGTTTAATCCCATTTATTTGCCTTTGATTGATCCCAGTCAGTTCATTTACCAACAGGGACAACCCTCTGGTCAACAAGGACAACCATTCCAGGGACAACCTCTGATATAGTAGGTAAAACCCTCCGGTTCACAGGGACAACCTTATGGACTACAAGGAAAAACCATCCAGGGATAACCTTCAACCCAACAAGGAAAACCCTTCGGTTTTGTTGGTCCTTCTCATGTTCAACAGGGTGTATCTTATGTTCCTGGGAAAATCTATCCACACCAGGGACAACCTTTTGTGCAACAGCATCCGCCTTACGTTTAGCAAGGCCAAAATTTTGTACAACAAGGACAACCCTATGGTCCTGCGCTGGGTCAACTTAGTCTTCAGGGGCAACGTGGCCCGTCCCAACCATCAGTCCAACCTTTTCCACAAGGGAAACTTGGTGGCCCTCAGTATTCAGGCCAAACTGCTCCGCATGGACAGCATGTCCAACCTTAGTATCTAGGTCAACCTGCACCACAGGGGCAACTCGTTCAGCTACAAGGCACCACTTATCTTCCTCCAGGTCAATCTCAGGTCGTATATAGTGCACCAAGGTGTTACTTATATCCCTCAAGGTCAATCTCATATGGTATACAGTGCTCCTCAGGGCCCTGCATATCTTCTGCCAGGTCAAACTCAAGTGTTTGTAGAAATTTTATAAATACTATGATGTATTACGAGACTCTCCTGATCTAAAATTATATCCACTGTTAAATATAGAATCCTTCTACTTAATTCTTTGCGGAAATTTAATCGCCTATTGCAAACACATGAAGAAAAATCAATCACACATAACAAGATGTTTTTACCAGGAAAGCATAAGGCTAAAAACCCCAACTATTATATATTATGTATATCATGTATCATGAAACAATCTAATACAAAACTCTAATCCAAGAGCTCTTAGTACAATATACAATCATCCCACACTATCATACAAAAATTGGCTCACACATGCACCAATTTACTGCCTCTTGACAGCCTGCCTCCACTGCACAATCCCTAGTGAAGAAGATCCCTGAATGAATTCAATCATGCCTTGATTTGACTGTGCAATCCTCATTGGCATCTCCAATGTGTGTGTAGTTTCATAGAATGCGCCACTATAGTCACAACTGATAGTCAACCAGACCCTTTCACCTATCTCTCGACTGGATCTCCACTAGATCTAACATGCATGTAGTTAACAGTAGTATTTATTCAGTTGCATGTGAGACCACTACTTGTGAATTAATTAAATAATTAATTCACTGATCTCTCACTAGTGTATCTTTAGTTACAACTAGCACAACTGAGTTTAACTCACTTAACTAAGTTAAACTAAATAACAACTCATATAACTACACATCCAACTATGTTACAACTTTGTATCACTCAGTTACAATGAAATCCACTGTGCATGTCCCACCAACCAACCTTGGAACTCGTAATTCCTTCAATCAACTGGTTTTCCACATTAGTTAATTGAAATCAAGTGCTTCAAGAGAATAGATTATTATTTATTGTCTGATTATTATTAAGGGCTAATAATAATCGACATGCATTCTATTTTTAGACATGCAATCTATAAATAGATTTCGCCCATGCATCTAAAAATAGAAACTCATCTATAAATATAATTTTCTCAACCATCTATAAATAGACTCCCGCTATAAATAGATTTTTCTCAACATTCTAAAAATAGACATACACCTAAAAATAGCCTGCGGGCCCCACCTAGTGTAGGTGCTTATTTTTCACTAGGATCATCTTCTTGTTGAATCTCAACACTCCCTCTCAACAAGAAAGGGATTATCCTTCACCCTGATCCTGCCTCTATGGTATTCAAATTTTCTCCTGGTGAGCGCCTTCGTCAGAATATCCACATCCTGATCTTCCGTAGGAATGTACTGAAGCAACATGATCTTCTGCTGCACACAATCTCTGATATGATGATACTAGATATCTATATGCTTAGATATATCATGAAACACAAGATTAATCGAGAGTTTAATGAAACTTTTATTATCATAATGAATCACTATAAGATCTAAATGAGAACCAAACAAACCGACTAGGATCTTCCTCATCCAGATAGCCTCACATGTATCTTGACTTGTTGCGATGTATTCCTCTTCTGCTAAACTGAGTGCCACAAATCTCTGTTTCCTACTGTACCGAGAAACAATAGTAGATCCGATACTGAAAACCCCTCCTAATGTGCTCTTTCTAATCTGCATCCGTGAAGCCATGCAACTTCACATCATCCATCTGTCTGTACCATAAGCCATACTCATATGTGCCCCTGAGATATCTCAGGACATCCTTGCCCACCTTCCAAAAGAGCTTGGTAGGCTTAACCATCGCTTGAATAAGCTGGTTCATCGCATAGCATATGTCTGGTCTTGTATTAACTAAATACACGAGTGAACCCACCAACTGTCGATAGACAGTAGCATCCACTATCTCTGCCGATGTAGCATCCTCTTTCCTCCAATTTCCTAGAAGAGGAGTATCCATGGGTTTGCAGCCCTCCATGTGAAACTTACCTAGTATCTCCCTTGAATACTTGCCTTGAGACACAAACAATTTACCATCTCGCTGTCATATTTCCAATCCAAGGAAATAGTGAAGGAGGCCCATATCCTTCATCTAAAACTCCTTTGCAAGGTCCTCCTTGCATGAGTGTATCAGCTGCTCATCACCAGTTAGTACTAAATCATAAACATAAAGAACAATGATTAAAATCTTACCCTCCACCACAATCTGGTATAGGTTTGCATCCGCCTCACTCTTGGTGAAGCCAAGTCCAGTGAAATAGTTGTCGATCCGAGTGTACCAAGCACGGGGTGCTTGCTTCAACCCATACATCGCTCTTTTGAGTCTGCACACATGCGACTCACTGCTAAAGATCTCAAATCCTTCAATATCCTCAATGTACACTTCTTCCTCAATGATCCTATTAAGGAATGTAGCTTCACATACATCTGATGAATGTGCCGACCCATCTGCGCTAAGAGAGAAAGGATGGTCCTTATGGAAGAATACCATGTGATAGGTGCAAAGGTTTCTTCATAATCAATCCCCTCGATCTGTGAGAAGCCCTAGGCAAAAAATCTTTCCTTATAATTCTCAACACTCCCATTAGTAGCTTGCTTTACCTTGTAGATCCATCTTGAACCTACCACTGATTTATCAATCAGCCTTGGAACAATTTCCCAAGCATTGTTTCTGACAATGGAGTCATACTCCTCCACCATTTCATCTACCCATGTGGGCTCCTGCATTGCTTCTTGAAAGGAAGATGGCTCTGTCACAATAAATTTTCCCATGAGAGCCATGTATCTAGTGAATCGGTCAGGAGACTGTCTCTATCTGTGCTGTGAAGTAGGGACTCCTACATTCTGTGTCGCATCAAGCTTCAGCCTCTCGGATTTTGTGGTACACCTTCTGCTAGTTCTGATGTTTGGATCTGTGTGAGTGGACTCCTCCACTCCATGAACCTCCTCCTGTGGTTGATCCATATCTAGAGACTCATCTTTGGGAACAAGCAGTTCCTCCTCTGCATGCAAGTCTAGCTCCCTCTCAAGCGACAACTTCATGAATTTCTCCTCATTGAATTTTATATCCCGTCGCACCACAATCATTCAACTGTTTGGAAAATACACATGATAATTATGGGGTGTTTATGTGTACCCCACAAATATTCCAACTTCAGCAGTTAGCTCCAGCTTCTTCCTAGCGTTCTTGGTCACATGCACATAAACATATGAGCCAAAAATATTAAAGTGAGAAACATTCAGTTTCTTACCAGTAAAAGCTTCTTTAGGTGTACTCATGCCAAGTACTATATGAGGACAATGGTTTTTCACATAAACCTTAGTGTTGCATGCTTTCGCCCAAAAGTGCATTGGTAGGCCCTAATCATGTAGCATAGCTTGTGCAACACCCATGATCGGTTTTTTCTTCCCCTCCACGACCCCATTCTACTATGGGTTATGGGGCACTATGAGTTCTCTCCAAATTCCTTCTTTTCTACAAAAGTCTTTGAATTTGTTCAAGATATATTCACCACCATTATTTCTCTGCAGAGCCTTCACTTTCTTCCCTGAATCTTTCTCCACCAATGCTTTAAACTCACAAAACTTTGAGAATTTTTGATCCTTCTTCTGCATGAAGAAGATCCAACATCTATGAGAATATTCATCAACAAAAATAACATAATACCCGTGTTTTGCTGTTGAAGCAACCGAGAATGGCCCACACAAGTCTGTGTGAAATCTCTCCAGGATCACCGAAACACAGTTCTCCTTTTCATGAAAGGTGGTATTCACAAACTTACCCATAGTACATCCCTTGCACTGATCTAACTGCGCAAGTATACCCTTGGGAAGTCCAGTATAAATCTACTGCAAAATCTTCAGGGCACCATGGTGAAGATGGCCTAATCGCCTGTGCCATAATTCACCCTCATCCCGGCTCACCACTTCTTTTGCTTTTCCCACCATTGCAGTGCAGCCATCCACCTCCAAATTGTAGAGATGCTTGACTCGGATCCCCATCTTCTTGGTTTGACCCGTTGTTTTATGTCGCAGGAAAGCTTTTACATCGCTGAAAACAACGTCATAACCTCTGTCCTCCAACATTGCGACTGAGATCAAGTTCTTCTTTAGAACTGGAACATGCATAACATATTTCAACATAAATGGTTTACCTGACTCCATCTCAAAGGTAATGGTACCAATTCTGGTCGCACTGTATCTTCCATCGTCGCCCATCTCTATATGCATTTGGAGATCTTTCTCCTCAAAGTCACTGAAGAGCTCCTTATCTCCCGTCATGTGGAAGGAAGCACCACTATCAAGATACCACACCGATCCCATTGCGATTGAAACCAAGCATGCGATCAAAGAGAAATCAAGTTCAAATTGCAAGGTAAGGGCCTCACTAGCTATAGCTCCAGCAACCTTCTTGTTCTTCTTTTTTTGTGGGCAGTTAGTGGCGATATGCCCATATTCGTGACAGTGAAAACACTTCACCTTGGACAAATATAGATTCTTTCCTTTAGCCTCAAATTTTGAGTGGAATTTCTTCCCCTTTCATTTCCTTGCTTTGGCAGCCAAAGCACAATCCTCTTCATCATAATGCTTTGATGAAGAGCCATCCCTGGTGTTTCGCCTGAACTCCTCCTGCACTAGATCCGATCATAGTCGTTCCCAATCCGGTAGTTTTTCTTGTCCGTTGATAGAGTCTTGATAACTGTGCCAACTCTTAGGAAGTCCCAATAGAGCCAAACTCACCAAATCATCATCAGCAACCATGATTCCCACACTCACCAATTCATCCCTATATTGGACAAACTTTGTGAGATACTTAGGAATACTGTCGCCCTTCTCCATCTTGATTTTTCTGAGCTTATCCTTTAGCGCCAATTTCCTATGGTCGCTTCTGCTTTGGAAAAGATCTGTCAAAGCCTTCCACATTGAAAATGGAGTGGAATTCCCATGAAGGCTTGAGACAATATGGTCTCTCACACCTTCCAACAGAATCCTTCTCGTCTTCACTACTTTATTTTTCCAAGCGTCAAGTAATGCAACATCTGTCGAAGTGGGCTTAGGAACATCACTGTCGATGAATTCCTTCAAGCCATTATCTTCAAGCATTGCCTCCATCTTATTCTTCCATGCAATGTAGTTCGATCTTCCCTTGAGTGCATACACTAACCGCAAACCATTAAAAGCCATTCCGATGTTTACTCAACTGTCACACCAAGAAATTTTTGCAGCAAATTCAAATTGTTTCCACCAACAAAAATCAGCTACTGCTTCAATATTGCAATCTTATCTGCTCTGATACCATGTAGAAATATTATAAATACTGTGATGTATTACCAGAATCTCCTGATCTAATAATTATATCCACTGTTAAATACAACAATTATTCGACAGATAAAACTTCCAATGGTAAAAATAAGGGTAAAGGTAAGGCCAAAGCTGATACCCCAAAATAGGATTCTCAGAAATCTCGTGCTGATGATGGTTCGAAACGTAAACCAAAGTACCCTTGTTTGATTTGTGACGAAGAGCACTACACCAAGGACTGTCCTCGACGGGCCGAAGTGATTCGATTTCTCAAAGGCACCCAAGGCACTTCGACTGTTCTCAAAGAACCATTTTTGTCACAACAGACTCAGTTGGTAGAGAAACCTCAATCCTCTGGCCCATTTGGCTCTCAGGTTTTCATGATGAATGGTTATGCATCCATTTCTATTGCTACCCAGTCAAAATGCTATACCAAACTACGTCATGCATCGGGGAAAGAGGTCGCTGATGGTCCTCCTCCTCCACCTGCTTCAGGCCCTCTTCAGATTGAAAGGCCCTGTACTGAGCCCGTTGTCCAGCCACCTTCCAAAAGTGTACTCCGTAAGTTTTCTTATAATCCTAATGCCCGTGCTGCTCAAAATTACAGTATTGTTGAGGATTTGGCTCAGGCGCCATCTGCTATGTCTGCATTAGAAGTAATTTAGAGTTGTCCATCTCAATGGAAGGCTTTTCTATCTACCATTGGTGGGGTTGATCCTGCTGATTTGAGCCTTATCACTTTCGACTTGGAGAATTTCGTCCCACATCTCCCTGACCAGCTTGCGCTGATCATCCAAGTTGGGAGTAATGGACTGAATATCCATCGAGCAGTCGTGGATGAGGGTGTGTTTACGTGCGTCATGTCATCTACCTCCCAAAAATCCATTGGTTCTCTAGCTCTTAATTCATCTCCAAATTATCTAGAAGCGTTTGATGGAAGGGAATCTAAACCTCTTGGTGTTCTCGCTAGTTTACCGATCACTTTATATGGAAATACAGTTAACGTCGAGGTTGAAGTAGTTGACGCCAAGCTCAATTACAATCTTCTCCTTGGTCGCAGTTGGACTCATGCCATGCTGTGTGTTCCGTCCACTCTCTTTCGTGTTTTGTGATTTCCACATGTAGGAAATATCGTTACTGTCGATCAGTTGTATTTCTTCACTTCTTCATCTTCTGAGAGAAACGTTCCATACGTAGATCAATTCCTACGCCTTATGAGAATGTAGGGCTAGGTATTTTCAAAGATCCTACCCTCATGGGTATTTTTCCTCTTCCTCCACCCAACGTTGTTCAGGTTAATATGATCTCTAGGTCATATGATCAGTGGATCATCCCTTCACCCGAGTAGGTCGATTCATTTGGATATTCGATGTCGTTGAGTTCGATCGAGATTGATTATTGTGAGCTTATTTCAGCGTTGGATCCTCCGCCCTCTGATCATGCTCCTTTGGTCATGTCTCTTGACACTTACTATCAATACCCTTGGCTCGACGATTTTGTAATATCCCAAAAGGGAAAATGCAGTAATAATTAAAAACAATGGAAGAATTGCAATTAAGTAAACAATAGATCTAAAGAAAACATCAGAATATATAGAGAAGCTGAGCCATTTTATTATATGGAGATGAATTAGTTACACAATTACATAAAATGAGTAGATCTAGCCCATGAGAAGGCCTAGAATCACCCTACAATGGTGCTGCAACTAGCATTGCATAACTGGTGAGCTTACAGAAGCAATACTGCGATATCACTACTACTGCTGATATACATGTAAATGCTGCAAAGGAAAATGCAAATCTAGGGAGCTTATGAGCTCTGATGATGCCAAGATTCAAGATCTGGCCAATGTGATGGGTTCCCAAGATAACCCAGAAAGGATTTTCTAGATCTACAACTTTGGAAAAACCACCCTCCTAAGGTTTGATCCTTTATCTGCTGGGATTACAGATATGAAACTAGATCTGACAAATAGATGGCTGAAATATGGCACAAGATTAGATCTAATCTTGAAGGGGTGATCCCTCCTTCAGATCTACAAGCTAGAAGCTCTAGATCTAGCTTCTCAATATTCCAATGATGATTACAGCTACTGCTACACAATTGCTCATAAAAATACACTGTAAGAGAAAGAGAGGCTCTATGCCTACTGAAATATGTTGCAATAGACTCCAGGCTGATGGAAATACTAATGGAAAGGTGAGGGGATGATCCCTCACAAGATTACTAGCTGAAATGCTAGCAACTTCCTTCCTCCTTTGGATCTGCAATAATAGACATCGTAATTCTAGATGGAACTATTGTTGCTAGGAGGTAAATAAATCTTGTCCTGATGATAGATTTGAAATGAATCTCTGGGAATGCTGATATTTAAGCCCAAGGTGATAGGAATAATCCTACATCGGTTCGTCAACTGATATATTGAAGGACAACCTCCTCCTCTCAAACTGATCTTCAGAAATCTGTAATTTATGAATATGGATGTTTTGCAGAAAGTAGGAAAATATACGTGGCACCAATGCCTAATGTAGAATGAAGTAAAATACTCTTTCAAGAGCCACTCAATGAAAGAGGTGGGATTCTCGACCAGGAACACCCTGTGCTAAACATCACTTGCAATTTTTGCTAAACAACCCAAGAAAACAATGGAATATCACATGACAATTCTAGATCTAAACAGATCATACATCAATAATAGTCTTCAACATATTTTCATTCTTTCCTTCATCTTCTTTATATAGTGTTTGAGCCTTCCCATGCCTTTGCCCTCATCTAAACTGCGCTGTGCATGTGGACAAGATCCTCCATGTTTGACTGCATTGTCTCTCCAAGTCATCCATCATGTCTAGGTGCAATGTAAACCCTCTTCATCATGTGTGCATTAATTGCACAACATCCTCCAGCACTTCATCATGAATGCCCCATGATATTCTATTTGATCTCTTCCAAGATCTTCGTTGACTGAATCAACCTCCATGATCTATCTCATTAATGAGACGATCTCCAATTCCATTCACATTAGTAGTGGCTCCACTACCTCATTATGTAGTTCTAGGCTTAATTAATCCACATTCACACATAAAAAGTGGATATTTATTCATCTTGAGGATTATGGGTCCCTCCACCATTTTATTTACTTAATTAAGTAGGTTTATTAGGAACTCTAATACTCCAAATATCATGTGAAGATTTAGGAATATTACAGTTCTCCTCGGAAAAATGTTGCTTGTCCTCAAGAAAATGCAATAAGTAGATGCTTCAACAAACATCCTCCCTCCAAATGGCATCCTCATATGGAAGGCCTTCCCATCTGTCACAATGTGTCATGTATGTCCAGATCCAAAGCTTCTTCTCTAGAATGTCTAGAATGGCCTCCAACTGAAAAGTTAGATTCCCATCCTCATCAATGAATCTCCAAGTGGCAACCATATGATGACCAAATTCCTCCTCTGTACATGAGATACATAAGATAAAGTGGTTCATTCCCAAAGTGGAAAGTCCCAACTCATGAACTATCTCTCCAACCCATGATACATAGAGTAGAACACATATATCCATGCTCACATAATTATCCCTGTTGGCCATGTAGGAATCAAAAAACACATCTACATAGTGAAAAACAATAAGTAGAGACATATGGATGAACATGAACAATATCAAACCATATTCTCCCAATAAAAAACAACGCAGCAAAGCCTTCTACTGCCATGCTAGATCATCATGAAAATAAGTAAGAGAGCCATACTCTCTCAAAAGAAGCCACCACAACAATGCTTCTTGTTGCCATGCCAAATCAACATCAATGAGAATATGAGAGCCATACTCTCTCAATAGAAGCCACCTCAACAATTCCTATTGTTACCATACCACCTCATCATTGTACCAAATGTAGTGACCATATTATCTCAAGAGAAGCCACCTTAACGAGGCATCTTGCTGCCCCATCACATCATCATTATACCATGTACAATGACCATAATCCCCCAATAGAAGTTGTTATCACAAAATTAGACCTGAAAGGCTGCTAATAAAATCAATCTCATGCAACTATTTCAAACCAATATTTTGATTGAGGCTTAGCCTCCTCAACCTGAGAGGGCTCTCTCAAGGGTTAATGATTTTTGATAAAAATGTAGATGGCTAACTCTATGTGGGGTAATAATCAAATAGATGATAAATTTAGGTTGAAAATCACATTAGCAAGTACACATTGGGCTTATGGAGTCAAAATAGTTTTAGTAAACCAATCAATATACTTAACATGGAAGTTGAGGCATATCAGAGTTTTAGTCAAGAGATACACATGTGAAACTGTAAAAAACATAGACAGTTTGTCTATACAGGAAGTCAAAGCATCAAAGATGAATTTTGAGTAACGTAGAAAAACACCACTGCAATAGGATAGTAAAAAGATGCAATTAGAACAAGAAAACACTAGAACTCCTTCTGAATCTCAAGTTGCCTAAGTAGAAATATCTATATTTAGTTGAAAACTAGTCACTTACAATAAACACAGTCTTTTGCCAAAAAAATTCCAACCCCTGGCATATTTGAATTCTTGATATTTTATAGACCATTTACAACATGAGATAACCTTACTTGATGCTAGATACATGGAACTCCTGACTCTTGACACCTTGCCTAACCATATGACATGGTATTTATTACAAAAAGGCAACTAATCTACTAAACAATCCTATTACAAATAGGATTCAAACTCTTAATCACTTATCTATAACAACCTTATCTTAATTAAATTGCATCATTTTCCAAATGTATTAGCATATGGTCGAATCTATATGATAAGCTTCAAATATTTATAACCATAATGCTGACCTCCATCAAAGCAGGAAACAATCCCTTGTTTTCTAGGCATAGGGTCCTTTGCACTCCTGAAGCATTATGACCATCATGAACTCATTATTTCGAGGTCCTTTGTTGTTATAAATTGAAGTAACACTTTCCAAAATCCCTCCCTAAGCTCCAACTATCCAAAACCATCTTCAAACTTTTCAAATGAGCTGTAATAGACTGCGCTACAAAAGCAACATAGTTTCGCATCACTTTTCATAGCGCTGCTCTTTTACCCTTTTTTCTTCAAAATCTTGAGCTCTTTCCTCCAAAACTGACTTAATTATCTTTAAATACATCCTCCTCAGCATTTTAAGTTCTTGATTCATGTTTTTACCCCTTAAAATTTAATGAAAAATGGAAAAAAAAGCTGCTACAACAGTTTCGTAGCGCTTTTCTCCCTTTTTACACTGTTTGCGCTACAAAACTGCTGAGTGAGCAATTTTGTCCAAAATTTTCCAAAATGAAAATTGAAGATGTACTAAAACTCAAAATAAAACTGATTCCATTATATCAAAAAGCCATATGAACTGAAAAACACTGTCCTTCATGAGGTCTTTTCTTCATTTTCACATAATTTAGCTTTTGACTCTTCAATGATTGTCATTTTAATACCTTTGTTCTTTAACTCATCCTGAATCAATTTCAACTACTACTCCAAGTCTTCCACTTGATCTTTAAGTTTCCTATTACTAGCTCTCAAGTGAGTATTTATTACTCTGACAAATTTGGCTTCCTTTATTGTTGGGTCTGTCCATGTGAAAAACTGCTCTGCACTGCTTGGGCTTCAGAAATAGAACTAGTTTGACCTTCCCACAGTGCCTTCATTATTTTGAACTCTGCTTTCTAAATATTGTTCTTTCTAGCCCTCTTTCTCATCATAACGATTTCTTGGTTTTCCAACCTCAATTTCTCCTCAAGATGTTTAAACTCTATGATTTCTTCTTTTCCCTTCTTTGTTCTGTTGGCTGCATGCTTTACTGTAGGTGATGAGAGATCAACCACTTCTTCTGGGGATTTAGCAATCTCAATAGTTTCTTGAACTTCCTTGCTGCCTTCCTTAAGTTTCTTAGCATGCCTAGTTAAAGGTTTTCTAGCTTGAAAAATTAAAGCTGCATTTTCACCCTCAAACTCAAGCTTCTTTGCAGACTTAGCCTTTTTATGTTTATGCTCATCTTCTCCAATGAACTTAGCTTGAACAATGGGTGTCTCCTCTATGTAAATAACATGCAGGATGTCATGTAAATTTCCCTTTATTACTGGGCTGTCCTTTGTAGCTGTAGCAACTATTTTTCCCTTTAATGCCACTGCTTGGCTTCTTGTCACTCTTTTGATTTCCTGCTTGCTGGCATCTTGTTTTTGTTTTGCCTCTTTGAAAATCTTTGACCTCTATTTTGTAGGTGATGGAGTTGGTGTATCAAGCACTTGTGTCTAATCTGTCCTTTTCTCAACTTGTTTCCTTGGCTTCAGTTTTGCAAATTCCTTTGGTTTTGCAACCACAAGTTGACTAGAGTTTACTGCTAGTGGTGATGGAGTTCCTTTAGTTTTAGGGTTTCTAGCAGGGGTTAGGGTCTCCAACTCAAAACCATTTATAAACAAAAAGGATTTCCAATCCCTGCCTATATTTTGAAGCTCATTCAAAATCAATAACTTCATCAAACCATGATGAAACAAGGATGTTTCACAACCTTCAGATTTGGCTTGTACTTTATCAGCCATTTTTTCAAGAATTCTATGCAAATAGAAAGGGAAATTGAGTGAAATATTACCAGTGAAATGCAGAAGAAGCTTGAAATGATATGTGTAAACCTTACGATATATACCTTCACATGTAAAATATCTCTGAATGTTGAGCAGCAGCTTTGCATAAGTGTATTTGATGCAGCTTCTAGGGATAGCGTTATTGAGGTCCATATCTGCATACTCAGGTTTCATGAATTCTTTGCATGGCTCCATATCAAATTTGAAACTTTTGAACCAAGTTTCTTGACCCCTTGGTACCTCTGTCACAACAACAATAATCTCTGGTGTAATTGACACACTTAGCATCCCAACCTTGGTAGTTGTTCCATTGAAGTGCAAGGTAAATTATTTAGACATCTGTTTGTTGAAACCCTGTATCTTTTCATAAAACCGAAGACAACCTACTTTTCTGAACGCCTCCATCATTGCTTGGTCTTCAATTACGACTTTCATATTTTCAGGCTCATGCCTTAAGCAGTGTCCCCCTCTGTGAGCTTTCTTTTGCTTTGCCATGCTTCATAGAAAACCTGTCAGCCTCGCTTGATAAATTGAATCAGCTTCGCTTGAATATGTAAAACTAGTAGCCTCGCTTGATTAGTTTATATCAGCCTCACTTGATTAAGATGTAGGAAACCTTTGTATGGAACAACCACATGTTTGGCTTGACACTTCAAAGCTTAGACACTCGAATGGAGGCAAAGGAAATGAGAATGACCAATTAGGAAAGATTTTGAATTTACAATGTCATCTCATAACTGAATGATGCCTCATTCATACCCTATCATGAACATGATGGCGACAACATGGGTAAGTACACTGAATCTCATCATTAACTAACTCATCATACCACTAACCTACCATTTCCCAACGGATTCTGACATATTTCAGCTCAAATGACAAGACAGTTTAGAAACCGCGCTTTTGTAGTGTTGGCAGTGTATTTTTCCCTGTTTTCACTACGAAACTATTAGCACTTTCGTAGCACAAATCAACTTTTTTGAACTAATGGCACTACGAAAATGAGGTTTCTTGGATAATTGCACAATTTTTACTTGAAACTTTAGGAAGTGACCCACAAATGGAAATTATGAATATTTGACAATGAATGGACCTTAGAAAGTACTTTATTTAAACTTAAGTATGGGCTTTCAGCTTACAAAAAACTAACCTACCATTGATCAAATCCTAATTTGACTTCTCACCCCAATTTTGAACCATGACCAAAAAAAAACTTGACACAATGATGTTTTGAAATTTTTCTGGGTGATAACAAAAGCCAAAGCTGTAAGGCCTCCTATTACCATCCTCTATTAATGTCATGCAATGTATGGGAATAAATCAGCCCATACTCTCCCAAAAGTAACCAAAGCAACAAGGATTCTTGCTACCTCCTTACATTATTATGGTGCAAGTCATGGAGCAACAATATAGTAATGGACATGTGAAATGTCTCATCAACAAATACAAACAAGCTCCACTTTTCCACATCATGTGAGAGTTATACTTTCTCCCAAACCCAGGTACATACATGAACATGGGATACATCCCAAATAGAAATACATGTAAAGGCATGAGACATATCCCAAACAAGAGTAAATACAAGGACATAAGATATATCATGTGATGTCCAAACTCTCTCATCAATAACCAAAGTAACTGTGCCTTTTTCTTTTGCATTCTTCCCGTGATGTGCAAGGCATGAATCAGAAAAATATGACTCCTTGAGTGGTAACCATATTCACCCAAGAGAAACCAACACAACCATGCTTCTTGCTGCCCTGTATCATATATTTGAAAGTGGTTTGGAAACCTCTTGCTCCATATCAGAAACCATTCATCCCAATGAGGATGATGGATATCATTCTTCAAATACTTGGTATCCTCCCATTGTAGGATACCAACCTCCTTAAACTGTTGAAGAACTTTTCACTCCATGATATGTTGAAGTGCACCTCCAATGAGATCTCTCCATGAGATTCTCTTCTCATCAATGGCCCTCCAAAACCAATAAGGTTTTGGATCTGTTGTAGGTAGAAGTGTCTCTTTGAGCTGTGAGATGCTCATTGAGAAAGTGTCATCTAGAAAGGAGAAAATATTTCTCATCTCAATATGTCTACCATCTATCATCTTTTCCTCCATTTCTTCATGAATGAAGCTGCCATATGATTGCTCCCATGAGAAATTGGTCCTCTTCTTCTCGCTGCTGCTCATTAACAACGTTGTAGATCTATAAGGTGATACATGTGCTACCTCAAAGCAAGGCACAATGATGAAATCATAGCCAGCCATTGTACATAGGATCATACTCATCCCATCTTCAGAAATTCTACGTTTCAACTCAAAGGGTTGAATGTAGTCCATCAATGATAAAATATGATGGTTCTTCATCTCTTCCTTGATTATATCAAGGGTCCTCTGTGTAGTGATATAATGCTGCTCCAAATCAACATGATGTTCTAACCCTTGGTCATGCAATATCCACGATGGCATGTCCCCATAAGTTTCAATAAGAGGTGCTGAAACAATATGTGATGAAAATGGATGCATACCTTGGATCAAATGAGATTCAGAAACATCTTGCAAGGACACAAGAGTTTCCTCTTCCGGTGTAAAGGTCTCTCGAACTGCTGGTAAGAGTGATGACTGGTGCACTTCTACAAGTGTACCAGCGCTGATATCTGTCTCCTCCTCCTCATGCATCTCATCAATCATGCATGGGGCTCCAAATTTCAAGAAAAAAAGACTATCTTTCAAAGATGCAAGTGATCCTCCTCTTGATGTAAGCACATCTGCAACTGGTGGTGGTAGAGGCTCCTCCTCTTGAGTGATAATGAGAACATCTTCTCTTGAATATTCATGCACTATCCCCTTGATGATGGGAAATGTCACTGTGTGAGATATCTCTGGTTTCTTTCTACCATACTTTTCCTTCAATATTTGAATAAATTTTTAATAGGCAGACACTTTCATGTGTGACAAGTGACTGAACCACCATTTTCTTGCTTCACCCTCTAGGTGTAGAGCTGCAAACTCCACAACCTCTCTTTCTGATATAGGATATTTCAGAAAGAATGTAAATAATTCTTCCCTCCAAGCCCTCAAGGTGCTATTGGAAGGTCCTTCAAATGTAGGCAAGAAGAATCTATGCCTCTTTCTTCTATTGCTTCTTCTGGATCTCCTCTCTTCTTTGAGTTGTAGAAATTGTTGGAGAGAGAGATTCTCCTTCAATGCTCTAGGCTGTGACTTGTATTTAGACAAATATTCACTTAGGGTCTTATGCCCCAAGCCTTCATCATATTCAAACCAGTACTCTTTCTCAAAGAAAGTGGATCTAGTGGAATAATGTTAAGCTCTTTGCTTCTCCGATCTTCTTTGTTGCTGAAAAGAAGTGTTGGGACCTTCTTCATCTTGAAACCTTCTTGAGGTTTCTCTTTTCCTTCCTCTTCTTGTTTCATTGATCTCCTTAGAGAGATATTTTATAGATCTAAAGGAAGATGAGGCAAAACTTAATCCCTTCATAGTAGATCTCTACTTTATTCTTTTATTATGTTGTCAAAATGTCCACAAGCTGAGCCAAAGATCATGCTCTGATACCACTGTAATATCCAAAAAGGGAAAATGCAGTAATACTTAAACACAATATAAGAACTACAACTAAGTAAACGATAGATCTAAAGACAACATCAGAATATACAGAGAAGCTGAGCCATTTTATTATATGGATATGAATCAGTTACACAATGTACGCAAAATGAGTAGATCTAGCCCAAGAGAAGGCTTGGAATCACCCTACGATGGTGCTGCAACTAGCACTGCGTAACTAGTAAGCTTACAGAAGCAATACTGCATTGTCCCTGGTGCTGCTGATATACATGTAAATGGTGCAAAGGAAAATAAAGATCTAGGGATCTTCTGAGCTCTGATGATGCCAAGATTCAAGATCTGGCCAATGTGATGGGTTCCCAAGATAACCCAGAAAGGATTTTCTAGATCTACAACTTTGGAGAAACCACCCTCCTAAGGTTTGATCCTTTATCTGCTGGGATTATAGATTTGAAACTAGATTTGAAAAATAGATGGCTGAAATATGGCACAAGATCAGATCTAATATTGAAGGGCTGATCCCTCCTTCATATCTACAAGATAGAAGCTCTAGATCTAGCTTCTCAATCCTCCAATGATGCTTACAGTTGCTGCTACACAACTACTCATAAAAACTGCACTGTAAGGGAAGGAGAGGCTCTATGCCTACTAAAATATGCTGCAACAGACTCCAGGCTGATGGAAATAATGATGGCAAGGTAAGGGGATGATCCCTCACAGGATTACTAGCTGAAATGCTAGCAAGTTCCTTCCTCCTTTGGATCTGCAATAATAAACAACGTAATTCTGGATGGAACTATTGCTGCTCGGAGGTCAATAACTCTTAGCCTGATGCCAGATCTGAAGTGAAGCTCTAGGAATGCTAATATTTAAGCCCAAGGTGATAGGAATAATCCTACACCGGTTCCTCAACTGATATATTGAAGGACAACCTCCTCCTCTCAAACTGATCTTCAGAAATATATAATTTCTGAATATGGATGTTCTATAGAAAGAAGGAAAATATATGTGGCACCAATTCCTTATGTAGAATGAAGTAAAATACTCTTTCAAGAGCCACTCAATGAAAGAGGTGGGATTCCCAACCAAGAACACCCTGTGCTAAAGAACACTTGCAATATTTGCTAAACATCCCAAGAAAGCAATGGAATGTCACATGACAATTCTAGATCTAAACAGATCATACATCAATAATAGTCTTCAACATATCTTCATTCTTGCCGTCATCTTCTTTATATAGTGTTAGTGAGCCTTCCCATGCCCTAGCCCTCATCTAAAATGTGCTTTGCATGTGGACAAGATCCTCCATGTTTGACTGCTCTGTCTCTCCAAGTCATCCATCATGTCTAGGTGCAATGTACACCCTCTCCATCATGTTTGCATTAATTGCACAACATCCTCCATCACTTCATCATGAATGCCCAATGATCTTTTGTTTGATCTCTTCCAAGATCTTAGTTGATTGAATCAACCTCCGTGATCTATCTCATTAATGAGACATGATCTCCAATTCCATTCACATTAGTAGTGGCTCCACTACCTCATTATGTAGTTCTACGCTTAATTAATCCACATTCACACATAAAAAATGGATATTTATTCATATTGAGGATTATAGGTCCATCCACCCTTTTATTTACTTAATTAAGTAGGTTTATTTGGAACTCTAATATTCCAAATATCAAGTGAAAATTTAGGAATATTATAGATTTGGATTCACCTGATCTCATAAGTGAGATATTTCCCTCTGATGAGGCCATCATGGAAACTATGTCGCTTGAGGATCCTCCTTGGGATGATAGTCATCATCATTCCTCGTTCATGCATGGCCTTGGGGCCATGTCTACGTGTCTCAAGAGGTTTTCTTCTCAAGTTCCTTCTCCTCCACTTCAAACGCCCATCCTAACACATGAAGTATTTTCAGAAGGTAACTTGGGCAACATCACACAAACGATGCCTATCGACATCTCCATTAAACCGGGGATTGTTGAGAACATCCATATTGGGGTGACCTGTTCTTTCGATGAGATCCAGGTCTATACTAGTCTCTTTCGCGAGTATCACGACATTTTTTCATGGTTTTACGAATAAATGCCCGACATTGATCCAAGTATAGTGGTGCATGAGATTCCTACCTATCCGGGTGCAAAACCTATTCACCAACATCTTCGTCTTGTGCACCCTTCAAAGGCGGCCACTATTAAAGGTGAAGTTGAAAAAAATTCTTCAGGTTGGTTTTATCTATCCGATTCCCTTGACATAATGGGTTTCCAATATTGTTCATGTGGATAAGAAACATGGTACTATTTGGGTCTGTGTTGACTACTGTGATATCAACCGTGCTTTCCCTAAGGATAATTATCCCACTCCTTTTATTAATCAGATCATTGATGACTATGCTGGGAGTGAGATCTTTTCCCTTATGGACGGGTTTTTTGGAAATAACCAGATTAACATACTTCTGGCTGATCAACATAAGGCCGCCTTTATCTATCCTTGGGATACTTTCGCCTATAAAAAGCTCCCTTTTGGTCTTAAAAATGTTTGGGATACATTTCAGCGAGCAATGTCATATGCTTTCCATGATATCAAGCGCATTGTTCAACCTTATCTGGATGACCTTCTGGCTCATTCGGCTAGGCGTAAAGACCATCCTGATCATCTCCGTCATATTTTTCTTCACTGTCGATGCTATAAAATCTGGCTTAATCCGTATAAGTGCATTTTATGCATTGACTCCGATAGACTCTTAGGGTTTATCATTTCCAAAGATGGGATTCATCTTGATCCACTCAAAGTTGAAGCTATTGTTATTCTCCCCTCTCCTTCCTCCTTACATCAGCTGCAGAGTCTGCAGGGGAAAGCTAACTTCCTGTGACGTTTTATACCTAAACATGCTAAAGTGGTTAAAGGATTTACGTGATTACTGAAGCAAGGTGTCCCGTTCCTCTGGGATGAGATTGGCCACAAGTATTTTGATGCACTGAATATGTTGCTAGTCAATGCTCCTCTGTTGCATCATCCAAATTATCATCACGATTATTCCCTCTATTTGGCTGCTGCATTTAGCACTATCGCCATGGTTTTGGTCCAAGACGATGATGATGGTGACGAGCATGTCATTTAGTATCTATCTCGTAATCTTCTCGATACTGAGACGCATTATGCCCATGTCGAGAAGTTGGCATTGGCTACTGTTCAATATGTTCAACGTTTTTGTCACTACATTCTGTTGCGCATAGTGACTGTGATTTATGATTGCAACCCTATGAATTACATATTGACTCGTCAATTGTTGGGGGACAAGTACTCAAAGTGGATTGTTATCCTCCAAGAGTTCGATTTGGAGTTCACTATCGCCAAGTCAAAGAAGTCATTGGTCTTCGCCGATTTGATCTGCTCTCTCCCTTCTGATTCTGCTCCATCTGGTTCCAAGGAACACATTCCGGATGACACACTTTTTCTGATTAGCACCCTCGATCCTTGGTATAGTGATATCATTGTATATCTTCAGACTTCCACCTTTCGATCTGAGTTAACGAAGGATGCTTGTTGATGCATATATCATCAATCGCAACCCTATCGCATAGTCAGAGGTACACTCTACTGCATCGGAGTTGATTCCATTTTCCGCTGGTGTTGACTCTCGAGGAGGATGAAAAGGTCTTGAATGATTTTCATAGTGGCACCTGTGGTGGTCACATGTATGGATATGCTACTGCACAGAAAATTCGCCGTGCTGGCTATTTCTGGCCCACCATCTTTAAAGACTGCATTGTTGCTGTCCGTAAGTGCCATGATTGCTAGATATATCAGCGCAAGATGTGCGCACCACCTTCCCATATTCACCCTGTCATTATTGTTGGTCCCTTTGTGAAATGGGGCATCGATTTTATGACGTGTAACCCTCACTCAGCCAGGGGGCATGCTTATATTATCGTAGCTGTTGACTACTTCACAAAATGGGCCAAAGAAATGCCTACACTTACAGCTGACGGTAAGACAATGACACAATTTCTATTCAATCATTTCATTTCTAGGTTTGGTGTCCCTCAAGCCATTGTTACCAATCATGGTTCCCATTTTTGGCATTACATGGTGGCTGAGTTGACTTCCAGGTTGGGTCTACGTCACGACAGCTCAACACCGTACTACCCTTAGGCCAATGGTAGGTTGAAGCCATGAACAAATTTCTCGTCACTATGCGTCAATGTACGATTAGGATGCACAAATCAAACTGGCATCATGTTGTTTCAGCTCTCTGGGCTTACCGATCCTCAGTGAAGGATGCGACTAGATTCACTCCATTCCAGCTTGTCTATGGTCTGGAAGCTACCCTTCCAATTGAATGTGAAATTCCTTCTCTCAAAATAGTTGTTGAATTGTTGCCAAATACAGAGCGTCTTCTATATTTAGAGTGGCTTGATGAAACTCGCCGCTTTGCTGCTCTTGTCATAGAAGCACAGAAGAAGCGGGTCAAAGCTCATTTTGACCAATCAGTTTCCCCTCGTTCCTTTATATAAGGAGATCTCATCCTCATGTATGACCAAGCTAAAGATAAGTTGGGGGCAGGAAAATTTTAACCCATGTGGCATGGGCCCTACATTGTTAAGTGCGTTTTGCAGAACGAGGCTTATGAGCTTATTGATTATGAAGGTCATCCTATGGATCAGCCCAGAAATGGGTTGTATCTTAAAAAGTACCATGCATGAGTCATTCGTGCATGTTTCTTTGTACATAGGCGTTTTTTCATTTTTGTACATTTTTGGCTTGGTGTGCTTTGCGAGCATTTTCCTGCTTATTGGATCATTGCTTATTGTGCAGATGTCTATTAACCCTCATGTCGGTTTCGTGGATGGTGCTTCATGTAGTACCCGAAATCTGTCTTCGGAAGCCTGGGTGATTTATAATCCTGCAGATGAGTTGATAGAACTACAAGGTATTTTTCTAGGACGAACCACAAACAATGTCGCTGAATATATTGTTATTATTGAACTATTAACCAAGGCCATTGCCCTCAACATTCGTGCATTGATTGTTAACCTAGAATCACATATTGTCGTTCTTCATCTTAATGGGCATTATTCTGTTAGAAATCCTCACATATTAAGGTTTTATTTGTGTGCTCGTTTACTAGAAAGATATTTTGATTATATTACATATCAACATATTCCTAGACGAATGAATGCGTTAACTGATACAGTAGCCAATATTGTATTAGATAGACATTTGCGTAATTTGTAAAACATCACCATCACATGACAAGATCCATATAGGAAAATAGATGTGTATATATATATATATATATATATATATATATATATATATATATATATATATATATATATATATATATATATATCGAGTGTTTGCATCCATGTGCATCATAAGTTCAAAAAATATGTATGTTTCGCTTACATCCTGAGACATCATGTCTCTCAAAATATGCGTAAATGAAAAACTCATGTCACGCCACATGGACGCTATGATCGCATGTCACCGTTCGTACAAGCCGCCCCCGCAAGTGGTGAAAATGGGCCCCATACCCCAAGAGTGTGTCTCTGGTACGCGCTAGGGACATCATCAAATCTCGCATAGTCTAGGATCCCATAGGAAATTCCTTCCAAGTTGCGTATGATTTCCTCCTCTTCGCCTCCATGACCATGAGGGGCCACATCAAAATCATGAGGAATCCTCTGTGCTATTGGCGACATGCCTGCAGGTCTTTCTGGGCCAAAATCTACAATTATGTGGATTAATGTAAGAACATGCATTAAAAAAAAATCATAATAATCATCAAAAAAAAAAAAAGAGTCTTACCCAATGCTTCATTCCAATCATCTCCTGCTCTAAGTGGGGGATTCACATCACCGGTGAAGTCCGTGCTAGAATAGGGCCAGTCCTCCATGACGATCAGCTGTCAGATGAGCCACTCAAATAAATCTGGTCTCTAGGACATCTGTTGACCACCCCCTGATCTTGGCATTAGAGATGCCCAATGGACCATCCGTGGCTCCTAGGCTGGTGGTGTCAGAAGTATCACTTCCTGACGTTGGAAAATTGGTGACCGTTCCAAGATGAAAGGTACCAAGATGGACCCATAGCTGAGCTGCTTCAGCTTACCATTCTTGCATTTTGTCAACTGGTGTTTTATGTTGATTGTTACCGCCTCTACCCAGTTGTAGAGAGTTGGTGCCATGCAATCCACTGCAAGAAGTAATTGTGTTTTTGTGGCCTCGTGTGGAGCCTGAACTCCAGCACCTCGCATGATAGTGTGTAGCACTACTATGAGTGCCAGATCGAGAATGGTTTGGATGTCCACCTTCCCACTTTTGGATTGTTTCCATGCTCCTCGGCACACTCTGTCAATAACCATACTCATGTTTTCCATTGTGGGCCAAGTACCTGTCAGGATTGGTACTGCCCCCCTCCGCGACAATCAGGTTATGAAGTACACATCCAAGACTTCAATCTCGAGTTCTTGATTGTGAATAATGAATCTTCTTGATCAATGTCCCAGACCCTGATCAAGTACTGCAATAGCTCTAGTTGAGCTCTGAGACATGGTGCCATGAATAAATTGTTGAGCCCGTAGTCCCTGAGAACTTCCTTGCCTCTCACATTGCCATTGGCTTCCTAATCTTCGTCGCTATGTTCTTGTTCTTTCCATTCGATCACCATTTTGTCCTTTCACACCTTCAAAAAAATCCATATGGTTGTCATTAGTCAAATTCAATGCTTTTGAAATGGTAAAATTGGGCTCATTGTTTGAATTCACAAGCTTAAATGGTCGCCGTGGTTGGTGCACCCCTGTTTGGATTTAAGGCCGGCTGGCGTCAGTCCATGCCCAATACCCGCGCCGATCGTTGTGCTCTAATTTTTACAAAACTCCCCCCATAAATCTACACAATGGGTTGCAGGTAATGAAAATGATATCAAAATGCAGGGAAGGATGTGAGTTCTTACCTGGAATAAATGAATTCATGATTAGCCTTCTGGATTGCCCGCTATTAGCTCTGCAAAATCACAGTGAAAAAGGGTAACAAATTTCTCACAAGAGGTAAAAGTGAAAAGTAATTTATTTTTTACCATTTATGGCATTTTATAAACTTTTGAGAACCCTAATTAGGTTTTGAAACATATTTTTTCGATTATTTTGCTATTTTATTTTGAAAAATTTGTTTTACGTGCATCTCTTGTGTAGCGACAGGTCCTCTATGGGACGAAGATGAAGTGACGAGTTGTATTTTATACTTTTTCGGACTCGGTAAAAACACGAAAAAGTCACTCCTGGAGTCATCTTTCAGCTCTTTTTTGGCTCTCGAAAATTGAAAAGATTGTCGAGACTCTTGTCGTTTTGAACTCGTTAAATGATTGCTAAATGATATCTACCCAGTGTACATTTACCCCTTTTTTGGGTTGGGATATATTATTTACGAAAAAAGAATACCTTAGCCTATCACGAAGAAGAGGTTCTCTTAGACATAGTTTTCTACCTTTTCGGATCAGTGAGACTACCTACGAAAAGTGACTGCCAGAGTTTTCTTTCCACTTCTTTTCAAACTCTATAAACATGAAAAGATACCGAGTTCTTCATTTGTCAGACTCGTTAAAACTTACATGACAAACACATGCTATCCCCTTCAAGATTTTTTCCAAAAATAATTTGGGTACTTGCCAGCAATGGTGGGGGAAAATGGAACTAGTTCTCAGTCATGTCAGCATTATGTCGCTCTTGAACATGACACTCATTTGCATTCGTGTCGGGTTGGGGACATCTCATTTCGTCATTTTTGCCTCCATGGGTTTAGGTAATCTGTTTTTACCTCTCCTCTACTCTTTGCCACTTCATCATGATCTCAGATCCCTTGATGTCAAATACTGCCAAGTAGAGAGTCGTGTCACTGATATGTTCAAGAGAAATTTTCGTTTGAATTTTTCACCCTCCCTCTAATCCTTTGTTTGGTCGTGATTCATTATCATCTTATTCCTCTGTCTTGTGTCGATGATGTGGGAAACATTATGGCCCTCCTTCGACCAGGTCACTTCCTATCGACTTCAACTCATTATCTAAGAAGCTGATCTAGAGATTCCCTTCTGGTACCTTGGAGCTTGCATGCCTCAAGGGAAAGTTCTTCGCATTCGACGACAGGTCCTCATTATTGACCTTCGATCGAGTGATTCCGTGGGTGTTTGACGCCAGATCACTGTTCACATTTCATGGATTGTACTATTTGTACCTTGAAGCCATTGTCATTATTGGTTGTTTCTCTCATGCCCGTTAACGACTTACATCATTGGCTCGTAATCAGGTAATTTTCTTGCATGTTTGACTTCAACTCACATATTCGCATGCTTGAATTTGTACTTGTTCTGGTCGAGATGGAGCGTAAGACGCTAGGTTTTGACTGATAGAATCCAGGCTGCGAGATATTTTGGTTTATCGTGACTATATGCATGACTCTTTTGATTGGATGGCTGCGACCATACCTGAGTCGATTTATTGATCCTTATTGCTGGATGGCTGCATCCATACCTCAGATTTCAATTTTATATGTACTCTATTATGGATGGCTGGGCCCATGCCACATGTTCATGTATCAGAGATGTCAGTTGTATTTTTACTTGCAGGTCTTGTAGAAATTATATACATTAAGCATGCATATCTCCTAGATTCCCCTTATCTCACAATATTTAACTTCTTGCAAAATATAGAATCATTCCACTGTTAATATTTTGTGGAAAATTAATTGCACACACATGTGAAGCATAAATAAAAACAATCGCACATAACACAATTGTTTAACGGGAAAGCCTGAAGCTGAAAACCCCAACTATCATATATTATGTATCATGGAAATCATGTAACAATCTCATACAAAGCTTAGTACATCAAGCTCTCAGTACAATCAATCATCACACGCTAACATACAAGAAATCTGCAAATCCATGCACCAATCTCAGCCCTCCTGCTAGCCTGCCTCCACTGCGCAATCCAAGCTGATTACAAAGACCAATTTGATGCAATCCCACTCTTCTTGACTACGTTATTATCATTGGAAAATCCAATGTATATGTAGATGCAATTCATGCATCACTATGGTCACAACATATAGTCTATGTCACCCTTTCACCTATCTCTGCACTGGGTCTCCACTGGATCTAACATGCACTGTAGTTAACTGCTGTATTGTTCAGTTGATTAGTGAGTTATTATTTGTGAATTAATTAACTAATTAAGACACTCCACTCTCACTAGTGTATCATTCAGTTAGATTAGATACAAATAGCTCAACTGAGTCTAACTGAGTTAAACTGAATACAACTCCATGAACTACTCTTCCAACTCTGTCATAACTTTGCCACTTCAGTTCTAACTGAGTCCTTCATACATGAACTCCAGTAAACCCTTAGGAATTGCGTAATTCCTTCAGCCCACTGATTTGAAAAATATATATATTGAAATTAAGTGCTCCAAGAGAATAAGTTGCTGTTTAGAGTCTGATTATTATTAAGAGCTAATAATAATCGACATGCATCTATTTTTAGATCGACGATCTATAAATAGACTTTGCCCAATATTCTAAAAATAGAATCTCATCTATTTTTCAAATTTGACCAACCATCTACAAATAGCCTCCTACTACATATAGTATATGCTCACCATGTCTAAAAATAGAAATACACCTAAAAATAGCCTGTGTGGGCCCCACCTAGTTTAGGTGATTATTTTCCAACTAGGATCAAGGATGATGTTTCAGGATGCCTCCTTCACTGTTTCTTGTTGCAAAATTCAATACTCCCTCTCAACAAGAAAGGACTATATTTGCATGCGACATGCAACTCCATGCATTCGCCCTGCAACTCTTGCTGCAACACTTCCGAAACTGAAAGGCTCCAAACAACTCAATCAGTCTAATGCATCTATCATCAAAGTCTTTGACTTATGCTTAGCTACTGCACATGTCTTCAGGAACCACTGCGTTTATTGGAACTCGCACCCATGCACTCGCACTTGTCGTCAGAATCTGAACCGCGCTCCAAATATCTGACACTGTCACTTTGATCTCACTGCATCAATCCAACTAATCATGCTACTGCTGCTCTATGGGCACCTCGTAGCCAGGTTCAATTCATGAGATCCACACCATCTCAATGAATCCTGCCCAAAAATTTCTTCTTGGATTATCCATGCATTTCACCCCACGTCTTACCGGTGGTATAGCTGCATGCACTCCCTCTTCCCATCTGGCACGAAATTTATCTACATGAGTGGTTTCTCCCACTCCATGATCCTCATCTTGTGGCTGCTCCACATCCCGAGGTTCACTCTTACCTGCATGCAAATCCTACTCCCTCTCAAGCGTCAATTGCATGGCTTTCTCGCACTTCCCAACAGTAGGAAGCTCAGTAGAAATCCCATCTACATCAAGTCTATAGAGATTCTTCACACGAATCCCAGCCTTCTTGGCTTGCTCCATGGCTTTGAGTCTCATTGTAATTTTCCCGCCATCACGAAATTTTCTAACAAAAGAGCTGATTTTAAATCGATGATATCTCCCTCATCTGAGCTCCGATTCGACCGTTATTTTTTTTCAATTTGGGTATTTTTTCACAAGGAATCCAAATATGCTATTTGTTTCTGAAAAATTTTCATCAAAATATTCAGATATTCTCTGCAATCTCACGCACCCAAATAATTCCTGCTCTCATACCATGTAGAAAAATTATAACACCACTCCAATACCATGTTGAAATTATATACATTAAGCATGCATATGTCCTAGATTCCCCTGATCTCACAATATTTAACTTCTTGAAAAATACAAAATCATTCCACTGTTAATCTTTTGCAGAAAATTAATTGCACACACATGTGAAGCATAAATAAAAACAATTGCACATAACACAATTGTTTAACGGGAAAGCCTGAAGTTGAAAACCCCAACTATCATATATTATGTATCATGGAAATCATGTAACAATCTCATACAAAGATTAGTACATCAAGCTCTCAGTACAATCAATCGTCACACACTAACATAGAAGAAATCTGCAAATCCATGCACCAATCTCAGCCCTCCTGCTAGCCTGCCTCCACTGCGCAATCCAAGCTGATTACAAAGACCAATTCGATGCAATCCCACTCTTCTTGAACGCGTTATTATCATTGGAAACTCCAATGTATATGTAGATTCAATTCATGCATCACTATGGTCACAACAGATAGTCTATGTCACCTTTTCACCTATCTCTACACTGGGTCTCCACTGGATCTGACATGCACTGTAGTTAACTGTTGTATTGTTCAGTTGATTAGTGAGTTATTATTTGTGAATTAATTAACTAATTAATTCGCTCCACTCTCACTAGTGTATCATTCAGTTAGATTATATACAACTAGCTCAACTGAGTCTAATTGAGTTAAACTGAATACAACTCCATGAACTACTCTTCCAACTCTGTCATAACTTTGCCACTTCAGTTCTAACTGAGTCCTCCATGCATGAACTCCAGTAAACCCTTAGGAATTGCGTAATTCCTTCAGCCCACTGATTTTCCAAATCTGTTCACTGAAATAAAGTGCTCCAAGAGAATAAGTTGTTGTTTATTGTCGGATTATTATTAAGAGCTAATAATAACCGACATGCATCTATTTTTAGATCAACGATCTATAAATAGACTTCGCCCAATCTTCTAAAAATAGAATCTCATCTATTTTTCACATTTGACCAACCATCTACAAATAGCCTCCTGCTACATATAGAATATGCTCACCATGTCTAAAAATAGACATACACCTAAAAATAGCCTGTGTGGGCCCCACCTAGTTTAAGTGATTATTTTCCAACTAGGATCAAGGATGATGTTTCAGGATGCCTCCTTCACTATTTCTTGTTGCAAACTTCAATACTCCCTCTCAACAAGAAAGGAATGTCTTTGCATGCAACATGCAACTCCATGCATTCGCCCTGCAACTCTTCCGAAACTGAAAGGCTCCAAACAACTCAATCAGTCTAATGCATCTATCATCAAAGTATTCGACTTATGCTTAGCTATTGCACATGTCTTCAGGAACCACTGCGCTGTTGAACTCTACACCCATGCACTCTGCATTTGCTGTCAACTCTGAACCGCGCTCTAGTATCCGACACTGTCACTTTGATCTCATTGCGTAAATCCAACTGATCATGCTACTGTTGCTCTATGGGAACCTCATAGCCAGGTTCAATTCATGAGATCCACACCATCTCAATGAATCCTGCCCAGAAATTTCTTCTTGGATTATCCATGCATGTCACCCCACCTTTTACCTGGTGGTATAGCTGCATGCACTCCCTCTGCCCATTTGGCATGAAATTTCTCTGCACGAGTGGTTTCTCCCACTCCATGATCCTCATCTTGTGGCTTCCCAACATCCTGAGGTTCACTCTTACCTGCATGCAAATCCTGCTCCCTCTCAAGCGTCAATTGCATGGCTTTCTCGCACTTCCCAACAGTAGGAAGCTCAGTAGAAATCCCATCTACATCAAGTCTATAGAGATTCTTCACATGAATCCTAGCCTTCTTGGCTTGCTCCATGGCTTTGAGTCTAAGGAACACCTTTCCTTTTCCAACTCGTGCACATTGTAATTATCCTAGTCATCGCGAAATTTTCTAACAAAAGAGCTGATTTTAAATTGATGATATCTCCCTCATCCGAGCTCCAATTCGACCGATATTTTTTTTCAATTTGGGTATTTTTTCGCAAGGAATCCAAATATGCTATTTGTTTCTGAAAAATTTTCAGCAAAATTTTCAGATATTCTCTGCAATCTCACGCACCCAATTAATTCTTGCTCTCATACCATGTAGAAAAATTATAACACCGCTCCGATACCATGTAGAGATTATATACATTAAGCATGCATATGTCCTAGATTACCATGATTTCACAATATTTAACTTCCTGAAAAATACAAAATCATTCCACTGTTAATCTTTTGCGGAAAATTAATTGCACACACATGTGAAGCATAAATAAAAACAATCGCACATAACACAGTTGTTTAACGGGAAAGCCTGAAGCTGAAAACCCCAACTATCATATATTATGTATCATGGAAATCATGTAACAATCTCATACAAAGCTTAGTACATCAAACTCTCAATACAATCAATCGTCACACACTAACATAGAAGAAATCTACAAATCCATGCACCAACCTCTGCCCTCCTGCTAGCCTACTTCCATTGCGCAATCCAAGCTGATTACAAAGACCAATTCGATGCAATCCCACTCTCCTTAACTGTGTTATTATCATTGGAAACTCCAATGTATATGTAGATGCAATCCATGCATCAATATGGTCACAACAGATAGTCTATCTCACCCTTTCACCTATCTCTACACTGGGTCTCCACTGGATCTGACATGCACTATAGTTAATTGTTGTATTGTTCAGTTGATTAATGAGTTATTATTTGTGAATTAATTAATTAATTAATTCACTCCACTCTCACTAGTGTATCATTCAGTTATATTACATACAACTAGCTCAACTGAGTCTATCTGAGTTAAACCGAATACAACTCCATGAACTACTCTTCCAACTTTGTCATAACTTTGCCACTTCAGTTCTAACTGAGTCCTCCATGCATGAACTCCAGTAAACCCTTAGGAATTGCATAATTCCTTCAGCCCACTGATTTGACAAATCTGTATACTGAAATTAAGTGCTCCAAGAGAATAAGTTGCTGTTTAGAGTCTGATTATTATTAAGAGCTAATAATAATCAACATGCATCTATTTTTAGATCGACGATCTATAAATAGACTTCGCCCAATGTTCTAAAAATAGAATCTCATCTATTTTTCACATTTGACCAACCATATACAAATAGCCTCCTACTACATATAGAATATGCTCACCATGTCTAAAAATAGACATACACTTAAAAATATCCTATGTGGGCCCCACCTGGTTTAGGTGATTATTTTCCAACTAGGATCAAGGATGATGTTTTAGGATGCCTCCTTCACTGTTTCTTGTTGCAAAATTCAATACTCCCTCTCAACAAGAAGGGAATGTCTTTGCATGAGACATGCAACTCCATGCATTCGCCCTGCAACTCTTCCGAAACTAAAAGGCTCCAAACAACTCAATCAGTCTAATGCATCTATCATCAAAGTATTTGACTTCTGCTTAGCTATTGCACGTGTCTTCAGGAACCACTGCGCTGTTGAACTCTGCACCCATGCACTCTGCACTTGCTGTCAACTCTGAACCGCACTCCAGTATCCGACACTGTCACTTTGATCTCACTGCATCAATCCAACTAATCATGCTACTATTGCTCTATGGGCACCTCGTAGCCAGGTTCAATTCATGAGATCCACACCATCTCAATGAATCCTGCCTAGAAATTTCTTCTTGGATTATCCATGCATGTTGCCCCACCTCTTACCTGGTGGTATAGCTGCATGCACTCCCTCTGCACATTTGGCACGAAATTTATCTGCATGAGTGGTTTCTCCCACTCCATGATCCTCTTCTTGTGGTTGCTCCACATCCCGAGGTTCACTCTTACCTGTATGCAAATCCTGCTCCCTCTCAAGCGTCAATTTCATGGCTTTCTCGCACTTCCCAACAGTAGGAAGCTCAGTAGAAATCCCATCTACATCAAGTCTATAGAGATTCTTCACACGAATCTTAGCCTTCTTGGCTTGCTCCATGGATTTGAGTCTAAGGAACACCTTTCCTTTTCCAACTTGCGCACATTGTAATTGTCCCGCCATCGCGAAATTTTCTAACAAAAGAGCTGATTTTAAATCGATGATATCTCCCTCATTCGAGCTTCGATTCAACCGATATTTTTTTTAAATTTCGGTATTTTTTCGCAAGGAATCCAAATATGCTATTTTTTTTATATATATTTTTTCTTTTTTTC
Source organism: Pinus albicaulis (assembly GCA_034641835.2). NCBI lineage: Eukaryota > Viridiplantae > Streptophyta > Pinopsida > Pinales > Pinaceae > Pinus > Pinus albicaulis. The sequence goes on along the minus strand of JAXQQM020060809.1, from coordinate 230,471 downwards.
TGAAAAAATTTCATCAAAATTTTCATATATTCTCTGCAATCTCGCGCACCCAAATAATTCCTGCTCTCATACCATGTAGAAAAATTATAACACTGCTCTAATACCATGTAGAAACTATATACATTAAGCATGCATATGTCCTAGATTCCGCTGATCTCACAATATTTAACTTCTTTCAAAATACAGAATCATTCCCCTGTTAATATTTTACGGAAAATTAATTGCACACACATGTGAAGCATAAATAAAAACAATCGCACATAACACAATTGTTTAACAGGAAAGCCTGAAGCTTAAACCCCAACTATCATATATTTTGTATCATGGAAATCATGTAACAATCTCATACAAAGCTTAGTACATCAAGCTCTCAGTACAATCAATCGTCACACACTAACATAGAAGAAATCTGCAAATCCATGCACCAATCTCAGCCCTCCTGCTAGCCTGCCTCCACTGCGCAATCCAAGCTGATTATAAAGACCAATTCGATGCAACCCCACTCTCCTTGATTGTGTTATTATCATTGGAAACTCCAATGTATATTTAGATGCAATTTATGCATCACTATGGTCACAACAGATAATTTATCTCACCCTTTCACCTATCTCTGCACTGGGTCTCCACTGGATCTGACATGCACTGTACTTAACTGCTATATTGTTCAGTTGATTAGTGAGTTATTATTTGTGAATTAATTAACTAATTAATTCACTCCACTCTCACTAGTGTATCATTCAGCTACATTAGATACAACTAGCTTAACTGAGTCTAACTGAGTTAAACTGAATACAACTCCATGAACTACTCTTCCAACTCTGTCATAACTTTGCCACTTCAGTTCTAACTGAGTCCTCCATGCATGAACTCCAGTAAACCATTAGGAATTGTGTAATTCCTTCAGCCCACTGATTTGACAAATCTGTATATTGAAATTAAGTGCTCCAAGAGAATAAGTTGTTGTTTAGAGTCTGATTATTATTAAGAGCTAATAATAATCGACATGCATCTATTTTTAGATCGACGATCTATAAATAGACTTCGCCCAATATTCTAAAAATAGAATCTCATATATTTTTCACATTTGGCCAACCATCTACAAATAGCCTCCTGCTACATATAGAATATGCTCACCATGTCTAAAAATAGACATACACCTAAAAATAGCCAGTGTGGGCCCCACCTAGTTTAGGTGATTATTTTCCAACTAGGATCAAGGATGATGTTTCAGGATGCCTCCTTCACTGTTTCAATACTTTTGGTGCCTTAGCAACGAAATTTCTCAAACACTTTCAACTCCATATCCGATACGAAACTGGAACAAAGCTTTTAACCTCGCTCCGCTAAGGCACCACCACCCACATCTCTAATCACATTCATGAATGGAGACGTAGGCAGAGACTAGTCAAAGCACCAATCCCAGATTATCTATTATCAGACTAGTTTTATTAGTCACTCCTTCCTCCCATTTCTAAGGACGTTTCCCTAGCTGGTGTTGTCATAGAGGACCAATCCATCCGTCATGCACAACATCTAGATCTCATCTATTCGCAATCTGACACGCTGTATGATTTAATTCCCCACACCCCTAGAAACTCCAATGATCCCACTACTCAACAACCCAGAGAACATGTCGACAGCCTCGTTGGCACAAATTCCGGTGTTGTTGTAAAACAAATCAGTCGGCACACTTCCCAACCATCTTCGACTGCCACCGCCCCTACCCAATCAACTGCTCTTCCCACCGCTGAGGTACATTCTGTGCAGTCTACAAAAAAACCTAGCGGTAAGAATAAGAATAATAAGAAAAATATCGCTCCTTCTGAAGAGCAGCCCAATAATCAGAATAATCGAAATCAGAGAAACACTGTTAAAAATGACTAAGGGAAAGACAAAACTATCAGATTCCCTTGCAAAAATCGTGCGGAGGACCACTTGACATACAAATGTCTTCGACTTCAGGAATGCACATATTTTATCATGCAAAAAGATACTGGAAGGACACCTGCTGTCCTACACAACCCTTTCCCTAATCCACAACAACAACACATCTGGTTGCAAACCTGCCACAACCCCCACAAGGGGGAAATGGTGGTGCTGATCCTTCCAGTGAAGGATCATCCGCCATTTATGGCATGGAGGCTGTTGAACTCCAAACCCGAGCCAAAACCTATGGAAATCTAGTCACTGATGTGTAGAAATTTATTAATACTGATAGTATTACCAGATCCTCCATATCTAACAAATTAATCTTATGTTAGATACATAATCCTTCCACTTAATTGTTGCGGAAATTAAATCGCCAATTGCAAACACATGTGAAGAAAATCAATCGCACATAAACATAGTTGTTTAACATGAAAACTTAAAGCTAAAAACCCCAACTATCATATATTATGTATATCAATGGAATCATGTAATAATCTCATACAAATATTAGTACATCAAGCTCTCAGTACAATAAAAAATCATTACACGCTGTCATGCAGAAATTTGCATATCTATGCACCAATTTCTTGCCACCTAATAGCATGCCTCCACTGCGCAATCCCTACTGAAGAAGACCCCTAAATGAATTTGAATTTGCCTTGCCTTGACTGCGCAATCCTCATTGGCATCTCCAATGTGTGTTAGATGCATTGAATGCATCACTATAGTCACAACAGATAGTCCATCTCACCCTTTCACCTATCTCTCCACTGGGTCTCCACTGGAACAGACATGGAAGTAGTTAACTACTGTATTTGTTCAGTTGTAAATTAATTAACTAATTAATTCACTAAACTCTCACTAGTGTATCTTTCAGTTAGACTATATACAACTAGCTCAACTGAGTTTAACTCACTTAAATAAGTTAAACTAAATAACAACTCCCATAACTGCTCTTCCAACTCTGTCACAACTTTTCCACTTCAGTTCTAACTGAGTCCTCCATGCATGAGCCACCAATAACCCTAGGAATTGCGTAATTCCTTCAACCCACTGATTTTCCAAATTTATTTACTGAAATAAAGTGCTTCAAGAGAATAAGTTGATATTTATTGTCAGATTATTATTAAGGGCTAATAATAATTGACATGCACCTATTTTTAGATTGACGATCTATAAATAAACTTCTCCCAATATTCTAAAAATAGAATTTCATCTATTTTTCACATTTGACTAACCATCTACAAATAGCATCATGCAACTTATAGAATATGCTCACCATGTCTAAAAATAGTCATACACCTAAAAAGAGCCTACGGGCCCCACTTAGTGAAGGTGCTTAATTTTCACTAAGCTCATCATCTTGTTGAATCTCAACACTCCCTCTCAACAAGATAGGGATTATCCTTCACCCCGATCCTGCCTCTATGGTATTCGAATTTGCTCGTGGTGAGCACCTTCGTCAGAATATCTGCATCCTGATCTTCCGTAGGAATGTACTGAAGCAACATGATCTTTCGTTGCAGACAATCTCTAATATGATGATACCGGATATCAATATGTTTAGATCTATCATGAAACATAGCATTAATCAAGAGTTTAATGCAACTCTGATTATCACAATGTATCACTGTAGGATCTAAATGAGAATCGAACAAACCGACCAAGATATTCCTCATCCAGATAGCCTCACATGCAGCTTGAATTGTTGCCATGTATTCTGCTTTCGCTGAATTGAGTGCCACAGATCTTTGTTTCCTGCTGTACCAAGAAACTACTCTAGATCCGATAGTGAAAACCCCTCCTGATGTCCTCTTTCTATCCGCTGGGCTACTTGCCCAATCTGCATACGTGAAGCCATGCAACTTCACCTCATCCATTTGTCTGTACCATAAGCCATACTCATATGTGCCCCTGAGATACCTTAGGACATGCTTGCCTGCCTTCCAAAAGAGCTTGGTAGGCTTAACCATCGCTTGAGAAAGCTGGTTCACCACATAGCGTATGTCTGGTCTTGTATTAACTAAATACATGAGATAACCCACCAACTCTCGATAAACAGTGGCATCCACTACCTCTGCCGATGTGGCATCCTCTTTCCTCCAATTTCCTGGAAGAGGAGTATCCATGGGCTTGCAGTCCTCCATGTGAAACTTACCAAGTATCTCCCGAGCATTTTTCCTTGAGACACAAACAATAGAGCTTCTCACTTCCATATTTCCAATCCAAGGAAATAATGAAGGAGGCCCAAATCCTTCATCTCAAACTCCTTTGCAAGATTTTCCTTGCATGAGTGTATCAACTTCTCATCACCCATTAGTATTAAATCATCAACATAAAGAACAATGATTAAAAGCTTGCCCTCCACCACAATTTGGTACAAGTTTGCATCCACCTCACTCTTGGTGAAGCCAAGTTTGGTGAAATAGATGTCGATCCGTGTGTACCAAGCACGTGGTGCTTGCTTCAACTCATACAACGCTCTTTTGAGTCTGCACACATGCGACCTGCTGCTGAAGATCTCAAATCCTTCAGGCTGCTCAATGTACACCTCTTCCTCAATGATCCCATTAAGGAACGTAGTCTTCACATCCATTTGATGAATGTGCCAACCCATCTGCGCTGAGAGAGCAAGGATGGTCCTTATGGAAGAATACCGTGCAATAGGTGCAAAATTTTCTTCATAATCAATCCCATCAATCTGTGAGAAGCCCCGGGCAACAAATCTTGCCTTATACTTCTCGACACTCCCATCAGCAGCTTGCTTTACCTTGTAAATCCATCTTGATCCTACAAATGACTTGGAACAATCTCCCAAGCACTGTTTCTGATAATAGAGTCATAGTCCTCCACCATGGCATCTACCCATGTGGGCTCCTGTGCTACTTCTTCAAAAGAAGATGCCTCTGTCACGATACACTTGCTCATAAGAGCCATGTATCTAGTAAATTGACCAGGTGACTGTCTCGGTCTATGTTGTGATTTAGGGACTCCTACATTTTGTGCCACATCAAGCTTCAGTTTCTCAGCTTTTGTGGTACGCTTTCTGCCTGTTCTGATGTTTGGTTCTGCATGAGTGGAATCCTCCACTCCATGAATCTCCTCTTGTTTCTAATCCACACCTAGAGGCTCATATTTGGGAACAAGAAGTTCCTCCTCTGCATGCAAGTGTAGCTCCCTCTCAAGTGACAACTTCATGGCCTGCACCTCATTGAATTTTATATCCCGTCGCAGCACAGTCATTCGACTGTTTGGAAAATACATATGATAATTATGGGGTCTTTCTATGTACCCCACAAATATCCCAACTTCTACAGTCAGCTCCAACTTCTTTGTGACATCCTTCGTCACATGAATGTAAACATATGAGCCAAAAATATTCAGATGAGAATATCAGGCTTCTTACCAGTAAAAGCTTCTTCAGGTGTAATCATGCCAAGTACTCTATGAGGACAACATTTTTGTACATAAACTGTAGTGTTGCATGCTTCCACCCACAAGTGCATCGGTAGGCCCTGGTCATGCAGCATAGCTCGTGTAGCACCCACGATCGTTCTGTTCTTCCTCTCCGCGACCCCATTCTACTGTGGGTTATGAGGCACTATGAGTTTTCTACGAATTCCTTCTTTGCTACAAAATTCTTTGAATTCGTTCGAGATATATTCACCACCATTATCACTTCGCAGAGCCTTCGCTTGCTTCCCTGACTCCTTCTCCACCAATGCTTTAAACTCACAGAACTTTGAGAATGTTTCTCTCTTCTTCTGCATGAAGAAGATCCAACATCTACGAGAATATTCATCAACAAAAATAACATAATACCTGTGTTTTTCTGTTGAAGCAACCGAGAAAGGTTCACACACATCTGTGTGAATTCTCTCAAGGATCACCGAAGCACGGTTCTCCTTCTCATGAAAGGTGGTCTTCACAAAATTACCCATATCACATCCCTTGCAATGATCTGACTACGCAAGAATACCCTTGGGAAGTCCAGTATAAATCCGCTACAAAATATTCAAGGCGCCATGGTGAAGATGGCCCAATCTCCTATGCCATAATTTGCCCTCATCTCGGCTCACCACTTCTTCTGCTTTGCCCATCATTGCAGCGCAGCCATCTTCCTCCAGCTTGTAGATATTCTTAACTCGAATCCCTATCCTCTTGTTTTGACCCATTTTTTTATGTCACAAGAAAGTTTTTCCCTCGCTGAAAATAACGTCATAACCTCTATCCTCCAATATAGCGACCGAGACCAAGTTCTTCTTCCGACCTGGAACATGCATAACATTTTTCAACAAAAATGGTTTACCTAAATCCCTCTCAAAGGTAATAATTCCAATGCCGGTCGCACTATATCTACCATCGTCACCCATCTCTATATGCATTTGGAGATCCTTCTCCTCCAAGTCACTAAACAACTCCTTGTCTCCCGTCATATGGAAGGAAGCACCACTATCAAGATACCACACCGATCCCATTGCGCTTGAAACCAAGCATGCGATCAAGGAGAAATCATGTTCAAATTGTGAGGTGAAGGCCTCTCCAGCTACAGCTCCAGCAGCCTTCTTGTTCTTATTTTTCTGTGGGCAGTTAGTGGCGAGATTCCCATGTTCGTGATAGTGAAAACACTTCACCTTGGACAAATCCAGCTTCTTGCCTTTAGCCTCAAATTTTGGATGGAATTTCTTCCCCTTCCCTTTCCTTGCTTTGGTAGCCAAAGAGAAATTCTCTTCATCATCATTCTTTGATGAAGAGCCATCCTTGGTATTCCGCCTTATCTCCTCTTGCACAAGATCCGATCAAAGTCACTCCCAATCCGGTAGTTTCTCCCATCCATTGACAGAGTCTTCGTAGCTATGCCAACTCTTCGGAAGCCCAAGGAGAGCCAAGCTCACCAATTCATCATCCACAACTATAATCCCCACACTTCCCAGCTCATCCCTACATTGGAAAAACTTCGTGAGATATTTTGGAATACTATCGCCCTTCTCCATTTTGATTTTTCTGAGCTTATCTTTCAACGCTAACTTCCTATGGTTGATGCTGCTTTGGAAAAGATCTGTCAAAGCCTTCCACATTGAAAATGGAGTGGCTTTCCTGTGAAGGCTTGACACAATATGGTCTTTCACACCTTCCAACATAATTCTTCTTGTCTTCGCTACCTTCTTTTTCCATGCGTCAAGTAATGCAACATCGCTAGAAGTAGGCTTAGGAACATCGCTATCGATGAACTCCTTCAGTCCATTATCTTCAAGCACCGCCTCCATCCTATCCTTCCAGGCTATGTAATTCGAGCTACCCTCAAGGGCATACTCCAATCACAACCCATTGAAAGACATTTAAATGAATACTCAACTATCGCACCAAGAAATTTCTGTAGCAAATTCGAATTGTCCACCAGCACAAAACTCAACACCTCTTCACTATTGCAATCTCCAGTGATTAACACTGCTATGATACCATGTAGAAATTTATTAATACTGATAGTATTACTAGATCCTCCTGATCTAACAAATTAATCTTATGTTAAATAAAAAATCCTTCCACTTAATTCTTTGCGGAAATTAAATCGCCAATTGCAAACACATGTGAAGAAAATCAATTGCACATAAACACAGTTGTTTAACGGGAAAGCTTAAAGCTAAAAACCCCAACTATCATATATTATGTATATCAATGGAATCATGTAATAATATGATACAAATATTAGTACATCAAGCTCTCAGTACAATCAACAATCATTACACACTCTCATGCAGAAATTTGCATATCTATGCACCAATTTCTTGCCTTCTGATAACCTGCCTCCACTGCGCAATCCCTGCTGGAGAAGACCCCTAAATGAATTCGAATTGGCCTTTCCTTGACTACGCAATCCTCACTGGCATCTCCACTGTGTTTCAGATGCATTGAATGCATCACTATAGTCGCAACAGATAGTCCATCTCACCCTTTCACCTATCTCTCCATTGGGTCTCCACTGGAACTGACATGCAAGTAGTTAACTGCTGTATTTGTTCAGTTGTTAGTGAGTTATTAGTTGTGAATTAATTAACTAATTAATTCACTAAACTCTCACTAATGTATCTTTAAGTTAGACTAGATACAACTAGCTCAACTGAGTTTAACTCACTTAACTGAGTTAAACTAAATAACAACTCCCATAACTACTCTTCCAACTTTGTCACAACTTTTCCACTTCAGTTCTAACTGATTCCTCCATGCATGAGCCACAAATAACCCTAGGAATTGCGTAATTCCTTCAGCCCACTGATTTTCCAAATCTGTTTACTGAAATAAAGTGCTCCAAGAGAATAATTTGATATTTATTGTTGGATTATTATTAAGGGCTAATAATAATCGACATGCACCTATTTTTAGATTGACGATCTATAAATAGTCTTCACCCAATATTCTAAAAATATAATTTCATCTATTTTTCACATTTTACCAACCATCTACAAATAACATCTTATAACTTATAGAATCTGCTCACCATGTCTAAAAATAGACATACACCTAAAAATAGCTTACGGGCCCCACTTAGTGAAGGTGCTTAATTTTCACTATGCTCATCATCTTGTTGAATCTCAACATGATGCTCATGAACCTGGTTCAAGTTCAAATCCACTGCCACCCAACGATCTTCATATCAAAATGCCTACTACTGACCCTGTCATTCGTCCCCCCAAAGGGACCCTTCGATGCACGAATCATAACACCTCTGCACATGCTGCCCATAACTACAACATTGTAGAAGACTTGGTGCAAGCACCGTCAACTATGTCTGCACTCGAAGTGTTGCAAACCTGCCCAACGCAAAGGAAAGCTCTGCTTCCAGCCATTGGTGGAATTGACCCCTAGGATTCTATCCTAGCCATCTTTGACATGGAAAAATGTAAACCTTGCCTTTCCCATAAACTTTCTTTCTAAGTTCAAGTTGTGTCGAAAGGCAGACCAATCCATCACATTGCCATAGACGAAGGTGCTTCAACCTGCATAATTTCAATTGCATGCTGGCTCGCTTTGGGTTCTCTTACTTTGTCTCCATCATCGAATTCCCTCAAAGAATTTGATGGTCACCCATTCCTCGCAAAAGGATACCTTGCTAGCTACCCGATTACTCTTACTGGGAAAGCGATAACTGTGGACATCGAAGTTGTAGATCGTCATCTCGACTATAATCTCCTTTTGGGTCGCAGTGGGTCTTATGCGGTGACTGCCATTGTCTCTTCAGTTTTCTGACTCATCCTTTTTACTTTGGATGGGAGGATAGTTATAGTGGACCAAATATCCTTCTGCACCCTGGATTATTCCACATTACTTAGCAACACCATAACCCCCGTAGGAGGATTCCCTTACTCTTATGTCAACGTTGGTATGGGTCTTCTGAAGGCATCTTCCCTTATGGGTTGTTTTCCTCTCCCCCCGCCTGAGGTTCCACAAATATCCACCATCTCAAATGGCTCTATCGACCCATGGATTCTACCGATGCCTTCATAAATTGATTCCTATGGAGATCATATGCCACTTTCACCGGATGATTTGGCTTATCAAGCCATCCAATCAGCATCTGAACCCTCCACGGCTTTGGTTTCGACTAATGGTACCACCCTCCTGCCGAACACGGTTCCTTCTAAAGATCTCCTCGATGAAGTCCTACCTTTGGACGAAGCTATCCGAGAGATCATATCTCTAGAAGAATGACCTTTGCGTGAATTTCACCACCACGCTTTGATGTCTGATTCAGACGCACCACTATGCAAATCCCACCTTTTAAATGACCTAAGATCATTCCATTCATGTATACAAATATTCAAACTATTGATGTGGAAGGAAAAATGGGAAATATTTCTAAGACCATGCTCATAGATATCTTGGTCAAAATGGGTATCGTGGAAAATATACATATTGGAGAAGATTGCAGTGCGGAGGAAATTGCACGCTTCACATCCCTTTTTAAGGAGTTTTGCGATGTTTTCACTTGGTCTTACGATGAAATTCCCGTCATAGATCCTTCTATAGTCGAGCATGAAATCAAGATTTACAACAATGCTAAGCTTTTCCGGTAGAGATTCTTATTGTCCACCCTCGCAAAGAAACAACTATAAAGATAGAAGTCAAAAAAATCATACACGCTGGTTTCATCTATCCCGTTCCTTTGACAAGATGGGTATCCAATCCGGTTCCCGTAGATAAGAAACAAGGCACCATCCGAGTCTATGTCAATTATTGTGATTTGAATGCCGCATGTCCAAAAGACAATTATATACTCTGTTTATAGATCAAATTATCGACGATTTCCCTAGATGCAAATATTTCTCCTTTATGGATGGATTTTCGAGATATAAACATATCAGGATTAAAAAATATGACCAACATAAAACCGCCTTCATTTGTCCTTGGTGCACATTTGTGTATCGAAAGCTCCCATTCGGTCTCAAGAATGTTGGAGCCACATTTCAAAGGGAAATGCATTATGCATTTCATGATATCAGACACATTGTACAAGTTTACTTGGATGATCTTCCTGCTCATTCCAAGAAACGAGCTCAACACCTTGCTCATCTTAGAGAAATATTCGCTAGGTGTAGGTTCTACAACATCCGTTCGAATCTGCATAAATGCGTATTTTTTTTCGAGTCTGGATGACTTCTTGGATTCATTTTCTCCAAGCACATGATTAGGGATGATCCCAATAAGGTAAGGGAAATTATTGAATTACCTGCACCACAATCCATCTTACAACTCCAACGTTTGGAAGGGAGGGAAAAATTCTTACGTTGATTCATCGTAAACTATGATGAGGTGACGAAAGGCTTTATGCGCTTACTCAAGAAAGGGGTACCATATCTGTGGGATGATCAAGCTCAGCTATCGTTTGATGCCCTGAAACACGCACTCATTTTCGCCCCACTTCTTAGTGCCCCCAACTATTCAAGTGACTTTCTCTTCTACCTAGCAGCCTCACCATCCTCCCTAGGAATGGTTTTGGTTCAATTTCATGATGACGATAGTGAGAATGTGATCTACTATCTGTGAAAGGTCTTGTTGGGCCTGAATTACAATATTCACATGTGGAGAAGCTATATTTAGCGGTTGTCTTCACTGCCACCCACCTCCGACATTACATACTGTTGTGGCATACTACCATCATTGCTTTGGAGAATCCCATGAGACACATATTGTCTCGCCATATCATTGGAGGAAAATATTCCAAATGGATTGTAGTCCTCCAACAATTTGAATTGGTTTTCACGGCTGCCAAAGCTAAGAAATCTCTAGTATCCGCCGAATTAATTTTGGATCTTCCCAGAGTTGACCCAGAAGAAGTAGCTCATGATCCATTTCATGATGAATCCGTCTATCTAGTTGACTCTACTGATCCTTGGTATGGGGACATTCTTTTCTACCTCCAAACTCAATGGTTCCACTTGACTCTAATGTTAGATGACCGTCATCGCATTCGTCACCAAGCGAAAAATTATCTCGTGCTAAACGATACTCTATATCGTCGTGGTGTCGATACAGTTCTTCAGCGTTGTCTCACCCTTACTGAGGTAGAACACGTTTTAAATGATTTTCATGCCAGGGCGTGTGGTGGTAATCTTTCAGGCATAGCTACTACCCAGAAAATCTTGTGTGCAGGATAATACTGGCCCACTTTGTTTAAAGGTTGCGTTACTGTAGTACAGAAGTGCCGTCCATGTCAAATATTTACTCAGAAAATGTGTGCCCATCCTCCCCCTTTGCATCCGGTCGTTTTCGTCGGTCCTTTCACTAAATGGGGAACATATTTCATAACATTCAATCCCACTTCCAGTGATGGAAACAACTACATTGTAGTTGCAGTCGATTATTTCACGAAATGGGATGAAGCCATTCCCACTTTCCAGGCTGATGGAGAAATCACTACTCTTTTCCTGTTTAATCAGGTTATTTATTGTTTTGGTGTCACCCTGCTCGATTGTCACAGATCATGGTTCTCATTTTCAGAACCAAATGATGACGAAGTTAAATTCCCTGCTAGGTTTTCGATAATATCATTCTTCGTCCTACTATCTGCAAGATAACAGTCAATTTGAAGCCGTAAATGGTGTTTTCAAGACCATGATTCATCGGTTAGTAAAAAATCATAAAACCACATGGCATCGAAAATTATACTCCGCATTATGGGCATACCGAACATCAGTGAAGACTGCTACAAACTTCACGCCATTCCAATTAGCATACGGTATGTAAGCAACTCTTCCAATCGAGTGTTAGATTCCATCACTTAAATTGGCCGTTGAACTCCTACTCGACACTACTGCTGAAGAATAGTTCTTGCTCTCGCTCAATCAGTTGGAAGAAACTCGTCTAGATGCCACACTATTCCTCGAAGCCCACAAGCGCCGAGTTAAATCTCAAAACGACAAATCTGTCAAGCCTCGTTCTTTCTAAAAGGGCGATCTTGTTCTACTCTACGATTAGAAACACGACCTCTTGGGGGCAGGAACGCTTCAACCATTATGGCTCAGTCCATATGTCATCACCAAGGTCCTTTATAAAGGGGCATATGAACTTCAGGACTGTAATGGAATCCTGCTCACTGAGCCCCGCAATGGGCTCTATTTGAAAAAATATTTCACCTAGTATTTTACTAGGCATTTTCTTTGTAATTTTATGTATATAATTTTTGTCTTTTTTGTTGTGTCTGGAATATTTCGGGTTTTTTCAGTATTTTTCTCATACAAAATCTCTTATTTTTTACATAGTTTTCTTCATCATCCTTACCATACGTTGGATATGCGGATGGTGCTAGTTGTCACACATGACACATTGCATCAGCTACTTGGGTCCTCTATACACCTGAGTCAGAACTAGTTGGTTCTGAGGGAATCATCCTTGGAAATGCCACCAACAATATTGCTAAGTATATGTCAGTTATTCAACTCCTCACTGAAGCTGTGTCTTGCGACATCTCCAATCTGATGGTCCGGTTAGATTCCCAGCTAATCGTTTGCATTTGAACCATTGTTATCACATCCAACATCCTGTCTTACTACATTATTACTTAAGGGTATGACTTCTAGAACATCAATTTGAATTCATTGCTTTTGAAAAATTTCCTAGAGAATCTAATGCATTAGCTGATTCATTAGAAAATTATGTATTGGATTGGCATCTGCCACATTTACTATATAAATAGTCATGCATGAGTGTACATTTTTTCATCATAAAAAATTACATAAAAATTAAAAAATAAAACATCAAAATTGCCAAAATATGTATGTATGTATATATATATATATGTCGTGTCAAGTCGGTTACATAAGAAAAATCTTCTAAACTTGGGTGTTTTATACAAAAAATGGCTCTTCTAAGCCTCGCTATGACATCTACACAATCTATGCCTACTCCTGCTGAACCTGCTGCTCATGATAGCAGATAACTACCCTAGCTAACCTCTTGAGAGGCACCAAAAATATCTCTAGCACACCTATTGTGTGTCACTGCAGATGAACTGGGATCTCCCTCATGGGAAGAGGCGGCACACCCATGCTCAAACCTTCAAGGTTCCTAGCAACTCATGTAGACACTGTGTGTCATTTACCTCTTCGGCGGCTGTCGCGAACTCTGCTACTAATCCAACCCTAGGTAGCTGCATTCCTCGCTGTGCATAGCAAGGGGCTCCAACAGATCGTACAGGTGCCACATCTGTATCAAGAAAATCACTTCATGTCAAAACTCTTTTTCACCCATTAAACAAAAAAATTGCATAAAAATTCAAAAGACACATAAATACTTGTGCAGTTGATTTCTCATCTTACCTATTAGCCCCCATTGAGTGCCAAGTGGAAATCTCAACTCTGGATCTTCTGTAAGGTTTATCCCCGCATAGGGATAATCTTCAATCATCAATATCTGGTCGTTAAGCCACTCAAAGAATGCATCGTCAAAGAAGCTTCGGAGTGGACTCTCTCCAGTCCGAGGCATCAGGGTGGACCATCGATCCTGTCTAGGCTCTCTTGGTCCCGCAACATCCATGATCATTTGAGGCCTCATAATAGACACTCTCTCTAGTATAAATGAGACAATTAGAGTGCCATACCCAAACTCTCTTTGGGACTGGGTCTTGTAAGTTGTCAAATCTTCTCTAATGCAGAAGACAACACCTTCACACAAATCAAATATCTGCGGTTGTAAAAAATCCAGTGCTAGTAGAAATTGGGCCTTGGTGGCCACATACTGACTCTTGGCTCCTACCAAGCATAGAATCATCCACAGCAATGACCTCATCGGTCTAGAGGCTATTTGTGCTATAGATATCATGTTGCTCACTAGCGCGGTGTTGTTGATACAGTGAGCTTGGATCAGTTCCATGGTGGTTCGGGGATCAACTCTAGACCCCATCAAATTGGGCCTTGGCCCTCTGCATGATAGGTCGGTCAGAAAATATACATGCTCCTTTTCTATCGAAAGCTCGAGACCCCCGATGCAGAATACATGATGCTTTTCATCCCAATGTTGGATAATCCAGCTCAGAAGATTTGCTTGCCCGTTCATCATCTCAATTCTAGCATACTTCAGCAATTTGCACCTACAGAGAACTAATACGCATGCCAGATCGGTAACCATTTCCCGCTCCTCCCTTTCATGCTCTCATTCGCGCCAGATACTCATGGTAGCAGCTTGTTACCTGCAAAATACAAGTTTTTCATGGATCAAAGACTGGATAAATCATTGAAAACTGAGGCAAACCAAAGTTTTAAATTTGGTTGGCCAACTAACGTGGGCCCCTGTGTCAAGCAGAGCATGAAAACGCACTGTCCCTTAACGGGCAGTGCGTTCAGTGCGTTTAACGCGGCCCTACCTCTGGGCGACCATGTTAACCATCCAAAATTTATAGGGCTTGACTGAAAATCATTTTTTGACCAGTAAAAAGCTTGAAAACACTAATAAGAGCTTGGTCAATATTATTAAGAAAATGTTGCAGGAGAATAAGAAGAGATGGCATAAAAAGTTGGTACATGCACTCTGGGAAAACCATGTGATTACCAAGAAGTCAATAGGCATGTCTCCATTTCAGCTAGTTTATGGGACATATGCACTCTTCCCTTCCTCATTAGGAGTTCCAGTCATGAAACTATTGCGGGAAGCTGAAGGAGAGCCCAATGACATGCAGCGAAGAATTGGTTAAATGATTCAACTTCAACAGTCTAGAGAAGAGGTGTTCAAAAACACACAACTGATATAAGACAAAATAAAAATAATTTATGACAGAAGGACTAAAGCAAATGATTTCCAAGTTAGAGATTTGGTATTGAAGTGGGATTCCAGAAACAAAGAGAAGGGGAAGCATGGAAAGTTCAAAAATTTGTGGAAAGGGCCTTTTAAGATTGTTGCATTTCGTGGGAAAAACACTTATCTGCTTGAGGATTTGTCTTATGAGCTAGTTGGAGCAGGCCTGTGAATGGCAGGCTACTGAAACATTTTTTCACTTGATTTCATGGTTTAGACACCATTTCATTGTATATTTCATTTTACTTTTGAATACTCCAAGTGTAGGTAGTCGGTGTTGGGATTTGAAGCCCGAAGTGAAGGCGCTAAGATCCTAACACTCTGCTGCCATAAATAAGTCGGTCAGTCAAATAGGTTACTGTCAATCAATAGTCATTTCTAGTCATTTAAATATTATATGTTTAGTCGATTTTTCAGTTTTACAATTCACTTTGTTTCCCAATGGATAAGCTACTATTTTGTGTTGTTGTTCTTGGAACCTCGCTAGGAGGCTACCATCCCCAATGGAGCCAATGTTAGGGTCAATATTTTTCTTTATTTTGAATCATTGTTTCGAATCCATTAATTTGCAGTCTCTCAATAAATCGAACTTATAAACACTATCACTATCATAAGTTCAAGTGTCATTTGTCCAAAATAGCGCCATGTGTCTGGTCATTAAGTGGTTTGGTTTAAAGCTTGAAGCAGTGTTGAGTCGTGGGAAGTCATTATCATAAATTTTGATAAATTGAGTCATGTGGTACGTGTCAAATATAAATCTATCAGAATATCTACATGAGTCAGTTTAGAGTCAGTTTCATACTGAAAATCTTACTGCCCAAAGCAAGATGACAATTAAGAGAAGCACCTATCTTTTCTCATTCAAACCCTATTCACTTTTCCTAGACTCTAAGCCACATCCTACATTTCCTTTTCCCATTTCCCATTTATCAAATATTATACCCCATCCCCCTCTTCATTTATCATTTCATATTCCTAAACTCCATAATTCCCATACTACCCACTTTATCCTAGTTCCATACCCTAAATGGTCATAATTGTGTATCATATTGACATGACTTACATACCCCCCACTACCTAAAATACCATACGCAACCAAAATTTCAAATGATTATCTTGTGAACCATCATATATTTCAAAGGAGGTGCATGAGTGGCCTTGGAACAAATTCAAATCAAATCAATATACCGTCATCTCCTTCGCACATGTGCCTGCATTTTCGATCTCCAAAGCTCACTGGTGATTATGCTCAAAGGGTGAAGATTGATTTGTAGACTAACAAAGCGAAGGATCAAAGCATAGAGCCATAGTGATCACAAAATTGGTCGATGTGTAGAGGTGCTGTGCAAAAGTCACTACACGTAGAGCGCTATGCAACTGCTATGCAGCATCTTCCCGAAGTCATCCAACGTCGACACAATTTGATTTGGTTTTTACAGAGGTAGGGTCATGTCACCAAGCTCTTAATATTGTTTATTCCTCAGTTCAAGTCTTGTTAAGCCATAATTAACCTCCAACATATAATCACTACGCATACCCTATTTTCCACGCAAAGAGTCACTTTTTAAAACTCAGAGTCAGGGGTTTGTATACGTATGTTGATTAATGTTGAATATTGAGCTGGTTAGGGTGAATGTTTTTAAAGTTACGAAGTTTTCCACTCACCATTGAAACTATCAGTGCGCTTTATCAGCACTGTGCAACACCTTTGTCAATTACACTTTTGGTTGTTATTGTCTCAAAAGGAAGTCTCCTATTCATGTTTTTACCCACGTAACCTGCCACAATGTTTAAGAAAGATGCCCAGTGTAAATAGGTCAAATGGCTCCCACTAAAAACATGAAAGGGGGGGAAATTGTATGCGTGAAGCCTAGAAATTTAGCTATGGTCAATTATAGTCCAAAAATTAGGGCTGCGTTTGAAAATAGTGGTTGTATACCTTTTTGTGAAAATATTCAAACAATGGGGCATCATACATAATTGGCCAACCTATTTTCTTTAAGCTTCAAGGATGGAAAGGTCAGGATAGGAGACTTGCAGATAGTTGTTACAAAGAAACTCATTATTGATGCTATAGGACTTCCCACAGATGGAGAAAAATGGTTCAGAGGGGATGATCTAGATACCTCATTCTTCAAATAATTTGTCAAACCATAGTTTAAAAACAAGTTTGATACAACCTTCCCAAGCATATATCTTCAAGATCACCACAACCAGTTGCTTAAAGTCATACATAGATACTTCACTTGTAAAGTTAGGTTTAGTAGGGTCTACTAGTATCATCTCAGACTCCTGGTGCATTTTACAGCCAAGAAAACCATGAACTTACCTTATTATTTTCTCAAGAGTTTGGGAAATATGGAAAAGAAAGTTCAACTCAAGAAAGATAATCATATGCAAGCTTATTTCATTTTTCCTTAATAAAAACCTCATGGTCTAGTTTTTTGTCAAGTTTGGGTGTGTTACCTCAAACATATTCTTCACCAATGGAGGTTTGTGAAGGAAAGGAATAAGCACATGATGAATAAATTAATGACATAGTGGAAAAGGTAAGTGCACATGAGAAACCAGATGAGTAGCCAAGTAAAAAACCAAGAAATAAACTCAGAAAAAGTTAAGAAAGAAGAAGAGTGCAAAGGGAAAGGATAAGGACTAGGTGCCAGAAGCTCATGTGATTAAGTTCCAAAAAACCAAGGTTTGGTTGAAAGCAGAAGAGATAATGAAGGATGAGCAATTTCTATTGAGACCTAGAACTAGATCAAGGGTCAAGAAAGATGTGGAAGAGCCAACTCCTTAGAAAGTTCATGTCATTTCAGAGGACAAGCTAGAAGAAGATGCAAAAGAGTTTGAAACAACCCAGATGGAAGAGGAGGATCCAAAGATGACCAGGATGAAAGATGTACTTGCTAAATCACAACTCAAAATAACATTCTTGAAAGATACATATTTGAGAGCTCAGAGAGGAAGCCAAACAAGCAACTCAACAGAGGGAAAGTAAAAAGGCACCCCTCAGATCTACTGTGCAAGATAAGGGTAAGTAGGTTACATATGTTGAACTGTCAGAGAAACAAAAAATGGAGTCCAACAGGCCTACAATCAGTGCAAAAAAGCTAAAGCAAGGGTGGGTACAAGAGATGAAAGAGATAGCACAATCACCTGATAGACCAAGTTTTGACCCATGGAGGGAATATCATAGGTACTTGGAGGATATTGAGGAGTGTCATATGCAGGTCATGGGAGTGACTCAAGATAATGAAAATTTCAAGAAGGCAGTTAACCAGTTATTTGTAGACTGTAATAGAGAAGTGATAAATGCTTTTGATACATTGGACAAATGTAATGACTGTGTCAAATGGTCTCTCCCTGCAAGGAGACAAGAAAAAAAAAATTATATTTGGAACCTGGTGCTGAAAAGAAAGATGAGGCGCATGAAAAGAAGCTTGGCAAGGGCTTAGATATTGGAAAGGGAATACAGAGAAGCTACTGAAATACCCCCAACTGGTAATGTTCCTAGGCCAAGGCCTAAGGCACAACTTGAATTAAAGTCTTTTCAACCAGTATTGATTGAATAAAAAGATCCTCCAATCAGAGGCACTGGAGTCAAAGCATCCACCTCTAAATATTGATCCAGCAAGAGAAAGAGGAGGTAACATTCTATGTGCTGAAATTTTGAAATTTTGATGATGGCTGAAGATTGATTGTGTTGCACAACAAATGTTATTTCTGTTTTTATAAAAGCTATAGATATTATTTTTGTTTCCATTTTGAGATGGCCTTGGGCATGTTAAGAATGCTAGAATGTTGTTGGATTGTTTCATGGAGTCCTAATGGTGGGAAGGAGGCACTGTACTCATTTGAAAATTGAATTACATGGTCACTATGCAACGCTGCATATCTACTGCACATAGGTCTACACTTGTTTATGAGGGTGCCAACTATCGGGAAATGAATGGATGGAGGTGTTGTTGAGTTGGGAGTTGAGTTACCATTGACTCATCAACCAGGTGTCACTTATTTCGGGAAATATCACGACAGCAAGGTGTGCTACCTAGTTACCGCGTAGAAAAAACCTAGGAACTCATTGCTTTTTCTTCTTTCTGCTAGAAAAGTATGGTTCGTTGTTATGGAGATTTTCTTATGGACTTAGACACTTTTTTAAATAAGGTAGGGAGATAAGATTGTGGTAGATTTTTTATTTTTATTTTTATTTTTTTATTTATTTTTTTCTGCTTAAAAAAAAGGATTGCAAGACAGCCAAATTTTCCTTTTTTTGTATTGGATTCGATCCACTTCATGGGTAATATATGCACTGCATCTAGACATGTTTTTTCTTATGGTGTATGCCTATTTAATGTAGAGGAATTGAATGATGAAAGGGTTGGAAAGTATTACGAACTGGTTTCAGAGTTTGATGTGCTGTGATTTTATCTTTTATGAATAAAAATGCTTATGGTTCATGTGTTCTAGTCATAATTTGCAAGGATACTTATGGTATGATTCTTTGTATTTGTTTATCCCCTGTGTATTAATTTTATTATTCATTCTCCTCTGTAATTATTCTAGTGTATGGGTATGATGATTCAACTGTTTTAGAATTTAGTCTAGTATTGATCTAAATAAAGTTGTGTCTTATATTTCAGTTACAAATGGGATATATTATACCTTTATACTTTGTTGTTTCTACTCAATTTATTTCTCACAAAAATTGAGGATCAGATTCCCAGTTGTTTTGTTACTTGTGAAGAAGTATTTCTTATGTTTATTTTCTTCTATACTACAAATATATTTCCTTTATCCAAAGTATATGCTTGATAAGCCTTTGTGAGTGTAATTGGATATTATATGCATAAGTATAACATGTCAGTAAATTTTCTGATCACATGTGTTTCGTTCTCCCCAAACCTTCATTTTTCCAAACAAACAATTTAAAATCCCTTCAGATCTGGTCTCTGTGTGCCTCATAACCTCAAAATCTTCAGTTTTCTTAAGTGAGGGATCTCCCTTCAGCTAGAAAGACTATATTATAGCTAGAAGTATTTTGTGGTTACCTTTGTGACCCCTTTATCAACCTAGAGGGATTCATAGAGTGCTAACATGTAGCATCTCCCGTTTTGTTTTGCGACCTTTATTTTTGGGATCTTTCGACAAGTCCTCCATAAAAATATATTTCCCTTTCTCCTTCAATATTGAATATAACTAACCCCTTGACCTTCTCGAGAGGATTTCTGCCATTTGGTATTCCAATTAATAAAAGCTACAACATATTGATCTTGATTGTCCTTAGACAATTCTTGTAAATCCCGCTCCACCAATCATTCAAAAGGACAACCAAAACTCGTTCTTCTCCTCGAATTTCTTCCAAATTTTTCTTTGTAAAAAGATCAACTTCCTCAATTCGAGTTAAATCAAAGTAATCATAATCTTCACCATTCATAACCTCTTATGGTAATTTCCACTTTTGGGGTTTCTTTTCTTGCAAGGATTCCAGAGTGATCATACATAGGAGTGTCATTCTAGATGTTAGAGTCCTGCTCCATTTTATCCAAGTTCGAAAAGGTATTCTTATCCCACAAGTTCAATGTTCTAGGTGGATTTTGGTGGCCAACCGCCTATTCCACTTAGACCCCCAACATTGTCTCTTATAGTGTTTCAATTTCCTTAATTGTAGCACAATTTACTATTTTTGGCAGTTTTTTGGGTCTTGAACTTCTGGAGTTGTTTTGAGGCCCTAAACAACATTTTTTTGGGAAAATTTTGGCAAACATGAGCTTTTGACTGAAGTTTTTGACTCAAAAGTTGTAGTCCTCAGACAAATATTTCTAACGAGGTATTGTGCACGTCAAACAGAGATAGTATACCAATGTTACGACCCTGGGATGTTGATGTACCAATTTACCCAAACAGAGCCCATAGTTTTGCCGCTTCATCTCCTATGGTTATGTTTTTGTATGTTTAGGGTTTTCCATTGTTTCTCAATAATAAATAGGCCTTCGAGCCTCATTTTAACACAGTTCAGAGGCATGTATCCGCCACATCTCTTCCCAGAGATAAGTTATCATCACTCGAGCTCATTTATTTCCATTCTATTTTTAGGCTTATTTCAGTATTTGATATTAATGAAATGAAGTGTTATTTTTGCTGCACCTCTATAGTTATGGTTAAATCTATAATTTGTTGTGTTATTGTTTAAGTTCAGATAATTTAAGGTCTGTTTATTTCGACCACATTGGGTGCATTGTCTTGCAATAACCCTCACAAACCCATTATTTCATACGAATCCACTAGGAGCCTAATCCTTCCTTTGCAACAGGGAGTCCCGAAACAAATGACCATGCTCATGGAAATTTTGACACCAAAAATGTACATGCTTATAATTCGGTGTTTGGGTCCAAATCTCACCTTGGTAATCCAAATCTATAGATTTTAGAAAATGTTGTGAAATATTCATATAAACACATAAGAAAGCATAGGACATGTTCTTACCCCTCCTAGTCACCTTTGAAATCTTTACAAAACTCCCCAAAGCATGCCCAATACTTTCTAAAATTTCAGAAATCTAGAAATCAACAGGAAGAGAATAAAGTCTTACCTATACCAGCACCACAAAAAATTCCTCTTTATCTGGATTGAAGCAAGCTTCCTAGTGTCTGGTATATAGATCTGCATCATTATAAAAATAAGGCCCTCCCTTAAAAATCCTGGCTTTATCCTCCAAGTTCACAAAAAATGACTGTAAATAATCCCTTATTCCATAATCGTAAATCTAATTCACCCTTAGGTTACCATGTCTATTGGATCCACCTCTCTAATTCTCTCTCGGAAGGCTAACCACCAATAAATTTACATATGAAAGAATGATCACACATATCTTTACGGTGATCCTCCAAGCACGTAGGAGGTATTACAAATATAGGGTTTTGAGGATCCTTCAAAATGTGATGTCCTTGTAAACCCACTTGCCATTTATCACCAAGAATATAAGACTACTAAAACCTAAACCTTCCTCTCAAAGGGTTTTTTCCTCCCAAAGGGTTACTTTTATCCCCTATTTGAATCGACTTTCCTACCACTATATTTTGGAAGGAGGGGTAGCCCCCTTACCTTGATGCTCATCCCTAACTCCTCCAAAACCCACAAAAGTGAAGCACCCTTCAAAGAGTGAGATGAAAAATAAGAACCATATCAAACCCTAAGACGGAAGGATGTTGATGAGTAAGCAAACATTTTGGTTGTATTTTAAAAGACCCAACAAATTTTATCTTTCGAGTGAAAGATTAAATAAATAAATATAATCATTTGCAATTAATTTATTAGTAATAAAAGAAATATATATATATATATATATATATATTATGGGTGTTTTTGTTATTTTTATTTTATTAATTTTGACAATTTTCTTTACATTTTTTTTCTTCTAATTTTTTGTTATTTATAAAATTATAATATTATTTTATAAGTTAAAATTAGTTAAGTGGAATGGCATTACTAAGGAATTGGAATTAGGAGATTTGTGCAAAAGATAAACAATGAGATAAGTTATGGAATTTAATGTAGAAGTTTATTTAGATCACTATTGTAAAGAAAGTTGTATTTGATATAGAAAGCATATTTAAATTGTTTATTATGTTGGTAAAATCATGTTCAAAGGGGTTGGAATCAATGGTGGATAGCAAGGATTTTTCACCATTGGGTAAGATTCAATTTCAATGAGGGCTTAATCTAGGGCCATGGGGTCACCTTGAGGTATCAATTGAACATGTGTTTGTACCCATAGAGACCATATTAAATGGTTTCATGACTGGTGCACACATAAGTGGATCAACACCCACACCATGTCCTTATTTTCTTAATAAAATCCCCCAAGGACAACTCAATTAGTAATTGTTGTGATATGAAGTATTGTGTAAACGATAAAATTCAAGGTTCAAATCCCCCCAATTAGCCTACGTTTCGAGAATAAAATTTTCTATATTATAGATCTTACAAAGATATCAATTTGTTGTTGGTAGAATTGGTTGGTTTGGACTTGGCTTTTTCAATGATAGTAATTAGCATGTCAGTGTGGTACTTGGGTCCATAGCATTTAGACTCATAATGAAAAATAAATAATCCATACTATATCTATGAAGTAGACTTCCGAGGGAACATCAACCACAAATGATCTCCTTAGATGATAGGGATGCCAGACATTATGGTGGCATGCAAAAACCCATATCGGGAGGGGCATATGTAGGCACCTAGAAATATAGTGGTAGTAGTAAGAATCAACCCAAGCCTACATGTCAATTCCTCTAGTAAAAGGAATAAATATTGGTAAAATGCACCCATAAAATTTGTTGAAACAATGGTTATGTGGCAAGTAAAAAATGAACCATTAGATAAGTAAGACTACCCAAAAAATCTTAAAAAGCCAAAGCCTCCTACATGAACCTCGGTTTTGGAAGAATATTACATGTTTCTTTTCCAAAACTATGAAATTGTCTCTTTAGTCAACCATGGTGTTTTAGTCAACCATGGTATTTTATTTGAATATCATGTATGGTCAAACTACCCAAAGATGACAATGTACTTGAAATTTTGCTTTCGCATCTTATTGTAAAGTTAGAAAAATGTATTTAAATGGAAGTTGTTATATTATACCAATTTTAGTTGTTGGCTAAAATTTGTATCAAAGTGCATTTGTCCAATGATATGAAAGAGGGCACAAATTTAGTGTTATTGTGAGTAAAATCACTATTGTAAAGAAAGTTGTAATTGATATATAAAGCATATTTATATTGTTTATTATGTTGGTAAAATCATGTTCAAAGGGGTTGGATTCAATGGTGGAAAGCAAGGAGTTTTCACCATTGGGTAAGATTCAATTTCCATGAGGGCTTAATTTGGGGCCATGGGCGCACATTGAGGTATCAATTGAATGCATGGTTGCACCCAGAGAGACCATATTAATTTGTTTTGTGACCGGTGCACACATAAGCGGATCAACACCCACCACATGTCCTCATTTTCTTAATAAAAGCCCCTAAAGACAATGTAATTAGTAATTGTGTGATATGAAGTATTGTGTAAATTATGAAATTCAATGTTCGAATCCCCCCAATTATCTTATGTTTTAGAAGAAAATTTTATGTACTATAAATCAACATGTTGTTACAAAGATATCAATTTATTGTTGATAGACTTGGTTGGTTTGGGCTTGAATTTTCAACAATAGAAATTAGCATTTCAATGTAGTCCTTGGGTCCATAACAATAAGACTCACAATGTACAATAACTTGTCCATACTATATCTATGAAGTAGACTTCATGGGAACATAATCCATAAATTATCTCCTTTGATGATAGGGATGAGAGAAATGATGGTGGCATGCAACAACTCATATTGGAAAGGGCATATGTAGGCACCTAGATGTATAGTGGTAATGGTCAAAATTGACCCTATGTCACACAAGTACAAAACTAGCTTAGATGTTGATTCCTCTAGTAAGAAAAATGTTGGTAAAATCCACCTGTAATGCTCTCCTCCCACATTTACCCAAGCTAACTAGTCCACTAGGGTAAACATGCGATGAGAGGCTACTATGATGTGATTCAACCTCCAAGGTTACCTTAAGTAAGTGTAACTAACAAGACACAACCATTCTGACCTTCCACACATGCTGTAAACCCTTCAGGAGCCAACCAACCCTTCCAAGTGATCAACCCCTAAGGTAAATTAGAAGTTGGCTGATTTGGACCCTTAGCCACTCCCATGACAAGGCAAGAAAGTGGTTGAGACCCTTCAGTCGCTCCCACAAGCTTGCATCCCAACAACTATGGAATTTTCCAGCTAGTTTTGTGCTAGTGACCCCAAATTCTATGCCACTTTTTCAAGGCCAGGACTAAGGCCATTGCCAAAAACTTCATGAAAGCTTTAGGATTGATAAATAACATGGAAAAAAGGATACACATGCAAACATTTAATCAATGAATTGAATGGACCCCTACCAACCATGACAAGAATTTCATCAAACATGTCACAATTAGGAAATCTACAAGTCTGATCCAAAATTATGTAGGAACACAAAAGAATACATATATAAACATAAACACATAAGTGCAGAAAAACTAAAACTTCATTTCATTAATACCAAAGAACATAAATATGCTTACATACCCAATGGAAATAAACTAACTCAGGCGATGGTACCTTATCTTTGAGAAGATATGTGGCGACTACATGCCTCTGAAATGTGTTACAATGAGGCTCTAGGGCCTTTTTATTATTGAAAAATAAGGGAAAACCCTAAAAAACCAAAAACCTAACCCTAGGAGATGGAAGGCCAAGAATTTGTGGGCCCCGTTGGGGTTAGTTGGCAAGCCAACTTCTCAGGGTCGAACTTTGATCATTTTATCTCCGTTTGGAGCGTATGATACCTTGTCAGAAATATCTCTACAAGTACTACAAGATTTGCCACAAGGCCCTGCCTATGGCTATGGGGTTTTCCATGGACCTCAAAAAAATGTCGTTTAGGGGGTCAAAACTACTCTGGAAGTTCATGACCCGAAAAATGCTAAAAATAGTAAATTATACTACAAATAAGAAATCTAATGAAATTGACTAGAGGTCTAGGTGGAATGGGTGGGTGGCCACAAATATCCACCTGGATCAATCCTCCCCCATTAGGAAGCAATGGTCCCTGTTGCGTGCAGAGCCTCCATGAGGTGAAGAAATTTTTGTTGAACTTGGTCCCTGGTGAACCACTTTCCCTGGTGAAGGAGTTTTCCTGCTTTGATAAATTGGTATAGATGGCTCCTCTGTTGTTGGGTGTTCTTGATCCATGTGTCCATGATCTAATCAATTGTGGCATGTTCCATGCAGTTCAAGTTTAATGCTGTGGGTGTGAGTTATTCTGGAATATCATATGTGTCTAGTAATGGTGGAAAGTATGGTTGGAGGCGGTCCACATTGAACACTGGTTGCAGATCAAGGAATGGTGGAATGTTGAGATATAAGGAATTGTATCCTACAACCTTGGTGATGGTGTATGGCCCATATCAAAGTGGGTGAAGCTTGCGGTGGGGTCCATAAGGGGATCCTTCTGTAAATGTAGCCAAACATTGTCGCCCACCTAGAACTTGTGTGGCACCCGATGCTGATCATGTCACTGCTTGTACTTCACATTGGCTATGTAAAATATGTCATGGATCTGGTGGAGGACGTGCTAAACACGCTTAATGAATATGTTTTCCCTATCATCTTCAGATTGGACATGAGCCAAATATGCCTAAGTAGCTGCAAATGGTATGGCCACATGAATGAGACATAGTGGTTGGAATCCCAACCGCACCTGAAAGGGGTTGTGGCCAGTTGAGCTATGGAGAGATCAGTTGTAGTTGTGTTGGACATAGGGGAGGCTTTCAGCCCCTGTGCAAGGATGCTTCGAGTTGTACATGCACAAAATGTGTATGATCATATTGTTGACGTCCTATGTTTGGCCATCATTTTGGGGGTGGAAAGTTGTGGATTTAGTGAGTTTTGTATACACAATTGACTAGAGAATTGACCAAAATGTACTTACGAAGTTTTCCCGACTTGAGATAATGGAATGTGGGTTCCCAAAGTCCACCCACACCTTTTCAAAAAAGAGTTTAGTGGCGGCTTCTGTTGTGATACTCTTCTTGTAGGCTGCCAAGATGGACGTCTTAGAGAATCTATCGACGACCACAAAAACGTAGTCATTTCCATGCTTGGTAGAAGTAAGGTCCAACATGTAATCCATGGAGATGGATTCCTAAGGTCAACATGGGGTAGGAAATGAAGTATATAGGCCTTACTTCTTGATGGTCGTCATTGGTAATGATGCAAGCAGTGCAACAGTTGATGTAATTCCCAACATCCCGTCGAAGGTTTTTCTAATAGAAAATTTTTTGTAGTAATTCCACTGTTTTTTGCACCCTGAAATGTTCAACGACCCAATTGTAGTGTGCTTCCCAAATCATCTTGGAACACTCACTTGAAGGAACACATAGGTTTCCTAGGTGGCATAAAAGTGTGTCCTGGAGGTGAAAATTTGGAACTTGCTTGCCTTCCAAGGGTGTCTAGTATGTGTTGCCAAATTCTGGATCGCTTTTGTAAAGATGCAGTGTTGGGGACCTTGTTTTGAAATGAAATAGTATTGAGTCACGAGCAATAGGTGGCAAAGTGCAACTACGAAAGACAGAGAGCTGTCACAGTTGTGAAGAGCTGAAGAGCAGGAGGAAAGGCTATTGCGGAAACAAGCACAGATGGAAAAAGGGAGTGACAAGCCTAAAACAGTGGAAATCCTAGTGATCAGGGAGATGTAGCAAAAAAACAAAGTGGAAAGGAAGGGAAAAATGTCAGTTGTGTTGGCGAAGGAACAAATAGGCAATTGGCCATCGTAGACAAGAAGTTGGCACAGTAGGGATTGGAGGAGGAGAGCCACAGGAGAGCTCTGTTCACTCTGTTCATTTTGTTCTCTTTGTTCATTCTGTTTCGTTTTATGTGATAATATTGTAATCAGTCCTACTAGGATCGCTTTGAGGAGCAATGTAACTGCCCCCTATTGTTAATGCAATATACTATGATCTGGGTTTGATGTCTTGAGTTCGGTAATGTGTCTCTAGTTGAGTTGAATGCATTGGTCACTTTAAATTTTGTTTTTTTGTCCTGAATACGTTCACGAGTATTATCGTTTTCGGAGTATTTACACCTATTCAGAGCACTCAGTTATGTCTACTTTATTCTATAAGTTATTCTTAATCGATACCTGATCTGATCCTAATCTGACTAAGGTCACGGCACGCCTCGGGTGAGACCCTCTACTCTTCGGAGTAGAGTGAAAATGCCAATGTCGTGCTAGACTATTGCGGAAACCTTGTTGGCCTCCATCCCGAACCTGGGTCTTGCCCAAGCGACCTTCTTTCTCACCAACAAATGGTTTCGTTGTCAGGACCTGAAATTCCATTTGGGAACTAGATCATGGTATCGCAGATATTCGAGAGAGAAATATGAAGCTGGTGGGATAATCACTTAGATCAGTTCATAGCATAGCAAGCTGAGCTGAGACAACAGAGGGAGGAAAATGTTAAGGGTCGGGTTCTATTCTCTAAATTTGTCGGTGATATCTACGAGATCTTCTGGGGAAAGTTTCTAGAGGAACTCTATAATTGGTTGCAGAGGCTACAAGCCAAGACAGTTCAAGGAAGCTTGCAGAAGGTCTGTCACAAGTGGTTTCATGTAGATCTAGTAGCGCTCCATCGGTTAGATACCGATTTTAACCAAGCTGTAGATTTCTGGGTGAAATCTACCTTGGAAGGATACATAGTGGAGTTCACAGCTGAGTGTTACCAGTATTTTTCGAAAACAGAGGACATATTCAGATCAAGATTATGAGGAGAGTTGTTGAGGGAGATCCATCTATGGATAAAAGCCTTAATGGTAGAGGAAGGATTGATGGAGTTTCAAAAATATGAGATGGAGACTTAAACCTCCAGTATTGGGGGAAGGAGCTGAGGGAGAGATGCTACAAGTACGATGGAAGGGGGAATAGGGATATGGATCCTGAGACCTCTAGTAGGTTGAGGGAGCGACGAGCACATCAGAGGGTGCAAATCACTGAGAAGTGGCGAGAAAGGGTGATGAAGGAGTTGGAGAAGCAGGAAAGTAATCGAAAGGACAAGGAGAAGGCGCCTCAAATGACAAAGGAGATGGAAGGTCAGATGGGTTCCCGAGATATAGGAGGTACCATCAAGGAAGTTTGACAGGTGTATAGGAGCCCAGCCTAAACAGAGAAGGGAAAGAAGTCCGACGCAGAGGATGCGTGCCCCAAGGAGATGTTCGATGTGGAGTTGCATGTTGCGATGGAGCAACTGTTTCAAGAGGGGTTGACACCCATAACTCAAGGTAACTCTATTCCCCAAAGTTCATGTAGCTCTAGTCCTGACCTTCCCCTGGTCCTCTATCAACCGCTAGGTGAAATTTTTGTTAAGTTATGGGAATTGAGTAAGTTGAATAGTGTTTAGTATACAACAATCATACACACTAGCAGTAGTGCTAGTAATACCATTTCAGAGCCGGGAATCAGGGGTTTTATTTTAGTAACACCCACAAAAGAAAACATGGCGGGATCATTTACCCGATACCCAGAGTTCTCTGGGAGGGGTAATGATGATGTGGAACAACAAGTGTACCTCTGCGAGGCCATATGGAGGGCTCGAAATACACCAAAGGCAGGTAAGTTGATCGAATTTCAAACTACTCTTAGGGAGAGAGCTCTACGCTGGTTTATCAAATGGTCTGAAGCTCATCAGAACCCAACGATAGACGATGTAAAGAGAGAATTCGTTAAATAATTCAAGTTACCTCAAATAGATTAGCAAGGTTTGTCAGAGATGTGGGAGATCAAGCAACGAGAAGGGGAAACTGCATGGGATCTAATGAGGAGATTCAAGGATGAGATTGGAAAACTGAGTTACCCAATCAATCTGAACCATCAGAGAGATTGGTTCATCAAGGCCCTTCTTCCATTAACAAGAAATCTGTTAACACAATGGAAGATTGACACATTACAAGATGCATTGGAGCCAGCAATGAAGATAGAGGCCATAGTGGGATATTCGCAGGAATTAAAAGGAGGGGTCGTAGCTCAAGACCCTTCCATACTGGGTTTACAACATAAGATAGCTAGCCTAACAGAAAATTTGAAAGAGATTCAACCAATACGGCTGGCAAGACCAAATGTATGGTGTACACACTGTCTAATAGAGGGACACGTGGTAAACAAATGTCCAAGGTTGCAGGGCCAGAATGTTGGGACATCAACAGCACGGGCTCAGAGAGCTCCTCCAGTAGGAGGAGTGGCGCAGATCAACACTCAAGGGTTATATACACCGCAACACCAGTACCCAGGGTTCACCGCCCTACAGAATCAAGCCGCAACGGAATATTGTGAGATATGCAAAAACATTGGTCATCCGCCCCACCTATGCCCAATCTTGCAGAACTACTCCAACGTTCTGAACAAAATATACTGTGAGTTTTGTGCTTCCACAACACACAACATAGAGTAGTGTAGGGCTATGGATGCATTACCAGAATGATTGGACATGCCTTCATATAGAGTGAATGAAGCTCCCAGGGGACGAGGGGGAGGCATGAGAGGAGGCCGAGCTGGAGGAAGAGGACCAGTACGATGATACAACTATGACCAAGAATGCCATGTGGCTAGGGAATGTCCACTTCCTAGAAGACCCTGGTGCTCTCAGTGTAGAGTTAACACACACACAACAGAAGACTGCCTAGAGTTAACTAAAAGACGGGAAGAAAGAGCTAGACAAAGAGGAACAAATCTGGTAAATGCAGAGCCAAGAATAATAGAGGTTCAAGCTATGCATAATGTAGCCATAGTGACGCAAGGAGGAAAAAGAACTGGGGAAGGTGCACAGACTACATACCTAATAAAGCTAATAAGGCCAACATCTCTAAAGCCAGTGTTCAAGCCAGAAAGACAAAATAAATACTTTAAAGAAGCAGTACAGACATTTTCCCAACTTGGGGGAAGCAAAGGCATTGAGTTGCCACAACCCAAGGTAGATAAGGAGAACCAAGCTAGTACAAGTACTACGATTGAAGAATGGTTCCAACTATTTCTAAATATTGCTACCAATGCACCAATGCTGGAACAGTTGAAGCAGAACCTGGAAATGGTGGTGCAGGGCACCACATAGCCTGGAGAATCAAATGATGCAACATAGAAATACATACGGAGAGTCAAAATAAATAAGAGAAGAATAGAGAAAGAATTCCGGGTGAATACTTAAGTTGCGGTATTCAAAATTAAGGACATAATGCTTTACCTAGGGTCAGATGTAAATATTTTTCCAAGAAAAACATGGGAAGCATTAGGAATACCGAAGTTGACATATTCACCAATCCAAATCCGCATGGCCAACCAGTACTGCATTGTGCCTATAGGCAGGCTGGAGGACGTTGAAGTCGATGTTGCATGGGTTAAGACACACATAGATTTCGAGGTGATAGATATTATGGGGGATAAGGATCCCTATCTAGCCTTATTGGGGATAGATTGGGCTTTTGAAAACTATGCTGTGATAGACCTGAAGAAAGAATTAATGATTTTTGAAGACAAAGAAGTCAGGGTTACCCAGCCACTCGACCCATATCAAGGTCCTCGATACACATAGTCTGTTGACAACAATGAAGATGCTCAACTTCTTGATCACCTTGATCAAATGACAGCAGGGAAAAAGGAAGACTATATCAACCCGAAAATGGGGGGATTTGTGAGTTGGATAAGTATTCAAAGTTTAGACTGAGGCTCAGAGATAGCCTGGGATGATTGGCAGTAGGGAGGATATGAGACAAGTACAAGAAGATGCACTAACATCGAAAGGATCAACTGGATCAGAACTGAGGTAAGAGAATATCCAACTCTGTCAAATATGAATGTTGTGAATAAATTTATTTTCAAAATAGAATATAAGGTTCCAGTGGACCATAGGGTCCCATTAATGGATGTGGCTTTACAATCCACATCAACAAGGTGGTGGAGAAACCACCGCAACTCCCTGTCGCGATGGGACAAAGTTGTAGCAGCATTGAAAGCCAGGTTCAAGGAAGAAGAAGGACCACACTTCATTGAAAAATACCAAGGGGACTTGGACCCCAGAAAGCATTTGAAAGATTGTGAGGACCAATGGAAGAATGCAGGATACCTGGAAGAGCTGTGGGTACACAAGTTTATACATTCACTGGATTTGATTCCACAAGATTGGTACCTAACTGAAGAGAAGAAAAGAGGGACCAATACTTGGCAAGCAGTTGCGGATAAATTTACGCAATGCTTCTCTTTTGAAGGAAAAACAAAACCAATCACCCAAGCATTGCAGACCATTAAAAGGGTATTGTTCTTCCTAGAGATTCAGGAGGAGGAAGAACAATCGCTCCCAAACCAAGGCATCAAATAGTCGGAAGCATGCAAAAAGATAAACAATGAGATGGATGATGATGATTTAGAAGGTCTTAGACATCTGTATTTTGAAGAAAAAGAGTGAGAGATGGATATTAAAGAAGACTCGACGACAAAAGGAATTCATCTGCTACCACTAAATACCAAGAAGATGAACATTGGGATAGAGGAAAAGCCCAAATTGGCATCAATTGGTGATTATTGGGATGTCAAGACGACTAAGGAGATATTTAATCTACTACAAGAATATGAAGATTTGTTCCCATCCTCAGTAGTGGAGTTGAAAGGAATAAAATGAGACATGGGGGAGATGTGTATAATTTTGAAGCCTGATGCAAGACCAGTCAAGCACATACCCTATCGTCTAAATCCAAGAGTGAAAGAAAAATTCAAGGTAGAGATTGACAAGATGCTAAAGGCATGGTTTATATTCCTGGTGGAAGAAGTAGAATGGGTAAGTCCTATAGTCATACAAAGTAAAAAGGATAAGTTTGAAATTCAAGTTTGTGTTGACTATAGGAGCTTGAATAATGCGTGCATACATGACCCATTCCCTACTTCGTTCAGTGACGAAGTTCTCGACAATGTTGTGGGGAATGAGGCTTATTCATTTACGGATGGATTCTTAGGATACCATTAGGTAAGGATAGCTGAAGAAGATAAGAATAAGAAAACTTTCGAAAGCGAATGGGGCTCATTTGCATACCATGTAATGCCATTCGGGTTGAAAAATGCACCAACAGTATTTTCACGAATTGTGATAGCAGTGTTTCGGGAATACATCCACAAATTCCTGGAAGTTTATATGGATGACTGGGCAATCTACAGCCTATTAAAGGACCATGCAACCTTATTAAGGATAATGTTCGACAGGTGTAGACAACTCCAGATTTCATTAAACCTAAAGAAGTGCATCTTTGCAGTACCCTTTGGGACACTGCTAGGACATGTTGTATGAAAACAAGGGGTTTGTGTTGATCCAGCAAAAGTGGTAGTTATAATTAATATTGAGGCACCAAAAACGGTGAAGTAGTTAAGGTCGCTGCTAGGCCACACAGGCTACTATAGGCGATTCATCCGCAACTATGCGAAGATAACAACCCCATTAGAGAAGTTGTTGTGGAAATCAGAGCAATTCAATTGGACAGAAGACTGCACTACAACCCTGAATACCTTGAAATAAAATTTGGCAAGTGCGTCCATATTAGTTCACCCTAATTGGGACAAGAAATTTCATGTCCACATTGATGCTTCTAGCATCGCACTTGGAGCAGTTCTGTCTCAATGAGGAGATACTTCAGTGGATCACCCAGTTTATTTTGCAAGTCGCAAGTTATCAACAAATGAAAGGAACTACACCACAACAAAGTAGGAAGTGTTGACAATGGTGTATTCCCTTAAAAAGTTCTGCCACTACCTACTAGGAGGTATGTTTAATTTTTTCACAGACCATTCAGCTTTAAGGTACCTAGTTAACAAACCGGTCTTGGAGGGAAGAATCTACAGATGGCTCCTACTGTTTCAGGAGTTCACCTTTGAGGTGATAGTGAAACAAAAGAGATTGAATGTGGGCCCTGACCACTTTTCAAGGCTAGAAAACGAAGAAAATGGAGGGTCTCTGGATGATCAGCTGCCAGATGCTGATATTTTTAGAGTAGAATCCATCCCAGAGTACTTAGGCCAGATAGAAACCTATCTAACAAGAGGACAATGCCCAAATGAATATACAACAGTCCAAAAAAGACATTTAGTAGTCTGAGCAGCAGAGTATCAGCTAATAGTGGGACACCTATATAAGATGGGGTTAGAACAAATCTTGCGAAGATGCGTCCTGGATCATGAGAGGGAAAGCATATTTTGGGAATACCACTGTGGAGTTGCAAGAGGGTATGTCAGAGCAAAATCGACGGCGAGGAAAATACTGCAGGTAGGCTTATGGTGGTTGACAGTACACATGGACAGTAAGGAATTTGTAAAAAAATGCGATGTATGTCAGAGAACGAGACATCCATCACAAAGAGACGAGTGACCACTTCATCCTGTAAAAGCACTGCAGCCATTTGAGAAGTGGGAAATTGATTTTATAGGACCGATTGCACTTGTCGCAAGGCATTCACAGGCCAAGTATATCATAACTGCAACAGACTATTTGACTAGGTGGGCAGAGGTGATACTAGTGAAGGATTGCACAATCGAAACAACAGCTCGATTCATATTTGAAAATATCATCACCAAGTTTGGTTGCCCAAGAATTCTAACAAGTGATCAAGGTATGCATTTCATCAATGCCACGATTAGATCTCTGCTAGAAAACTTCATGGTACAACATCATAAAAGCAGTCCGTACCATCCACAAGCTAATGGTACAGTAGAAGCATTCAATAATATTCTGGAAAAGGGTGTAACGAAGATTTGCAAAGCTGATCAAGACAACTGGGATGAACGTATGCCAAAAACATTGTCGGCATACAGAACAACTGTCAAGAGACTAAATAACCAGACCTTGTTCTAGCTGGTGTACAGAAAGGAAGCAGTGGTACCAGCTAAGTTTGTCATACCAAGCCTCTTGATTGCATCGTCACTACACTTATCAGAGGAAGACTCATTGAAAGAGCAATTGTGAGAGCTACAAGAGCTGGATGAAGATAGGTTTTTAGTAGAGTTCCACCAAACTGTCCAGAAAGAAAGACAAAAATATTGGCACGATCGCCATATCAAGCGCAAGATGTTTACGGTTAGAGGAAAAGTTTTACTGTATGAAAGCAAGTTCCAGAAGTTCGCAGGTAAACTAAGAATGCATTGGCTGGGACCGTACCACGTAATTGAAATTCTAGTTTCAGGAGGAGTTCGGTTAGCACAAATGGACATCCAGATACTACCAGGATGGGTGAATGGTGCACGCCTGAAGCCCTATCACGACTAAGTTCTACATTTCAATTTTCAATAACTCTCGCAACTGAGAGGAGTTAGTAGGGTAGATTAGAATAGGTAAAGTCAATAAATCTCTCGCACTCGAGAAGAGCCTAGATAGAAATCCCAATAAAAAAATACAATAACAGAAAAAACTCATAGTTGTGATGTGGAGACCGCAACATAACCGATTGTGGTTAGGGGGAGGGTAGTGTCCAGCGTGTCATCCATGTCAGAGAACAAGCGTTTCCAATATCATTCCATCATCATGACGCATCATGCCCATGTTAGTCCATAGGATTACCAAGATTTGAGAAGTAATTTCCATAATTAGTATCATCCATACCACAATAAATTTTCCATGTTAGGCCCTAATCATTACCCATCACGTCTACCCAACTCCTGAAGCCACAATAAGCTATGTCAGAGCCCACCCCATCACGGTAACTAATCACACGATTATAGCCGTGGGGGAGGTAGGGAAAATTAATTAGTTATGGGGTATTATCAACCTCATGTGTGCCAGTTACTTACATAACTTGCATGAAAGAAAGCACGAGAATGCCAGAGAAGTCCGAGTTAGAACCAGAAAGAGCAACAACAGCAAGAGAAACTTCATCAGAGGAAGTCCAGAGGGAGTATCCAGAGGCACAGATTTACAAAGAAAGAGCAGGAGTAGCCTTGCGAGTATACCAGAGAAGAGAAAAAATGATGAAGGTAGCGCCAATAGTCATTGAGCAGTAGCTCGATGAGAGAATCCAAAAGATGGAGTCACTGGTGGAGAAATACGATAGCGCATCGTTGATCGACACAGACCTGACAGATTCTTTCCAATTCCCAGTAATGAAGATACAAGTTTATATGGAAAACTCTGTAACTAAAGTAGGAGAAGGAGCGACAAGAGTACTCCCAGACTTCAGAGGTATCCAACAGTCAACCATACTGAACCTCATAAATATTCTAGTGTTTGGAACCACAGGAGCTGCGATGTAGTGCACAAAGTTCCTGCTGAGTAGGATCCAGAACGGGTCGCTATGGCTAGGAAAATAAATACCAATTCACGCAGAATATATTAACAGGCTGACATGGCTATCACAAGAAGGTAGAGACGTCTCCACAACATTCCAAAATGTGTCAAAGAGGGTGCAGAAGGTAGGATATGGCGATTACTACAAGAAATATGACACTAAGAGAGGAGGAAAAGGGGCAAAGATAGAACTTATAACCAAGCCAACAGTCAAATTCACCTGTTATCTGATTGCAAGTAAAACCATGAGGCATTATACAAAGGGTGAGTGTACACTTGATACCATCTCAGTTGTGGAGCACTGTATCCAGGGGGAAAAATTAAATTGGTGTTCATTTCTATTGAATGAGCTATTTTAAGCTTACGAGGATAACTATAAGAGAGCCACTGGGTTCATTTATGGTTACCTTGTCATGGCATTAGCAATGTGGAAATGGACTTTCCCGGGAATCAAACAGCCTGTGGAACTCACAACAGGTCAACCGTTAGCAATCGAATTCACACCCTAGAAGGCGTGAGGGGACCCCAACACCAAGGAGGTGAATGAAGAGGCATTCAAGTTCTGGTACACCCAGATGGTCGACGTAGTGGCGACAAAGAAAAGAATCCAAAAGATATTTCTGGACAATTATTCTGTGCAGATATGGTTTGGATTCAGCCATAGGAAAACCTACATTAGACCAACATGTGTGCCAGAGTCGACCTTCAAAATGAAACCATTGAAGTTTCAAATTGATGAGAGAACTTTCCACCTGAAGTATGTTCCTGCCCAAGAGTGGGAATGGAAGTTAGAAGCGGGGTCTATCACTATTCATTTGATGGCATGTTGCCGAATCCATTGCCAGGGGAGATGTCGGATGAAACAATGGCCAGAGCGTCGCGACTGCAGCTGACACCCCTCATCGAGGAGTTGAACATGAAGGTACAAGGCTTTAACCAAGTAATGCAAACTCTAACTAGTGGTTCTCAATTGTTTCCCACTTTTACAGAGTTTTAGGCCTCCAATTCTGCCTCTTCTTCCATAATAGCCCCCATAGTCACGACCATACTACTTAACTTGTTTAACTCACCACCGACAAAACAACCATAGTTCCAATAAAAAAGAATAAAGCATCAAAGCCGCCCGTAGCTACACCAAAGTCTGAGAAGGAAAAGGTTATAGTGTCTATCCAGGTCGTTGATCTCACTGGGGAGGATCAAACACAACCAATGGACACAGGAGCCCAAATTCAGGAAGAGCCAGTGGCGAAACCCCAGGTAACTCCAGAGATACTTGTGTTCAACCCCTACTCACTTTTAAATATTCATACATCTCTTCCTGCACTCACAATTCAACGCCCCACACATCATTCACTTCCAAAGACCATTCAATCGGAACTCCATCCACATCAGCCACCATATTTGACCCAGTCAGAACAAAGGGTAAAACAAACGGAGACAACGAGGCAGAAGTTAACTCTGGTACAACATTGGTACCTAATGTTAACCAACCCCTGGTTAAACAGATCATCTTTTAGGACCTTTTAAGTCGAGGGAGATCCTTTACTGTAGATACAACACCCTCTCCTAAAGAGCTGAACCTGTTTCAGCAAACAAAATTGATACTCCACCAGCTGCAGCCTACTCCAAGCATGGGTAACCCTGATAATCCGCTGCCGCAACTGACATAGCCGCAATCACCACAAGAATATTCAGCTAGGTCCACAGCAAGCGGTTAACCACTCCAATAGAGACCGCCACATCAAGATACATCCGAGGCTGAGAGCATGTAGACCTGGGGAATGACACAGTTATACAGTTTTATTCAGCGGGCAACACAACAGGCTGAAGGTATCCACACCGACCTCCAGCAGAAGTTTGAGCAGCAACAAATACAGATCACTGTGCTTAATGAAGAGCATGAACAATTGAAGATAGAGAAAGATAACTTGTAGAACCAACTGGAAAAGGTGACAGAGGCTTTCAGGGATCTCTGGTCCATAGTAACGGCTCACAATGACCAGATATCAGTCGACATATCAGCTGGCACCCTAGTCGAGCAATCCATTCATGTCAGGATAGCATGTTTGAATCTCAGCCGGGAAAACCAGGAACTGAAAGCAACACAAGCGACCAGGCCCGTGCTGCCAGATCTAGCGGTCATCTACACATAGAAAATTGCAGAAAGACAGAACCAAGTAACCGGGATGTATGAAAATCTGAGCAGCACGGTGAATGAAGCATACGACCTTCTAAAACATCTACATGAGTGTTCAACCTCGCTGACTATGAAGTCACATCTGATTTCGGCATAACTGCAGCAGGTATCAAAGGAAATTCAAAAGGCCACAGACCCCGATGGACTTAACCAATTGTACAACCAAGGGGAAGAGCTAGATATTAAGATACATCAAATTGAAGAACATTCAACAACAACCAAATAGGCCCTATGGGAACTAAGACAACCTGTCAAGCTTACTGCCCAAACAATACAACAACTGGATGCTGAGGCCAACTAAAAGATTAAGGACGTATTCGGTAAGTTGCTGACCATCTCAAGGGAAAAATAAGCAAAAAAAGTCACCATGGAGACATACATGCTCATGTAGGGATGAGAATAGGCCATTTCCGACTTCAAAGAACTCAAAGCATCAATGTTGACAAAGGTCCCTGAGTTGGGGCCCTTGTTTGGACAAGGAGAGGAAAAGGAGAAGACAGAGTCAGCCACGGAGGCAAGTGGACCAATGGAGACCGAGGCAGGGGAAAATAATTGACTCGAGACAAGTCAATAACATGTGGTCAGGGCCTGTTGGGGCCCTTGTTTTGAAATGAAACAGTTTTGAGTCACGGGTAACAGGTGGCAGAGCGCAACTATGGAAGACAGAGAGCTGTCATGGTTGCAAAGAGATGAAGAGCAGGTGGTGTTGCTGTTGCGGAAACAAGCACAGATGGCAGAAGGGAGTGACAAGAAAAAACAGTGGAACTCCGAGTGATCAGGGAGATGCAGAAAACAACAAAGTGGAAAGGAAGGGAAAAATGACAGTCACGTTGGCAAAGGAAAAAATAGGAAATTGGCCAGCGTAGATAAGAGGTTGGCACAGTAGGGATTGGAGGAGGAGAGCCGCATGAGAGCTCTGTTCCATATGTTCGTTCTTTTCTCTCTGTTCATTCTGTTCTGTTTTATGTGATAATATTGTAATCAGTCCTGCCAGGATCGCTCTGAGGAGCAATGTAACTGTCCCCTATTGTTAATGATATACTACTGCGGAAACCTTGTTGGCCTCCATCCTGAACCTGTGACCTTATTTCTCACCAACATGTAGCCACCCCGAAGTCTCATACCCACAAGAGTCAAGCACAGTGGTCAGTGCCATAATCGGTGGTCGGCTAAGGTAGTGTGAAACATTGTTGGTGTTTCCTTCTTGTACTTAATGTTCAAATGGAATTGTTGTAGGTATGTGGACCATTTCTGATGGCGATCGTTCTAAAACTTCCCTTGTGTCTGTATGAACTATAGGGGTTAGTGGTCTGTGTGGATGACCATATCCTTCCCCAGAATGTAATGCTTTGGCATTTTCAGCAGGCCTACAAAATATAATACATCTCTTTTTCATAGGTGGGATACTTTCAAACTATTTTTGAAAGCGTCTCACTATGATATACCACTGGATGCCCCTATTGAGTGAGAACTACACCAATAACATAGTCAGAGGCATCTGTCTCGATCTCAAATGGCTGTTGTAGGTGATGAGCACCACCATTAGGTACATTTTAAGGGGTTAATTGTCACCTTTTTAGCCTAATTATTCTCTCTTTCTCACATTTAATTGCATTATGGTCATATGTTGCTTAGTGTAGATGGTGTATTAAGGGTTGTCATACTTTGAAGGCATAATGTGGTTTAAATGCAAGAAAATAAAGAGAATATGCCATTTTTGAGGAATATTTCACAGTCAGGGATCAGAGTAGACAACATGGAGTGATTGTAGGGGGTTTACCACCTCCATAACTCCTAAAGGCAACCAATATATCCTCGAAATTCTCCTCCAATAGCTTGAAATCAAAGGAAACCAAGAAAGTCAAAGATCAAGGGGATCCAAGCTTCACTTCTCTCGAGTTCCAAGGAGACAAACCACCTACTTTTTAGGGTGTTGTTGGTAGCTACTGTTGGAAATATTGTCATTGATGGCAAAGGAGATGGCAAAGGAGCAGCACCTGATCTATCACAAAGAAGACAGACAAGGAGAACATTAGACATGAAGAAAGGCAGCAGAGATAGCAAAAGAGAAGCAAGGAGCAGCATTAGACAAGCAACAAGGGCATCAAAGATAGACAAGGAGCATAGAGGTATCTAAGACAGCAAAGAAGTAGAGAGGTAGCAGAGAAGAAACAGAGAAAGCATCAGACAAGGAGCAGAGAGGTAGTTGAGACAGTGAAGAAGCAGAGAGGTAGCAAAGAAGCAATAGAGAAAGCATCATACAAGGAGCAGAGAGGTAGCTGAGACAACGAAGAAGCAGAGAGGTAGCAGAGAAGCAACAGAGAAAGCATCAGACAAGGAGAAAAGGCAGTTGTAGAAGGGCCATTTGTAAATATGAAAGAATTTGTTTATGGAATCTGTGAGAGGTGTATTAATTTGGGATCTTATATATGATGTGGAGAAATTGATTAAATTGGTTGTGTAGAACCTCAGAAGAAGCTAAAGGGGTTTAATCTGTTAATTAGGCATATGTGATAGTGAACCCTGTTTTTTTAAACATATTAAATATCCATATAAAAGGCCTAGCATCGAGTCCTATTTCCATTGTTGAAATCGACAGAAGTGAACCATAATCTGTTGGGTTATTAATGTCATAGAAAGTGCTTGTATTACAAACGCTTGTCATGAATCGCCTGCGTAGTAGTCCTGTGAGAAAGGCTAGAAAGAAGCCATATCCAGGTAATACATGGGGTTTTGTTTATGAATCATACGATGGCCAAGTAATTGAATGCCATGTTTGGTACTGGTCGAAGGCATGTTCGGGTTGATGGTGATCAATTTGACAGCGAAGGAGTAAGGAGACTGTTCAATCGTGTCACTGGAAGTAGCGTGGTAGAATATGAAGTTAAAGTAGAACTGCGCGTTGATTGAATGATTGGGGGTTTGTTTTAAAAGCCTGGTGAAATATTGAATTAAACCACTGAGGAATGAAATCAATGGATATAAAGTGCAGAGATTCCGTAGAGGAACGGAACCTTGAGTCAACAAATTGAACCGTAAGGTATGAACAGTGACAACAGTTTTTAAAACCAACTGTGGGTTTCGCATTATGAAAAATTGGTAAGCGGAATTCTGAAAAATAATGCGATATTGCTCTTTGCTTGACACGTGGCTTAAGTGGTATTCGTTTACCACCCATTTCGCATTTTATTTTCATGCTAAAGTTTGGCTCTTAAAAAGTGCGATAGCTGTTGGATGATCTGATCCAAGGATCGGACGATGTTCGCATGAGCAAGTTGTTGGGTTGTTAACGCACTTTATCGCGTTAATTTGAAGAATTAAAAGATGGGCGGTTTGGTTGTGCGATGATCGTCGGATCATCAAAAGGAAGTGCGATAAGTCTGCAGCCATCGATCGAAGTGGTAAGTTAAGTGCGTGGGTCCGATTTGTATATACAGATCTGTTATATGTATGTGGGATTTAAGCCATAGAAATTGTAATTAGAGGAAAAGCTTCCGCATATTGTCAAAGTTGCCAACGTTTAACAGGTATGAAACCGACATTCAATAAAATGATATTTTATCAAAGGTTGAGCCCGAATTAATTCCGAATGTTTAAATAGAATGGAAAGATGAGTTTATTAACCCTGTGGGCCATCTCATTTGGGGTTTAATATAAACCAAGCCTGTGTATGAGTGATTTCTATGAAGCATGAAGCGAAGTAAATAAATATTGGGGAATCATTATTTAAATGAATATGAATCATGGTTTATAACATATGATGAAGAACGAGTGGCCATCATATTGAGTTTGCCCAAAACCGATTTCAGAAATGATAACCATAGTGTGGACCTAGACGAAATGTTGAAGTATTGAATGCCCTTTAATAAAAGGGAAGTCAAGTGAAATATCATCATAATCATGATGTTTAGAACCTTGGTTATTTAATCATGATTAAAGAGATTGATCCAACGCGGTTATGAGAGGATTGAAATATGGTTCTTAACCATAGGTTTGAAGATGAAAATAGAGAAAAATTCCGCTTATATAATTGGCTGTATGGCTGTATAACTCATAGTGAAATGATTTATAAAAGAGCTTCCGCAATGAATAGAGATTGGCCAGATTGGAGAGATTGAGGACCCTTTTGGATGATTAATCAGAAATGCATTTTTGTATGCATGAGACTTTGAGAGTTATTTGGGGCATGAATTTGTAAAGCATTTATATATGCAACAGATACATAATTGTAGTGAACATCAGAGGTATGCAGAATAGTTACTTGACAACAGCAGAAAATACAAAACCAACAAGCCAAGGGCCGAAAAAGGGGCTGAGTGAAATTGAGTTATGTAACTATAAATGTGAATGTAAATGATTTAAAATTATTTTTTATATTGTTTGTGATGCATTGGCAAGTCTCCAGAGGCAAAAAAATATCCCACTGTAATGTTGAAATGTATACATATTGTAATATTTTTGTGAATATGCTGGATAGAGAAATGAGAAGGCAGAAGTCAAAGAGTCAAGGCTGTTCACTTTGAATTCCCAGTGGAATACAAACAGTCATGAGGAGAACTCTATAAATGATATCACATAGATACGCATAGAGAGGTTAGAGAATGCATAAATGAAGTAGTGAGGCAGAGAAGAAGGAGGAGCTGATAGAGAATCTGAGAAAATGCAGAGATGATGCAGGGCAGATATGAAGGCTGGCGCACAGTAGTGTAGAAGGTACAGAACAGAGCTGATATCTAGGTAAATAAGCAAGTTTTTTTATGAAAGAGTGAGGAAGTTGGAGCTTCCCTATCAAGTTGTAGCTTGATAGATGTCAGTTGTAGTTGACTGAGGTAGGAGCCTCCTGTAGGTTGTAGCCTGCAAAAAATAGAGGAAGTTGGTGCTTCCATATCAAGTTGTAGCTTGATAGAAGTCAGTTGTAGCTGGATGAGGTAGGAGCCTCTTGTAGGTTGGAGCCTGCAGAAAGTAGTTGGGAGTTGGAGCTTCCTTGTAAGTTATAGCTTGCAGAATTGAGGTAGGAGCCTGCAAAAAATCAGTGGTGAGAGGGAGTTGGAGCTTTCCTTTGCATCACAACAATAATAAGATGTGGTTTTCTCCCTTATGGGTTTCCACTTATATCTGTTGTCTATGTGCATGATGCTTATGTGTTGATATGGTGTATCTAATCTGCTTAATACTTGCTGCTCACATATTTAGATTGCTGTTACATTATCTTAATACTTGCTACTCACATATTAAGATTTCTCTCATATTAAGTTGATCATGAAATGAAGGTATAAAGGTGTAAATAAGTTTTAAAGGAAAGTTTTAAAAGTCCATGAATGTGTTAAATTGATTCACCCCCCCTCTCAGTTTAACTAAGGGTTCAACAATTGGTTTCAGAGCAGGTTCCTTTGGTGTGAGCCTAACAGCTTGAAGGAGATCTGGTTGAGTCATGGAATATCAAAATGTACCTGTGTTAAGTACAA
Source organism: Pinus albicaulis (assembly GCA_034641835.2). Taxonomy (NCBI): domain Eukaryota; kingdom Viridiplantae; phylum Streptophyta; class Pinopsida; order Pinales; family Pinaceae; genus Pinus; species Pinus albicaulis. The sequence goes on along the minus strand of JAXQQM020060809.1, from coordinate 186,668 downwards.
CAAACTTTCCTGAATGGAGAGATAAGGTTAAATCAGAGTTAATGGCTTATGAACCTGAGGTATGGAAACTTGTATGTGATGGTTACTGCACAGACTCTCCCTCGGTGCAAGAACAACAGAGGAATGCCAAGGAAAAATGCGTAATATTCAACAATCTTCATCATAAGGATATTGAGTTAATAATGGATTTAACCTCTGCAAAAGAAATCTGGGATAGATTGCATTTCATGCATGAAGTAGACACTAGTGGCTGCATTTTCAAGAAGGAGAAGAGAATTAAGAAGAAGAAAAATTCATGTCAAAAGGAAAATGTTCAACCAAATGAGATACCTACCAGAGTGAATGGATGTGAGTACCATGAAGAAATTATAGTTGAGGAAAGAGCCAAATTTGACATAGCCTTGACTGAAATAGAAAGATTGAAGAAAGAAAAAAAAGACTTTAAGACATTGGTGCAAATATGTGATGAGAAATAATATGAAGATAAGAAGGAAATTGTTGGCCTGAAGACACAACTTGAAGAAGCAAGGAAAGTCGAAGACACTCTGCTGCAACAAATGAAAGAGAAAAGTTTGGAATGTGAGAAACTGGAAGAAGAAATAGTGTCCTTGAGAAAGAAATTAGAAAAAGCCCAAAGAGAATTATTAATGAATACTCCCCAAATGAAAAGCTTTGGATAGTTGGACCAAATTCTAAATGCTCAAAGGTCTCCTCTCATATAGACTGGGATAGGCTATGAAGGAGAAAAAAGTAAATCCAAGGTAGAAGATAATTGGAATATTATTTTTGTAAAAGCAGTAAAGGATAATGAAGCAACTCAGAAGATTCCTACAGAAGTCGGAGCCAGCAAGAACAGGATTTGTGAAGAAACAAACAAAAACAAGCAGCAACATGGAAGGACAGAGAATGAGAGGATGAATCAGTCAACTAAAAAAGGCTCACACACTTGATTATGAATTTAATAAATTTGGAAGATGTCAAAGGAGGTTCTTTCCTCCTATGAAAAATATCACATGTTTTTGTTGTCATAATCCAGGACATATTGCAGCACAATGTAAGACAAGGCCTATCAACTTCAACTAGCAAAAGATGCAGCAAATGAGAATACTACCTCAAGCAAGCAAATGGAAAAGACAATCTTTCACCAGGTACACAAATCATTTCCATGGCTACTGTTATGCATGCAATCATTTTGGACATAAATCTATTGAATGTAAATTGTGTTCAAATAGGGGAACAAAACATTATACATCAGCTCAAACATACCGTGGTAAAATAAGATGTTATGTATGCCTCAAGCTTGGTCACAAAGCAAAAGACTGTAAACTTCCATATGCATTAAAGAGCTCTAGACAGATGATGGAATATAATCAAATCGATCAAAGCTATGAATAAAAAAGAAGTTCAGACATTATGAAGAACCCCAATAAAGTATGCAAGGAAAAGAGAAAGGGGGAGCCTTTTACCTCAATAACATAATGAATCCATCATAGTCTCAGGGGGAGCTGCTCTAGGAAGCAATACAAATATCCAATCAGTGATAGATATGAAGCAACATCCCAGGGGGAGAGCAGTTCATAAATAGTCCCCTCAAAAGTAATCTAAGAAGAGCTCCATGAAATGAGAACAACTATGAGATTAGGAAGGGAAAGGAAATTCCTCTAACAGAGAACTATAGAGGAAGAAGATTATCTGAAGTATTAAATAGCTGACAGATTGATGGAAGAAGAGAAAACAGAAAGAAGCCTTGGTGGTAGAGAGAACACCAGCCATGAACATGTAAGCTAAGAAGACATCATCACATTAAGTGATGATCACATTGTGCATCATAATGCTAGAATTAACAATGAGTCACATTAATAAGGATGAGTAAGAGAAGTGCCTATCATCATTATATCATTCCATGAAAATTCCCCTTGGAGGAATGCAGTTAAGTAAGTGATAAATCTCTGAGTGATCTGCCCATGAAGATTCCTTGTATAGAAATTGAATATGTCTTCCCTAAGATCATTATGTTAGAACAGTTGAATTGTAGATAAAGCAGTAATGATTCTGGAACAGTCCTAGAAAGGAACATGCAATGACATTCCTTTGAACAGAATGACAGATTAAGAAAAATGGTTAATGATGCCAAGATCAAATTCAATATATTGATGATTGTTGGTGTGAACAGTGGAAATATCAATAGTAGAAACTATGGGTTCATGTGCAAGCTAAATTGAAATCTCTGCATAATTTATCAAAGTAATATCAATTGGTATTTGGTACAAGCAACAAGCCTATCAACAGAATATCAAGTGTTATCAGTGGAGTAGCGGTATGGTATAGGTCCTCAGGATCAAAGGACTATGGCAAGAGTACATCAAGAGACTTAAATTAAACATCTTGAATATGTTTTTGTGGAAGATCTTCATGATAGAACTGTTAAAGTATCTGAAGCATGAAGGACTAGTTGTGATTACCTTTTGAAGCTCAAAAGTCTCGTATTAATTCATCTAAATCCTACTTCAGCATAAAGGATTTGCTGGTAATTCACCTTTAAAGAGAGATTGATCAGTGACATACATACCTCCTTATGTCATAAAGGAAATTGCATGATTAATAAGTGAGACTGACTAAAACACTGAATGTATCTAGCCTCAAGGGTTTGGTTTGAAAGTACATTGTACAAGTAGTAAAGTCATTTGGTTCCTAGATTGAAAGATATCATCTAATCTCACAATAAGTTGTAAGCTCTGGGTTGATTCATTGATCACATCAGTAACAAGGACCTTCAACTATTAAGTGTAATATCCTTATCAGCATCCGAGCTCATATCACCACCAACAGGAAGTAAAGGTGAACCATAGCTATAAAAGATATATTGGCATCATCATCATAATTGAATAGGTGTTGTACTACAGATGTGTATTGCAGAAGAAGAAATATTCCATCTACAATCTTCCTCAAATGATATGGATTTCTGATGAAAGATTATACTAGAGACTGAAGTATATTTGAAGCATTCTCAGTATTTTAGTTTTGATCCAATGGTGCATCTCTGATTATTTATGGTTGTTCTAGCATCACCTACACTGTATACAAGTGCAAGGAGTTTGTGCTTTGGGATGGTATCAACTTACTATGTATATACAAGTTCAATGATTCTCAAAGTGTTCTCCCAACAACTCTTGTACACCAATTTGGAGCAGCATGGTACAAAGTCAGAAGAAGAAGGCCTAAACACAACTCAGAGAGAGGAAATGAAGAGATAGAAAGCACACTAGGAAACGTGCAACCCTTTGCCATTGATGTCAAAGGGGGAGGAAAAGTAAGCAAAAGAAGATAGGTAGAGGAAGACTTGGAGGAAGCATTGGAGTATTGGTGGATGTGTTTCCATCAATGCCAAAGGGGGAGACTGTTGGAAATATTGTCATTGATGGAAAAGGAGATGGAAAAGGAGCAACACCTGATCTATCACAAAGAAGATAGACAAGGAGAACATTAGACATGAAGAAAGGCAACAGAGATAGCGAAAGCAAAGCAAGGAGCAGCATTGGACAAGCAACAAAGGCAGCAAAGAGAAACAAGGAGCAGAGAGGTAGCTGAGACAACAAAGAAGCAGAGAGGTAGCAGAGAAGCAACAAAGAAAGCATCAGACAAGGAGCAGAGAGGTAGCTGAGACAACAAAGAAGCAGAGAGGTAGCAGAGAAGCAGCAGAGAAAGCATCAGAAAAGGAGCAGAGAGGTAGCTGAGACAACGAATAAGTAGAGAGGTAGCAGAGAAGTAGCAGAGAAAGCATCAGACAAGGAGCAGAGGCAGTTGTAGAAGGGCCATTTGTAAATATGAAAGAATTTTTTTCTGGATTCTGTGAGAGGTGTATTAATTTGGGATCTTATATATGATGTGGAGAAATTGATTAATTTGGCTGTGTAGAACCTCAGAAGAAGCTAAAGGCGTTTACTCTGTTAATTAGGCATATGCGATAGTGAACCCTGTTTGTTTAAACATATTAAATCTCCGTATAAAAGGCCTAGCATCGAGTCCTATTTCCATTGTTGAAATCGACAGAAGTGAACCATAATCTATTGGGTTATTAATGTCAGAGAAAGTGCTTGTATTACAAACGCTTGTCATGAATCGCCTGCATAGTAATCCTGTGAGAAAGGCTCGATAGAAGCCATATCTAGGTAATACATGGGGTTTTGTTTATGAATCATACGATGGCCAAGTAATTGAATGCCGTGTTTGGTACGGGTTGAAGGCATGTTCGGGTTGATGGTGATCAATTTGACAGCGAAGGAGTAAGGAGACTAGTCAATCGTGTCACTGGAAGTAGCGTGGCAGAATCATGAAGTTAAAGTAGAACTGCGCGTTGATTGAATGATTGGGGTTTTGTTTTAAAAGCCTGCTGAAATATTGAATTAAATCACTGAGGAATGAAATCGATGGATATAAAGTGCAGAGATGCCTAGAGGAACAGAACCTTGAGTCAACAAATGAAACCGTAAGGTATGAACAGTGACAACAGTTTTTAAAACCAACTGTGGGTTTCACATTATGAAAAAGTGGTAAGCGGAATTCTGAAAAATAATGCGATATTACTCTTTGCTTGACACGTGGCTTAAGTGTTATTCGTTTACCACCAATTTCGCATTTTATTTTCGTGCTAAAGTTCGACTCTTAAAAAGTGCGATAACTGTTGGATGATCCGATCCAAGGATCAGACGATGTTCACATGAGCAAGTTGTTGGGTTGTTAATGCACTTTATCGCGTTAATTTGAAGAATTAAAAGATGGGCAGTTTGGTTGTGCGATGATTGTCGGATCATCAAAAGGAAGTGCGATAAGTCTATAGCCATCGATTGAAGTGGTAAGTTAAGTGCATGGGTCCGACTTGTATATACAGATCTGTTATATGTATGTGGGATTTAAGCCATATAAATTGTAATTAGAGGAAAAGCTTCCGCATATTGTCAAAGTTGCCAACGTTTAAAAGGTATGAAACCGACATTCAATAAAATGATATTTTATCAAGGTTGAGCCTGAATTAATTTCGAATGTTTAAATAGAATGGAAAGATGAGTTTATTAACCCTGTGGGCCATCTCATTTGGGGTTTAATATAAACCAAGCCTATGTATGAGTGATTTCTATGAAGCGTGAAGCGAAGTAAATAAAGATTGGGGAACCATTATTTAAATGAATATGAATCATGGTTTATAACATATGATGAAGAATGAGTGGCCATCATATTGAGTTTGCCTAAAACCGATTTCAGAAATGATAACCATAGTGTGGACTTGGACGAAACATTGAAGTATTGAATGCCCTTTAATAAAAGGGAAGTCAAGTGAAAGATCATCATAAACATGATGTTTAGAACCTTAGTTATTTTATCATGATTAAAGAGATTGATACAACACGGTTATGAGAGGATTGAAATATGGTTCTTAACCATAGGTTTGAAGATGAAAAGAGAAAAACTTCCGCTTATATAATTGGCTGTATGGCTGTATAACTCATAGTGAAATGATTTATAAAAGAGCTTCCGCAATGAATAGAGATTGGCCAGATTGGAGAGATTGAGGACCCTTTTGGATGATTAATCAGAAATGCATTTTTGTATGCATGAGACTTTGAGAGTTATTTGGGGCATGAATTTGTAAAGAAGTTATATATGCATCAGATACATAATTGGAGTGAACAACAGAGGTATGCAGAACAGTTACTTGACAACAGTAGAAAAGACAAAACCAGCAAGCCAAGGGCCGAAAAAGGGGCTGAATGGAATTGAGTTATGTAACTGTAAATGTGAATGTAAATTATTTAAAATTATTTTTTATATTGTTTGTGATGCATTGGCAAGTCTCCGGAGGCAAAGAAATATCCCACTGTAATGTTGAAATGTATAGATATTGTAATATTTTTGTGAATATGCTGGATAGAGAAATGAGAAGGCAGAAGTCAAAGAGTCAAGGCTGTTCACTTCGAATTCCCAGTGGAATACAAACAATCATGAGGAGAACTCTATAAATGATATCACATAGATATGCATAGAGAGGTTATAGAATGCATAAATGAAGCAGTGAGGCAGAGAAGAAGGAGGAGCTGATAGAGAATTTGAGAAAATGCAAAGATGATGCAAGGCAGATATGAAGGTTGGTGCACAACAGTGAAGAAGGTACAGAACAGAGCTGATATCCAGGTAAATCAGAAAGTGTTTTTATGAAAAAGTGAGGAAGTTGGAGCTTCCCTATCAAGTTTTAGCTTGATAGATGTCAATTTTAGTTGACTGAGGTAGGAGCCTCCTGTAGGTTGTAGCCTACAGAAAATAGAGGGAGTTGATGCTTCCATATCAAGTTGTAGCTTGATAGAAGTCAATTGTAGCTGGCTGAGGTAGGAGCCTCCTGTAGGTTGGAGCCTGCAGAAAATAGTTGGGAGTTGGAGCTTCCTTGCAAGTTTTAGCTTGCAGAATTGAGGTAGGAGCCTCCTGTAGGTTGGAGCCTGTAGAAAATCAGTGGTGAGAGGGAGTTGGAGCTTGCCTTTGCATCACAACAATAATAAGATGTGGTTTTATCCCTTATGGGTTTCCACTTATATCTGTTGTCTATGTGCATGATGCTTATGTGTTGATATGGTGTATCTAATCTGCAAAATACTTGCTGCTCACATATTTAGATTGCTGTTACATTATCTTAATACTTTCTGCTCACATATTAAGATTGCTCTCATATTAATTTTATCATGAAATGAAGGTATAAAGGTGTAAATAAGTTTTAAAATTCCATGAATGTGTTAAACTGATTCACCCCCCCTCTCAGTTTAACTAAGGGTTCAACAGATACCCTTTAGGAAAAATAGGGTAGAGCAAGAACTCACAAGGATTCGATTTTTGGATGTAGCTAGAGCACTCTTAACTCTTGTAATAAACATTTGTGACTTTCATATGTTAAATACAAGTCTGGTTATGAAATAAAATGAGTATTTGGTTTCTTCTCCACTGATTTAGTTTCAGGGAGCTGAGCTTGTGGGTTAGGGCCCAATCCATTTGCCTGCTGGAAATGTTGTCATTGATGGCAATAGAGGCAGAAAAGATAGAGACAGAAAAAGAAGGAAGCAGATGCAGAGATAGGAAAAGAACAGCAGCAGAAGACAACAGGTAAAATTTACAGCGAAGGCAGAGGCAGAGGTCGAGCAGCAGAGGTATAGCAAAGGTAGAGGCAGAGGTCGAGCAGCAGAGGTACAGCGAAGGCAGAGGCAGAGGTCGAGCAGCAGAGGTACATCGAAAGCAGAGGCAAAAGCAGAAAGGCAAAGGCAGAGACAGAGGCAGAGCCGTTATCGCAGAAAGGCAGAGGCAGAGAGGTTATCACAGAAAGGCAGAAGCAGAGGAAGAGCCGTTATTCCGAGAATCACTACCCCAGCTGGTAGATACACTAAACATAAATTCTGGGAACCATTACCCAAGCCGGAGGATATATATATAAAATTCCGAGAATCATGAACCAAGCGGCAAAGTATATATATATAAACCTCATTTTAGGAATCATAACCCAGGCGGGAGGATACATAAACATAATCCCAGGAATCTTAACCCAAGCGGAAAAAACATAATTCCGGGAATCTTAACCCAAGCGACAATGTATACATATAGAAATCTTATTCCGAGAATCATTACCCAGCTGGAGGTTACACTAAAGGCAGAAGTGGAAGCATATATATATGCAGTGCTTTATATAAGTGGAGCGCTTTATGATCGAAAGAACCAAAGTACCATAAGGTGGGACCCTTTCCCAATCGCATCGGAGACAAACTGTGCAGTGGAACATGTAAACAAAGAGTTGAGATTGTGATGAAAGTCCAGACCCGATGGATCAATGAACTATAATTGATATGTGTTTTAATTCCAGCCTAATCGCATCGCAGAATTGGAGCATAGGAATATCGGAACATGCAACTAAAAGTTGCGATTGCAATTAATCACAATCGGAGTAATCACATCACATCGGATCGGAGTAGGGGAAGAACATCAGAGCATAATATTGAAAGCTGCGATTGCGATTAATCGCATCACAACCATCGCAAAGGATCCAATCGTAATCGGAAGAATTCAATTGTGACTCATCGCATTGGCACAATTGAGTAAACAGTGAATCATCAGAATCGAAGCATCAGAGCATGGGAATGTCGATACATTCAAATGGAAATTGCGATTGCGATCAATCCCAATCGGAAGAAGTCGAGGAGTAATGTATAGCATCGGAAAGTGTGGCAAGTGGGCCCAGATATATGATATTCTATTGATTAAATGGTATCGACCCCTTATATTAATGTTTATAACGCTTGACTCGGGGAATATGCATACATGGTGATATATTTATATATTGTGCTAAAGTCGAAACTTATAGAAAATGAGGTGCGTGCTGGGCATTCGCTAAAGTGAATTCATGGGTCTTTACATTCCATTGGAGAACACACACACACACACACACACACACATATGCATATATCTATGCAGTGTGGGGCCATCGCATCGGCACAAAGGCTGAGCAGTGGCACATACCAATGAAGTTTGCGATTGCGATCAATCACATCGGAACAATCGCAAAGGGTGTAATCGCAATCGAAAATCATCGGAGGAGACTCATCGCATCGGAGCACAAAAAAAATTTCGGATGGTGGGCCCGAAAGGGAATTTTATATGTTAAACATGCTTTTACTATTATGCTGAGAGCTGAAGTTGTGTTATATATAAAAGGCACTGTTACAGATACATAGTTGTTACACCACGACAGTGCACATATCAAAACGTCTTTTTATTATTGTGCTGAGAATCAATTGGCTTGATATAAAAAGCACAGTTAAATATGTATGACAGATGGCTGTTACCCTGTGACAGTGAATAAGGAAACAAACAGAGCCGAAAGGGACAAAGACACAGTCAAAGAAAAGACAAATGCGCAGCGAGCCAAGAGGCTGAATAAGTGAGCTGGAGTTTTCATTGTGATTGAATGTAAATTATTTGGTTTTATATTGTTTGTGATGCAAAGGCAAGTATCCAAAGGAAAAAGAAATATCCCACTGTAATGATAAATTGGTACCTACAGTTATATTTTCTGAATGAGCGGATAAAAGAGTTGAGGAGGCAGAAGGCAAAGAGACATGGCTATCCATTTCGAATTCCCAGTAGAATACAAACAGCCATGAATCTAGTTTGTATAAAATGGGATAATATCCAAGGGGAAAAATTTACGAAAAAGGAGAATGAGAGAAGAAGAGAGTGTGCAGCAGAATTGAAAAGAGTTGAAGAAAATAAGAAAGCTGCAAGAGGTGAGAGAGAGAGTAAATATAGAGAATGCTGAGTATAGAATATTGAGGCAGAGAAGATAAAGAAAAGAAGAGCAGAAAGAGATGCTACAGAACAGAGCTGATATCTGAGGTAAATCAGCAAACATTCCGGTTGATAAATTAAGGAAGTTGGAGCTTCCCTATCAAGTTGAAGCTTGATAGCTGTCAGTTGTAGCTGACTAAGGTAGGAGCCTCCTGTAGGTTGGTGCCTGTAGAAAATTGAAGGGATTTGGAGCTTCCTTTCAAGTTGTAGCTTGCATAATTGAGGTAGGAGCCTCCTGTAGGTTGGTGCCTACAGAAAATCAGTGGTGAGAGGGAGTTGGAGCTTGCCTTTGCATCACAACAATAATAAAATGTGGTTTTCTCCCTTTATGGGTTTCCACTTATATCTGGTGCCTTTGTGCATGATGTCTATGTGTTGATGTGGTTTATCTAATCTACTTAATACTTGTTGCTCACATATTAAGACTGCTGTTACATTAATAAATCTGTTTGATACTTGCTGCTCACTAATAAAGATTGCTCACATATTAAGTTGATCATGAAGTGAAGGTGTAAATAAGTTTTAAGAGAAAAGCTACAATAGTCCATGTATGTGTTAAACTGATTCACCCCCCCCCCCTCTCAGTTTAACTAATAATTCAACATGGCCTCAGTCTCTCTTATGCACTTGTGTTTACTTTTCATGTTGCAGTAGTTAATTTCCTTACATTTCATGGTTTTCGTAGTTAATCTCTTTACATTTCATGTTGCAGTAGTTAGTTTCTTTACATTACATGTTTAAATAGTTAGTTTCCTTACATTTCATGATTGTTGTAGTTAATCTCTTTTCATTTCATGTTGCCATATCATATAAAATCTCAAAACTGTGTTAAAGCCTCCCTCTCTCACCTCTTCCATTGGATCTTGAGGAGGGTAGATCTTCTGTAACAACTCCACTTACCAAATTTTTTTTTCTCCTAATTATAATATAATTATTTACTTGGTGAACTCTATCTTCCATATTTTTCACTTATTTGACGAAATCTGTTCTTTTCCTTTAGTCACTATTTCGTGAATTTTCGACAAAATTCTTTTTATACTGTCGTCATGCTTAGACGAATTCTGTGGTTATAAGTTTTGTATTGGATAATTCATAAAAATCACCACTTCTTCTTGATTACATTCTATCCTCCTTATCCTCATATGCTTTAGGTTCATATTATCATCTCTATAACCTTAATTGTGAATACATGTAGTAATAGGAATCCCTCACTAGTACATTACTTTTATCTATCTTATATATTGGATCATTTTCCCCTCATGTATTTATTGATTTATGCACTTAGTCACCAAATTGATAACATTATTTTTAGTCTATCAAAAGGACTTCCCTTCCTTATTATAATAGACTCTAACTTAGAACTTTATGAAATTTAGGAATTGTTCCCATTATAATATTTGATAGGAGTTCATTCAATTTCCTCCTATTATAGTTGAACTTACAATCAACGTTAAAGTTCTACAATTGTGGTTATTTCAATATAACCTTTAGACAATCATTACTAGATTTCCTTTGAAGAATACTATACGCTTTGCATTTCGTATGATAAAATTCAATTATTAAAATCTGATGTTAAGCATACCATATCAAATATTATGTATGTCCTTTCGGATTACATAGTGCAACATAAAGTTGTCAACTCTATATTAATAGAATAAATCCTTAAACCTTTACAACTTTATGAATTATAAAACATTAACTATGGATAAGAATTCATTAGAATTCCTACCATGAAAGTTTGAACTTACCATTTCAATATTAAGGCTCTCCACTATAATATAACCATATATTATATTCCACCTTTAATACTGGCTTTTGTATGCCATATAATGATTTCGAAGGTTAATACTTTGGTTACGTATGTTTTAGCACTACTTACGTATTCAACTTCAAATAGCATTGGGCCACCGTAATGCTATTCTCGTGATTTAATTTGGTTAGATTCTAATTCTACTATAACATTATGTTTGGAACTGATGTCACCTCACATCTCAATTCACCATTAATTAATGTCTCTGTCATACGTTAATGAAGGAGGAATCGTATATATGATTTGGTTTAGACATTTATGTTTCTCATTAGTACTAGTACTTACCATTAAAACATCGGGATTTCACCGATTTATCTTGTGCGTTTACGTCATTTCATCCACATGGATTCTTGGCCTTCTACACTCCGATGCCATCCACGTGGACGATGTGGATTGAGTCTTATTCTCTGGAGGGTTTTACAACAATGTAACCCTAATTTGATTCTGCCAGTTTTCATTTTTACAATCTTTGTTCAGCTCTGCAACTCGGCTTGTCCTGTAGCCTAGTTCAAACTTTTCGTTGCTGAGAGTTACACAGAGGAGATCACGAAGTCAATCCACGATAACACTGCCAAAATCGTTATCCTTCGTGCCAATAAAATCTGTCTCAGGTAAGGCCAACACTTCTCTGCGTTTACATTACCCAGCAACATCTCATTAATGATTTAGACGGTGACTCCATTCCAGTTTACGTTTTCGATTTTGGGTTCTCAAAAAATATTGCTTTGATATTAAAGGTAGTTCTTATTGATACCTATTATAGGTTTATTAGGAATCAATAAGGACCCTTGTCCACCCTTTTACCATTTTATAAAAGTAAGGAGTTTTGGCTTATTAACCCACTACACTCCCCATTTACTCTGCGAGTTTGGTTTTTCATATTTCCCTTATTACAACGTTAATTAAATTTGAAGTTTCATTTCAGGTTATCGAATGCTGTAATGGGTTCTTCCACCATTTACTGACTATGCTTCCCAGGTAAGAAAATTACGATTTCCAAATCGTTTTTCCCTCTAGGTTCCCTCACTATTGGGGTTTACATAATACACCTATTTCTTCATTTTAAACCTCTGTAATTGCATCATGTATTACATTGGGATTTTTATTAATCCATATCTTGTAAAAAGATAGTGATTCCATTCCTTCCTACAATGATTTGTTTTCAATTCATTTTTTCTTTTCCTTTGATCAGTTTTAAGAATTCTTTGAGTTTTCCAGAATTCCTCATGTTATCCCTCTTTTCATTTTCTTTCAAGGGATGTATCTGTTGAGATACCATAGTCGGTCATGGTTTTCGATTTATACTCCATATGATTCGATTTCATACTGACAATGAATTCCTATGACAGTGTAGGTGACTTACGGCCTTTTCAGTTTCAAATTGTTTATTCATCTATTTGTTTAATTTCGTAGTTTCCAATGAATTCCTTTTGGAATTGCAAGTACGTCGATAGGGTATTCCTTGTAACCTAATTTAGATACCTAATTAATTATTAAATCTTGGTTTCCAGGCCCTTGAATACAACGTTGTATTTTATTCTAGCTCCGACATATTAAATTATTCTATTCAACTTAAAAATTTATTCAGAGACATATCATTCCTCTGATTTTTTTTTCTCATGAAATTATTAAATTATATTTATTTTGGAACTTTTAAATTCTATAATATTCCTTTATCTTGTATAAGATTTGTGGAATTATATTTATAGAAATTTCCAAGTTCTTCCTTGAGGAAGTACTGAACATTTAAATTAGTTGTCTCACTAATGCACTGTTTTATTTGGCAGACTCTTCTTTTAACCTTCTAAAACCAATCACAGACATTCATGTTTCACGTTGTCCAAACACAGGTAATTTCGCTCCCATGTTTTTCTATACAACTATTTATTCATAGTGTATCCACTTGTACACTTTTGTCCTTAGATTTTGATTTGATTCCTTATTTTAATACATGAATTATCATGACATTTATCTTTGACTAGTAAGGTAATGTACTATTAATTTTCTTAGGATTCCTTCCTCATATTTCATATAATGAATTCAATTATCCTCATAATTAAATTCTAACCAATTGTATTTTGGTTTCTTGTACAGTTATTGTACCTTGCACCCTTTATTTCTCGTAAATTTGTGTATTCCTCCCACAAGCATTGACAATCGATATTATTCCTTCTATGTACAGGTTAGTCGATAACCTGGTAGAAATTAATCCACTGAATTCCAGGACAGTTATTCATGTATAAAATTTGTATTTAATATACAGAATATGTTTATGTAGCTAATATATTATGGACAATATATCCAAATACCTTTCATTAGTACTTTCTACAAAATTTCATTCCTATTTTTGGATAATGGAATTTTCTATTTATATGAATTTTGTATACATATTTGTAACCTCTTCGAGTACTGAAACATATCTATTATATTTAATTTCTAGTTTTTCCATATAATTGAATAGATATAATTATGAGCAAGATGAAAGTGAACGGAGATATATGATCATGTTTCTTTCTAGATCGCCTGTTATCTCTTGGTGTAACTAGGTTTCTATTTCATTTTAGTTTGCAGAATAGTTCTGTTAATTAACTCTATTATCATGTGTGTGAATTCACATAATGAAATTGCTGAATTGAACATAAAATTATTCACAACCGAACAACAGATTTAGACCCTCATCATTGGGTTTAGAATTTTTGTTTGTTGGTCACTAACTTAATATGTCTATGTAACTATATAGAACTAAACTATTTTCACAATGGTTATATTCTGTTAAAACCATGAGACTATAAACTATAAAGTTAATATAACTACTCAACATATATAAATTTTCACTTATCTTTCAGCATAACATCAATCCTCAAATTTATCATTCTAACCATAAAAACATAATAATAATCCATAACTAAATTAACTGTGCATAACACTTAAGGTAAGACTATTTTCCACACAACCTTGAGCTTTATCTCCACAGCTCCCCCCGAGCAGAGATAACTTCATCCAAGGTGTAGACAACCTCTTGTCTACCCAGGAATTACTTATTTAAGCCTACTTTCCCATCAGCTTGTTTCCATAACTGCGTCTAGTTAATCAACATGTTGTTTTACTTTTTGTCGAGGCTTCCTTTTGTTTTTTCCACAGAAGTATTTTAAAACTAGATTTGGGCCTCTTTCTAGTTTTATTCCACCTCTTTCAAGTAACTTTCATCTTTACTGGGGTATCTTTTATATTTTTATCTCCAATCTAATATTTTAAATTTAATTTATTATCTCCAAGGATTTTTGGAGAATCTGGGAAAGTCTTTGGAATCTTATCCATCCTCATGGACTTGAATTCCTGATCTTTATTTACTCTAGTCTTTGCACAATGATTAATTTTCATATTTATTAAATTCAACTTTACTTTATGTCCACATATAACTTTCCGGGGTCAGAATGTTGCGAGCCTAGAATGTTGGGACATCAACAGCAGGGGCTTAGGGAGCTTCGCCAATAGGAGGAGTGGTGTAGATAAACACTCAAGGGTTATATCTTCCGCAACACTAGTACCTAGGGTTCCTCACGTAATAGAATCAAGCCGCAATGGAATATTGTGAGATATGCAAAAGCATTGGTCATCCGCCCCGCCTATGCCCAATATTGCAGAAATACTCCAACGTTCTGAACAACATATGCTGTGAGTTCTGTGCTTCCACAACACACAACACAGAGCAGTGTAGGGCTCTGGATGCATTAGCAGAATGATTGGAAATGCCTTCATATAAAGAGAATGAAGCTCCTAGGGGATGAGGGGGAGGCATGAGAGGAGGTCGAGCTGGAGGAAGAGGACCAGTACGATGCTGCAACTGTGACCAAGAAGGCCACATGGCCAGGGAATGTTCACTTCCTAGAAGACCCTGGTGCTCTCAGTGCAGAGTTAACACACACGCACCAGAGGACTGCCCAGAGCTAATTAAAAGATGCAAAGAAAGAGCTAGAAAAAGAGGAACAAATATGGTAAATGCAGAGCCAAGAATAATAGAGGCTCAAGCTATGCAGAATGTAGCCATAGTGACACGAGGAGGAAAAGAACTGGGGAAGATGCACATACTACAGACCCGATAAAGCTGATAAGGCTAACATCTCCAAAGCTAGTGTTCAAGCCAAAAAGACAAAAGAAATACTTTAAAGAAGCAATAGAGACATTTTCCCAACTTGGGGGAAGCAAACGCATTGAGTTTCCACAACCGAAGGTAGATAAGGAGAACCAAGCTAGTACAAGTACTACGATT
Organism: Pinus albicaulis; assembly: GCA_034641835.2. NCBI lineage: Eukaryota > Viridiplantae > Streptophyta > Pinopsida > Pinales > Pinaceae > Pinus > Pinus albicaulis. Next base: position 171,219 of record JAXQQM020060809.1, on the reverse strand, counting down.
GAATAATGGTTCTGGCTATTTCTAAAGATTGTTACCAACGCACCAACGATGGAACAGTTGAATCAGAACTTGGAAATGGTGGTGCAGGGGACCACAGAGCCAGGAGAATCAAACAACGTGACAAAAAAATACATATAGAGAGTCAAAAGAAATAAGAGAAGAACAGGGAAAGAATTCCGGGTGAACACTCAGGTTGCGGGATTCCAAATTAAGGACACAATACTTGACCTAGGGTCAGATGTCAATAATTTTCCAAGAAAAACATGGGAAGCATTGGGAAGATCAAAGATGACATATTCACCAATCTAACTCTGCATGGCCAACCAGTACTGCATTGTGCCTATAGGCAGGTTGGAGGAGGTCGAAGTCGATGTTGCAAGGGTTAAGACATACACAGAATTCGAGGTGATAGATATTATGGGGGATAAAGATCCCTATCTAGCCTTATTGGGGATAGATTGGGCTTTTGAAAAATATGCTGTGATAGACCTGAAGAAAGAATTAATGATTTTTGAAGACAGAGAAGTAAGGGTCACCCAACCACTCGAGCCACATCAAGGTCCCTGATACACAGAGTCTGTCGACAACAGTGAATATGCTCAAATTCTTGATCACCTTTATCAAATGACAGCAGGGAAAAGGGAAGACTATATCAACCCAACAGTGGGGGGATCTGTGAGTTGGAGAAGTATTCAAAGTTCAGAATTAGGCTTAGAGATAGCCTGGGATGATTGGCAGCAGGGAGGATATGAGAAAAATACAAGAAGATGCACTAACATCGGAAGGATCAACTGGATTGGAACTGAGGTAAGAGAATATCCAACTCTGTCAAATATGAATGCTGTAAATACCTTTATTGTCAAAATAGAATATAAGGTGCCAGTGGACCATAGGGTCCCATTCATGGATGTGTCTTTACAATCCACATCAGCAAGGTGGTGGAGAAACCACCGCAACTCCCTGTCGCGATGGGACAAAGTTGCAATAGCATTGAAATCTAGGTTTAAGGAAGAAGAAGGACCACACTTCATTGAAAAATACCAAGGGGAATCAGACCCCAAAAAACATTTGAAAGATTGTGAGGACCAATGGAAGAATGCAGGATACCCGAAAGAGCTATGGGTACACAAGTTTATACATTCACTGGATTTGATTCCACAAGCTTGGTACCTAACTGAAGAGAAGAAAAGAGGGACCAATACTTGGCAAGCAGTTGCTGATAAATTTACGCAATGCTTCTCTTTTGAAGGAAAAAAAGAACCAATCACCCAAGCATTGTAGGCCATTAAAAGGGTACTGTTCTTCCCAGAGATTCAGGAGGAGGAAGAACAACTACTCCCAAACCAAGGCATCAGATAGTCGGTAGCATGCAAAAAGATAAACAACGAGATGGATGATGATGATCTAGAAGATCTTAGACATCTATATTTCGAAGAAAAAGAGGGAGAACTGGATATTAAAGAAGACCCGACGACAGAAGGAATTCATCAGCTACCACTAAAGACCAAGAAGATGAACATTGGGATAGAGGAAAGGCCCAAACTTGCATCAATTGGTGACTATTGGGATGTCGAGACGACTAAGGAGATATTTAATCTGCTACAAGAATATGAAGATTTGTTCCCATCCTCAGTAGCGGAGTTGAAAGGAATACAATGAGACATGGGGGAGATGCGTATAATTTTGAAGCCCGATGCAAGACCAGTCAAGCGTAGACCCTATCATCTAAATCCAAGAGTGAAAGAAAAATTCAAGGCAGAGATTGATAAGATGCTAAAGGCAGGGTTGATATTCCTGGTGGAAGAAGCAGAATGGGTAAGTCCTATAGTCATACAAAGTAAAAAGGATAAGTTTGAAATTCGAGTCTGTGTTGACTATAGGAGCTTGAATAATGCGTGCATACATGACCCATTCCCTAATTCGTTCAGTGACAAGGTTCTCGACAATGTTGCGGGGAATGAGGCTTATTCATTTATGGATGGATTCTCAGGATACCATCAGGTAAGGATAGCTAAAGAAGATAAGAAGAAGAAAAATTTCACAACCGAATGGGGCTCATTTGCATATCATGTAATGCTACTTGGGTTGAAAAATGCACTAGCAGTATTTTCATGAATTGTGATAGCGGCATTTCGGGAATACATCCACCAATTCCTGGAAGTTTATATGGATGATTGGACAATCTACAGCCTATTAAAGGACCATGCAACGTTATTAAGGATAATTTTCGACAGGTGTAGACTAATCCAGATTTCATTAAACCTAAAGAAGTGCATCTTTGTAGTACCCTTTGAGACACTGTTAGGATATGTTGTATGCAAACAAGGGGTTTGTGTTGATCCAACAAAAGTGGCAGTTATAATTAATATTGAGGCACCAGAAATGGTGAAGTAGTTAAGGTCGCTGCTAGGCCACACAGGCTACTATAGGTGATTCATCCACAACTATGCAAAGATAACAACCCCATTAGAGAAGCTGTTGCAGAAATCAGAGCAATTCAATTGGACATAAGACTGTACTACAACCTTGAATAGCTTGAAAGAAAAGTTGGAAATGGCACCCATATTAGTTCATCCTAATTGGGACAAGCAATTTCATTTCCACATTGATGCTTCTAGCATCACACTTGGAGTAGTTCTGGCTCAACGAGGAGATACTTTAGTGGATCAGCCAGTTTATTTTGCAAGTCGCAAGTTATCAACAACTGAAAGGAACTACAACACAACATAGCGGGAAGCATTGACAATGGTGTATTCCCTTCAAAAGTTTCGCCACTACCTACTAGGAGGTATGTTTAAGTTTTTCACAGACCATTTAGCTTTAAAGTACCTAGTTAACAAACCGGTCTTAGAGGGAAGAATCTACAGATGGCTCCTACTGTTTCAGGAGTTCACCTTCAAGGTGATAGTGAAACCCGAGAGATTGAATGCGGGGCCTGACCACTTTTCAAGGCTAGAAAACGAAGAAAATGGAGGGTGTCTAGATGATCAGCTGCCAGATGCTGATATTTTTAGAGTAGAAGCCATCCCAGACTACTTAGACCAGAGAGAAACCTATCTGACAATATGACAGTGCCCAAATGAATATACAGCAGCCCAAAAAAGACATTTAGTAGTCCGAGCAGCAGAGTATCAGCTAATATCGGGACACTTGTATAAGATGGGGTTAGAACAAATCTTGCGGAGATGCGTCCTAGATCATGAGAGGGAAAGCATATTATGGGAATGCCACTATGGAGTTGCAGGAGGGCATGTCGGAGAAAAAATGACACCGAGGAAATATTACAAACAGACTTATGGTGGCCGACAGTACACATGGACAGTAAGGCATTTGTAAAAAAATGCGATGTATGTCAAAGAATGGGACGCCCATCACACAGAGACGAGCTACCACTTCATCCTATAAAAGCACTGTAGCCATTTGAGAAGTGGGCAGTTGATTTTATAGGGCCGATTGCACCTGTTGCAAGGCATTCACATGCCAGGTATATCATAACTGCAAAAGACTATTTGACCAGGTGGGCAGAGGCGATACCAGTGAAGGATTGCACAACCGAAACAACAACTCGATTCATATTTGAAAATATTATCAGCAGGTTTGGTTGCCCGAGAAGTCTGACAAGCGATCAAGGTACGCATTTCATCAATGCAACAATTAGATCTCTGTTAGAAAACTTCATGGTACAACATCATAAAAGCAGTCCGTACCATCCACAAGCTAATGGTACAGTAGAAGCATTCAATAATATTCTGGAAAAGGGTCCAACAGAGATTTGCAACGCTGATCGAGATGACTGGGATGAACGTATACCAACAACATTGTGGGCATACAGAACAATTTTCAAGAGACTAAATAACCAGACCCCGTTCCAGCTGGTGTACGGAAAGGAAGAAGTGGTACCACCTGAGTTTGTCATACCAAGCCTCTTGATTTCATTGTCACTACACTTATTAGAGGAATACTCATTGAAAGAGCGATTGCGAGAGTTGGACCAGGTTTTTAGCAGAGTTCCACCAAACTGTCCAGAAAGAAAGACAAAAAGCTTGGCACGATCGCCATATCAAGCACAAGACGTTTACGGTCTGAGGAAAAGTTTTACTGTATGACAGCAAGTTCCAGAAGTTCCTAGGTAAACTAAGAATGCATTGGCTCGGAATGTACCACATAATTGAAATCCGAGTTTCAGGAGCAGTTCGGTTAGCACAACTGGACGTCCAGATACTACCATGATGGGTGAATGGCGCATGCCTGAAGCCCTATCACGACTAAGTTCTACATTTCAATTTTCAACCACTCTCACAACTGAGAGGAGTCAGTAGGGTAGGTTAGAATAGGTAGAGTCAATAACTCTCTCACACCTGAGAAGAGCCTAGATAGAAATCCCAGTAAAGAAAAATCCAATAACAAAAAAAACTCATAGTTGCGAGGGGGAGGGTAGTGTCCAGTGTGTCATCCATGTCAGAGAACAAGTGTTTCGAATATCATTCCATCATCATGACCCATCGTACCCAATTCAGTCCATAGGATTACCGAGATTTGAGAAGTAATTTCCATAATTAGTATCATCCATACCGCAATAAATTTTCCATATTAGGCCCTAATCATTACCCATCATGTCTACCCAACTCTTGAATCCACAATCAGCTATGTTAGAGCAGACCTCATCACGGTAACTAATCACACGATTATAGCCGCAGGGGAGGTAGGGAAAATTAATTAGTTATGGGGTCTTATCAACCTCATGCGTGCTGGTTACTTACATAACTTGCATGAAATAAAGCACGAGAATGCTCGAGAAGTCCGAGTTAGAACTAGAAAGAGCAACAACAACAAGAGAAACTTCATCAGAGGAAGTCTAGAGGGAGTATCCAGAGGCAGGAATTTACAAATAAAGAGTAGGAGTAGCCTTGCGAGTATACCAGAGAAGAGAAAAAATGACCAAGGTAGTGCCAATAGTCATTGAGCAGGAGCTCGACGAGAGAATCCAAAAGATGGAGTTGCTGGTGGGGAAATATGATAACGCGTCGTTGATCGACACAGACCTGACGAATTCTTTCCAATTCCAAGTAATGAAGAGACAAGTTTATATGGAAAACTATGCAACTGAAGCAGGAGAAGAAGCGGCAAGAGTACTCCCAGACTTCAGAGGTATCCAACCGTGAACCATACTGAACCTCAGAAATCTTCTAGTGTTTGGAACCACAAGAGTTGCGATGCAGTGCACAAAGTTCCTGTTGAGCAGGATCCAGAACGAGTCACTATGGCTAGGAAAAGAAATACCAATTCACACAGAAGATATTCACAGGCTGAGACGTCTCCACAGCGTTCCAAAATGTGTCAAAGATGGCGAAGAAGGTAGGACATGGTGATTACTACAAGAAATATGACACTAAGAGAGGAGGAAAAGGGGCAAAGATAGACCTTATAAACAAGCCAACAGTCAAATTTTCTTGTTATCTGATTGCGAGTAAAACCATGAGGCATTATACAAAGGGTGAGTGTACACTTGATACCATCTCAGTTGTGGAGCATTGTATCTAGGGGGAAAAATTAAATTGGTGTTCGTTTCTACTGAATGAGCTATTTGAAGCTTGTGAGGATAACTACAAGAGAGCCACTGGGCTCATCTATGGTAACCTTATCATGGCGTTAGCGATGTGGAAATGGACTTTCTAGGAAATCAGACAACCTATGGAACTCACAACAGGTCAACCGTTAGCAATGGAATTCACACCCTAGAAGGCATGAGGGGACCCCAAAACCAAGGAGGTGAATGAAGAGGCATTCAAGTTCTGGTACACCTAGATGGTCGATGTAGTGGCAACAAAGCAAAGAATCCAAAAGAGCTTTCTGGACAATTATTCTGCGCAGATATGGTTTGGAGTCAACCTTAGGAAAACCTACATCAGACCAACATGTGTGCCAGAATCGACCTTCAAAATGAAACCGTTGAAGTTTCAAATTGATGAGAGAACTTTCCACACTGAAGTATGTTCCTGGCCAGGTGTGGGAATGGAGGTCAGAAGCGGGGTCTATCACTATTCATTTGATGGCATGTTTCCGAATCCATTGCTAGGGGAGACGCCAGATGAAACAATGGCCAGAGTGTCGTGACTGCAGTTGACACCCATCATCATGGAGTTGAGCATGATGGTACAAGGCTTAAACCAGGTAATGCAAACTCTAACTAGTGATTCTCAATTGTTTCCCACTTTTACAGAGTTTCAGGTCTCCAATTCTGCCTCTTCTTCCATAATAGCCCCCATAGTCACGACCATACCACTTAACTTGTTTAACTCACCACCGACAACAACCACAGTTCCAATAAAAAAGAATAAAGCATCAAAGCTGCCCGTAGCTACACCAAAGGCCAAGAAGGCAAAGGTTATAGTGTCTATCCAGGTCATTGATTTCATGGGGAGGATCAAACACAACCAATGGACACATGAGCCCCAATTCAGGAAGAGCTAGTGAAGGAACCCCATGTAACTCCGGAGCTACCTATGTTCAACCCCTACTCATTTTTAAATATTCGTACATCTCTGCCTCTCACTCACCATTCATCGCCCCACACATCATTCACTTCCAAAGACCATTCAACCCGAACTCCATCCACATCAACCACAATATCAGACCCAGTCAGAGCAAAGGGTTAAACAAACAGATACAACGAGGTAGAAGTTAACTCTGGTACAACGTTGGTAACTAAGTTTAACCAACCCTTGGTTGAACATATCACATTTCAGGACCTTTTAAGTCGAGGGAGATCCTTTACTGTAGATACAACACCCTCGCCTAAAGAGCTGAACCCATTTCAGCAAGCAAACTTGATACTCCACCAGATGCAGCCTACTCCAAGCATGGCTAACCCTGATAATCCGCCATCACAACTGACATAGCCAAAATCACCATAAGAACATTCAGCCAGGTCCATGGCAAGCGGTCAACCACTCCGAGAGAGACCGCCACATTAAGATACGTCCGAGGCTGAGAGCATACAGACCTGGGGAATGACACAGTTATACAGTTTTATTCAGCGGGCAGCACAACAAGCCGAAGGTCTCCACACCGACCTCGAGCAGAATTTTGAGCAGCAATAGATTCATATCATTGCGCTTACTGAAGAGCGTGAACAGTTGAAGATAGAGAAAGATAACTTGCAGAATCAACTAGAAAAGGTGACAGAGGTTTTCAGGGATCTTTGGTCCACAGTAACGGCTCACAATGACCAGATACTGGTCGACATATCAGCTAGCACCCTAGTTGAGCAATCCATTCATGTCAGGATAACATGTTTGAATCTCAGCCGGGAAAATAAGGAACTGAAAGCAGCGCTAGCGACCAGGCCCGCGCTGCCAGATCCAGTGGTCATCTACACAGAGAAAATCACAGAAAGACAGAACCAAGTAAACGGGATGCAGGAAACTATGAGCACCACAGTGAAGGAAGCATACGACCTTCTAAAACATCTACATGAGTGTTCAACCTCGTTGACTATGAAGTCATAGCCGATTTCAACACAACTGCAGAAGGTATCGAAGGAAATTCAAGAGGCCACAAACCCTGATGGACTTAACCAATTGTACAACCACGTGGAAGAGTTGGAGATTAAGATACAAAAAATTGAATAACATTCGACAACAACCAAATAGGCCCTTTGGGAACTAAGGCAACCTGTCAAGCTTATTGTCCAAACAATACAAAAAATGGATGCTGAGGCCAATGTTAAGATTAAGGACGTATTCAGTAAGCTGCCGACTGTCTCAGGGGAAAAAGAAGCAGAAAAAATCACCATGGAGATAGACCTGCTCATGTAGGGATGGAAATAGGCCATTTCCGACTTCAAAGAAATCAAAGCATCAATGTTGGAAAAGGTCCCCGAGTTGGGGCCCTTGTTTGGACAAGGAGAGGAAAAGGAGAAGACAGGGCCAGCTACGGAGGCAAGTGGACCAATGGAGACCGAGGTAGGGGAAAAGAATTGACTCGGGACAAGTCAATAGCATGTGGTTGGGGCCCGTTGGGGCCCTTGTTTTTAAATGGAACAATTTTGAGTCGCGGGTAATAGGTGGCAAAGCGCAACTACGAAAGACAGAGAGCTGTCATGGTTGCGAAGTGCTGAAGAGCAGGTGGCGCGACTGTTGTGGAAACAAGCACAGATGGCAGAAGGGAGCGACAAGAACAAACAATGGAACTACTAGTGATCAGGAAGATGCATCGATCATCAGAGCGGAAAGGAAGGGAAAACTGACAGTCGCGTTGGAAAAGGAACAAATAGGAAATTGGCCAGCATAGACAAGAGGTTGGCACAGTAGGGATTGGAGGAGGAGAGTCGCAGGAGAGCTCTGTTCCATATGTTTGTTCTATTCTCTCTGTTCATTATGTTCCGTTTTATGTGATAATATTGTAATCAGTCCTGCTAGGATCGCTCTGAGGAGCAATGTAACTGTCCCCTATTGTTAATGCAATATACTATGATCTGGGTTTGATGTCCTGAGTTTGGTAATGTGTCTCTGGTTGAGTTGAATGCGTTGGTCACTTTAAATTTTGTTTTGTTGTCCTGAATACGTTCATGAGTATTATTGTTTGCAGAGTATTTACAACTATTCGGAGCACTCTGTTCTATCTACTTTATTCTATAAGTTATGCTTGATCCATACCTGATATGATCCTAATCTGACTAAGGTCATGGCACACCTCGGGTGAGACTCTTTGCTCTTCGAAATAGAGTGAAAATGCCAGCGTTGTGCTAGATTACTGCGGAAACCTTGTTGGCCTCCATCCTGAACCTGGGTCTTGCCCAAGAGACCTTCTTTCTTGCCAACATGTAGCCACTCCGAAGTCTCATGCCCACAAAAGTCGAGCACAGTGGTCAGTGCCATAATCGGCGGTCGACTGAGGTAGTGTGAAACATTGTTGGTGTTGCCTTCTTGTACTTAATGTTCAAATGGAATTTTTGTAGGTATGTGGACCATTTCTGATGGCGATCGTTCTGAAACTTCCCTTCTGTCGGTATGAACAATAGGGGTCAGTGGTCTGTGTGGATGACCATTTCCTTCCCCAGAATGTAATTCTTTGGCATTGTCAGCAAGCCTACAAAATAGAATACATCTCTTTTTCATAGGTGGGATACTTTCAAACTATTTTTGAAAGTGTCTCATTGTGATATGCCACTGGATGCCCCTATTGAGTAAGAACTACACCAATAACATAGTCTGAGGCATCTGTCTCGATCTCAAAGGGCTATTGTAGGTGATGATCACCATCATTAGGTGCATTTTAAGGGGTTAATTGTCACCTTTTTAGCCTAATTATTCTCTCTTTCTCACATTTAACTGCATTATGGTCATATGTTGCTTAGTGTAGATGGTGTATTAAGGGTTGTCATACTTTTAAGGCATACTGTGGTTTAAATGCAGGAAAATAAAGAGAATATGCCATTTTTGAGGAATATTGCATAATCAGGGATCAGAGTAGACAACAAGGAGTGATTGTAGGGGGTTTACCACCTCCATAACTCCTAAAGGCAACCAATATATCCTCGAAATTATCCTCCAATAGCTTAAAATAAAAGGCAACCAAGAAAGTCAAAGATCAAGGGGATCCAAGCTCCACTTCTCTCGAGTTCCAAGGAGACAAACCACCTACTTTTTAGGTAGTTGTTGGTAGCTACCCTTTAGGAAAAATAGGGTAGAGAAAGAACTCACTAGGATTTTATTTTTGGATGTAGCTAGAGTACTCTTAACTCTTGTAATAGACATTTGTGACTTTCATATGTTAGGTACAAGACTGGTTATGAAATAAAATGAGTATTTTGTTTCTTCTCCACTGATTTAGTTTCAGGGAGCTGAGCTTGTGGGTTAGGGCCAAATCCATTGGCCTCAGTCTCTCTTATGTACTTGTGTTTACATTTCATGTTGCAGTAGTTAATTTCCTTACATTCTATGGTTGCTGTAGTTAATCTCTTTACATTTCATGTTGCAGTAGTTATTTTCTTTACATTCCATGTTTCAATAGTTAGTTTCCTTACATTTCATGATTGCTCTAGTTAATCTCTTTTCATTTCATGTTGCCATATCATATAAAATCTCAAAATTGTGTGTTAAAGCCTCCCTCTCTCACCTCTTCCATTAGATCTTGAGGAGGGTAGATCTTCTGTAACAACTCTAGTTACCAAATATTTTTTTCTCCTAATTATAGTATAATTATTTACTTGGTGAACTCTATCTTCCCTCTTTGTCACTTATTTGACGAAATGTGTTCTTGTCGTTTAGTCACTATTTCATGAATTTTCAACAAAATTCTTTTTATACTATCGTCATGCTTAGATGAATTTTGTGGTTATAAGTTTTGTATTGGATAATTCATAAAAACCACCACTTCTTATTGATTACATTCTATCCTCCTTATCCTCATATGATTTAGGTTCATATTATCATCTCTAGAACCTTAATTGTGAATACATGTAGTAATAGGAATCCCTCACTAGTTCATTAATTTTATCTATCTTATATATTGGATCATTTTCCCCTCATGTATTTATTGATTTATACACTTAGTCGGAAAATTGCTAACATTATTTTTAGTCTATCTAAAGGACTTCCCTTCCTTATTATAATAGACTCTAACTTAGAACTTTATGAAATTTAGGAATTGTTCCCATTATAATATTTGATAGGAGTTCATTCAATTTCCTCCTATTATAGTTGAACTTACAATCAAAGTTAAAGTTCTACAATTATGGTTATTTCAATATAACCTTTAGGCAATCATTACTAGATTTCCTTTGAAGAATACTATATGCTTTGCATTTATGATAAAATTCAATTATTAAAATATGATGTTAAGCATACCATATCAAATATTATGTATGTCCTTTTGGATTACATAGTGCAACATAAAGTTGTCAACTCTATATTAATATAATAAACCCTTAAACCTTTACAACTTTATGAATTATAAAACATTAAATATGGATAAGAATTCATTAGAATTCCTACCACGAAAGTTTGAACCTACCATTTCAATATTAAGGCTCTCCACTATAATATAACCATATATTATATTCCACCTTTAATACTGGCTTTTGTATCCCATATAGTGATTTCGAAGATTAATACTTTGGTTACGTATGTTTTAGCACTACTTATGTATTCAACTTCAAATATCATTGGGCAACCGGAATGCTATTCTCATGACTTAATTTGGTTAGATTCTAATTCTATTATAACATTACGTTTGGAACTGATGTTACCTCACATCTTAGTTCACCATTAATTAATGTCTCTGTCATACATTAATGAAGGAGGAATCATATATATGATTTGTTTTAGACATTTATGTTTCTCATTAGTACTAGTACTTACCATTAAAACATCAGGATTTAACCGATTTATCCCGTGCATTTACATCATTTCATCCACATGGCTTCTCAGCCTTCTACAGTCTGATGCCATCAACATGGATGATGTGGATTGAGTCTCATTCTTTGGAGGGTTTTACAACAATGTAACCCTAATTTGATTCTGCCAATTTTCATTTTTACAATCTTTGTTCGGCTTTGCAACTCGGCTTGTCCCGCAACCTAGTTAAAACTTTATGTTGCTGAGAGTTACATAGAGGTGATCACGAAGTCAATCCACGATAACACTGCCAAAGTCGTTATCCTTCATGCCAATAAACTCTCTCTCAGGTAAGACCAACACTTCTTTGTGTTTACATTACCTAGCAACATCTTGTTAATGATTTAGACGGTGACTCCACTCTAGTTTACATTTTTGATTTTGGGTTCTCAAAAAATATTGCTTTGATATTAAAGGTAGTTCTTATTGATACCTCTTGTAGGTTTATTAGGAATCAATAAGGACCCCTGTCCACCGGTTTGCCATTTTATACAGGTAAGGAGTTTTGGCTTATTAACCCACTACATTTCCCATTTACTATGCGAGTTTGGTTTTTCATATTTCACTTATTGCAACATAAATTAAATTTGAAGTTTCGTTTCAAGTTATTGAATGCTGAAATAGGTTCTTCCACCATTTACTGACTATGCTTCCCAGGCAAGAAAATTACGATTTCCAAATCGTTTTTCCCTCTAGGTTCCCTCACTATTGGGGTTTACATAGTACACCTATTTCTTCATTTTAAACCTCTATAATTACATCATGTATTACATGTGGATTTGTACTAATCCATACCTTGTAAAAAGATAGTGTTTCCATTCCTTCCTGCAATGATTTGTTTTCAATTCATTTTTTTTCCTTTTATCAGTTTTAAGAATTCGTTGCGTTTTCCAGAATTCCTCATGTTATCCCTCTTTTCGTTTTGTTTCAAGGGATGTATTTGTTGAGATACCATACTCGGTCATGGTTTTTGATTTATACTCTGTATGATTCGATTTCATATTGACAATGAATTCCTATAACAGCGTAGGTGACTTACGACCTTTTCAGTTTCAAATTGTTTATTCATCTATTTGTTCAATTTCGTAGTTTCCAATGAATTCCTTTTGGAATTGCGAGTACGTTGATAGGGTTTTCCTTGTAACCCAATTTAGATACCTAATTAATTATCAAATATTGGTTTCCAGGTATTCGTTTTCAGGCCCTTGAATACAACACTGTATTTTATTCTGGCTCTGACATATTAAATTATTCTATTCAACTTAAAAATATATTCAGAGACATATCATTCCTCTGGATTTTATTTTATTTTTATTTTTTTATTTTTTATTTATTTATTTTTTATTTTATTTTTTTTTCTGATGAAATTATTAAATTATATTTATTTTGGAACTTTCAAATTCTATAATATTCCTTTATCTTGTATGATATTTGTGGAATTATATTTATAGAAATTTCGAAGTTCTTCCTTCAAGAAGTACTAAAAATTTAAATTAGTTGTCTCACTAATGCTCTATTTTATTTGGCAGACTCTTCTTTTAACCTTCTAAAACCAATCACGGAGATTCATGTTTCACGTTGTCCAAACACAGGTAATTTCGCTCCCATTTTTTTCTATAAAACTATTTATTCACAGTGTATCCACTTGTACACTTATGTCCTTAGATTTTGATTTGATTTCTTATTTTAATACAGGAATTATCATGACATTTCTTTTTGACTAGTAAGGTAATGTACTATTGATTTTCTTAGGATTCCTTCCTCAGATTTCATATAATGAATTTAATTATCTTCATAATTAAATTCTAACCAATTTTATTATGTTTTCTTGTACAGGTATTGTACGTTGCACCCTTTATTTCTCGTAAATTTGTGTATTCCTCCCACAAGCATTGACAATCGGTATTATTCCTTCTATGTACAGGTTAGTCGATAACCTGGTAGAAATCAGTGCACTGAATTCTAGGACAGTTATTCGTGTATAAAATTTGTATTTAATATACATAATATGTTTCTGTAGCTAATATATTATGGAAAATATATCCAAATACCTTTCATTAGTACTTTCTACAAAATTTCATTCCTATTTTTGGATAATGGAATTTTCTATTTATATGAATTTTGTATACATATTTGTAACCTCTTCAAGTACTGAAACATATCTATTATATTTAATTTCTAGTTTGTCCATATAATTGAATAGATATCATTATGAGCGAGATGAAAGTAAATAGAGATATACGATCATGTTTATTTCTAGATCGCCTGTTATCTCTTGGTGTAACTAGGTTTCTATTTCATTTTAGTTTACAAAATAGTTCTGTTAATTAACTCTATTATCATCTGTGTGAATTCACATAATGAAATTGCTGAATTGAACACAAAATTCTTCACAACGGAACAACAGATTTAGACCCTCATCATTGGGTTTATAATTTCTATCTATTAGTTACTAACTTAATCTGTCTATGTAACTATATAGAACTAAATTTTTTTCACAATGGTTATGTTCTGTTAAAACCATGAGACTATAAACTATAAATTTAATATAACTTCTCAACATATATAAATTTTCACTTATCTTTCAGCATAACATCAATCCTCAAATTTATCATTCTAACCATAAAAACATAATAATAATCTAGAACTAAATTAACTATGCATACCACTTAAGGTAAGACTATTTTCCACACAACCTTGAGCTTTATCTCCACAGCTCCCCCCGAGTAGAGATAACTTCATCCAAGGTGTAGACAACCTCTTGTCTACCTAGGTGTTGGCGAGAAAATAGGTCTCGCAGAGAAGACCCGGGTTCAGGGCTGAGGGCCAACAAGGTTTTCTGCCGTAGTCTAGTTTCATGCCGACATTTTCACTCTGCTCCGAAGGGCAGAGCATCTCACCCGAGGCATGCCATGACCCTACTGTGATTGAGAGTATATCAATATCATTTCCCCAACATCTAAACAGGTGAACCAAAACTAAACTAAAGGGTTAAAAAATAATGACAGAACGTTTCACAACATATATGCTTTAGGGAAACAGTTAAACCAGCAATAAATAAAATTTTAAATACAGCTACGAACAACACTCATTCGCATTCAACATCTTATAGAAAAACAACCATATTTAATATATTAGTTAGCAACCGACAGAGGCAAGTCATTACAAAGCTCTGCTACAGAAGAACATAGAATAGAAAAAAATACAATGCATCCCGAGGGACAGAGAGAAACTACAATTATCTGGAAGAGATTAGAACATTGCAACCTGATAGAGCTCTCCTGTGGCTCTCTGCTGCCTATCCCCTCTGTACCAACCCCTTCTCCATTAGCTGTTTGATTATTTATTCTCCCACTCATGCGACTGACAGTTCTTCCCTGTTTCTTGCTCGGTTGTGTTTTGTTTCTTTTCGTTCATCGGGAGTTCACTGCCTTTTTCCTTCCGCGCCCTTCCGTTGTCTATGCTTGATCCTGCGACCGGAACGACACCTGTCCTCTGCCTTTCCGCAACCTTGACACCTCCCTGTCTATCAAGGTTGCCTTCCACCACGTGCTTGCCATAATTCAAAATCTGCTGATATTCAAAACAAGGGCCCCAATAGGCCTCGACCACATCCTTTTGACTCATCTCGAGTCAATTGTCCTGAACTGTCTCCACCTCCATGGGGCCACCTGACCTTGTGCCTTGTTCCTGCTGCGCACCTTCTCCTTGCTGTCCAAACAAGGGTCCCAACTCCGGGACCTTGGTCAGAGCTGAAGCCTTAAGCTCTTGGAAAGTTACCACAGCCTGCTGCCACCCTTGCAATAATTCGTCTGTCTCCGCCATGATCTTGGTGACAACTTCCTCCCTGACATTTGCCAGTACAACACCGAATACTGTGTTGACTTGGTTCCCGGCCTTAGAGGCCAACTGCTACATTGTTCGGGCACTGATTTGTATGGGCTGGCGAAGTTCTCGAATTGCCTACTTGGCGGCCGTCGACGTCTCCTCTACTTTCTGAATTTGGACCTCTAACACATCCGCCTAGGCATACAGTTGGTCCAGTTTAGAGGGGTCCGTGGCGTCTTGTATTTCTTTGGAGATTTGTTGCAGTTGGGCCGCAATCGGCTGTGTTTTGACTGTGAGGGCCGTTGAGCATTCTTGTAGACCTTTCAGGAGGTCGTAGGCATCTCTGGCTGCAGTACTGAGGACTTCCTGCATCTTTGTCACCTGGTCCTGTTTCTCTGAGATTTGTGCTGTGTATACCATTGCTGGGTCGGGTAGTGCCGGTCGTGCTACCAATGCCACCTTGAGCTCTGTATTCTCTTGGTGGAGGTTGGAGTATGCCACCTGGAGGTGGATTTCTCGCTCTACTACTGTCATTTCTTGCACATGCGCTGGTATCTGACTGTAGTGGGCCGTCACTGTAGGCCACACTTCCCTAAAAACCCTGGCCATTTCGTCCATCTAGTTCTGTAGCTGCCCATTTTCCATTGTGAGCTGCTCACGTTGTTCAGTAAGCGTGATTATCTGCTATTGCTATTGCTCACATTTTTGTTGTAGCTCGGAGTGGAGCCTTTCTGCCTGCTATGCTGCCCTCTGGATGAAGTGGTATAGCTGAGCTGTTCCCCATGTCTCCATGCTCTCCGTCCCTGAAGTACCTTGATCTGGCCGCCGCTCCTGAAGTGGTTGCCCACTGCCAACCGATCTTGTTGATTGACCTTGAGGTGACTGCGACGGGGTTTGATGGGGTGTAGAGTCTACCATGTTTAGGTTCGGTCGCTCCCCTTGATATGCTTGGATGGGCTGTTGGAGCGGAGTAGGCTCAGGGAGTGGTCTAGCTGTGTCTTCAACTACTTGTTCCCTCTGAGTGATTAGGTTGGTAAAAGTGGTTTGGGGGTCCACAATGAGGTTGGCTGGAGGTACCACTTATGTACCTGAGTCAACCTCTGTCCCATGGTCTCCATTGAGTAGGTTCCAGATTACTGGATCTGATACGGTGGAAGATGAGGTGGATGGTGCGAATGAAGTGGTAGGTGGTAGTGGGTGGGTACAAGGTGGTGAGATACAGATGTTTAGGAAATCGAAGGGGTTAATGGGATGGTGGGGTGGGAACCCGCTCGCTTCCCCTGTCTCGGCGATTGGTTCTTCCTAGATTAGTACCCTTGTGCTTAGTTGTTGGGGTGGATCCTCCTCTGTGAGGTCGACCACCGGACTTGATTCTAGAATTTTGGCCCTCTTGGCCTTGGGTGCCGCTATGGGTTTCGTGGACCTACTCTTTCCTACCAGTGGTATGGTTGCTGGGCTTGGTGAACTAAATAATACATTTGGAATGGGCGTGGGGATGGAGGTCATGTTTGGAAGCGGGGTTGACTGGGAAACTTGAAATTATGAAAAGACAGGGAATGGAGTGGCACTACTTGATATCACCTGAAAAACCTCATTAAAGCTTCGTACCTTTGTATTTAGTTGCTGAATGATTGGGAGGAGCTGCAGGTTTGAAACCCTGCTTGCTGCCTCCATTACCGTTTCTCCTGGTAGTTGGTGCGGTAGCATCCCGTCAAAGAGGTATGTGTACACCCCATTTTTGACTTCCATCGCGACCATCGGCCACGAACAAACTTCGGTATGGAAAACTGCTTCGTCGATTTGGAATTTCAACGGCCTCATTTGGAATGTTGCTGCCGGCACACAAGTGGGTCTGAGGAACGTGTGCTTATGTGTGACCCCAAACCAGACTTGCTCGCTGTATCTGTCCAGCAGGTTTTTGGGGATCCTCTGTTGGCTCATCACCACATCAACCATTAAGCCACACCAACTTCTGAAGGCCTCTACGTTTACCTCCTTGGTGCTGGGGTCTCCCGACACCTTCCATGGAGTGAACTTCATTGCCAGTGGTTGATCCTCCACTATCTCCACCGGCACCCTGATGAGGGGGAATGTCCACTTCCACATGGCCAGCACTACTATCAAGTATCCGTAGACAAATCCCATTTCCCTCTTGTAATTGTCTTCACATGCCTCGAACAGCTCCCTCAGTAGGAAGGAGCACCAGTTTATCCTGGTCCCTTGGACGCAGTGCTCCGCGACTGAAATGGTGTCCAAGGTACACTCCCCCTTGGTGTAATGCCTCATTGTCTTGCTGGCAATGAGGTAGCATGTGAACATGATTTCTGGCTTGTTGATGAGCTCAATTTTTGCCCCCTTTCCTCCCCTTTGTAGGTTTTAACCCTGAACATAAATTATCTACACACGAATCTTATAATAGAAAATAAACAATAGAAAGAGCATAAAACATACAACAGATAAACACAGAGATTTTCCCCTGGATCCCAAATCGGGATGACCAGCTTGATTTTTCATTATTTATCTTGTTACAACACATATATATACATGCCGAAGCATACATAAACCCCAATCCATTAACCCTGGATTAGAACATAACCGTAGTTCCCTTGACCGGATCTACAAAAATACTAGGGGCCGAAAACCATCGTACCCCAATACCATGTGCAAAACCATGCACAAAACCATGGACGCGGACTACCCACCGGAAATTAAGGACCAATTATTAGTCGTGGAAAGAATATAACACATACCCAACATTCTCCCACTTGTTGTTTTCTTTCCACGGGGGGCCACAGGAAGGCTTAGTCATTGGCCCAATTCTTCAACACCCATTGTTTCTCTACACCAAGAGAACTTCTGAGTGCTCACAGACTTCGTCAATGCATCTGCAACATTCTTCAAAGTGTCCACCTTTACCAGCAACACCCTTTTAGCCTCAACCATATCTCTAACAAAGTGATATTGAACATCAATGTGCTTTGTCTTTTAATGATAAGCAGGGTTCTTAGCCAAGAAAATTGCACTTTGGCTATCACAGTCTATCCTTATAGCTTGCTGTACCAACCCCATACTTGAACACAATCTTTGCAACCAAACTGTTTCCTTGCTTGCATGAGTGGCTGCTATGTATTCTGCCTCTGTAGTTGAAAGAGCCACTACAGACTGTCTTTTACTCATCCAACTGACTGCGCCTCCAAATAGGCTAAACACATACCCACTTGTAGATCTCCTTTGGTCCAGATCTCCAGCCCAGTCTGCATCAACAAAACCACGAATGTCCAACATTCTTTCCAATCCTGGTCTTCCCTGGTAGCACAAGCCATAATCACTAGTGCCACGTAAATATCTGAAAACCCGCTTCACTACCGTCCAATGCTCCTTCCCTGGGTTTGACATAAACCTGCTCAATACTCCCACTGCATGTGCAATGTATGGTCTAGTACAGACCATTGCATACATCAGGCTACCTACTGCACTTGCATATGGAACACGGGACATATACTCCTCTTCTTCTTGTGTCTTCGGACACTGTTCAGCAGACAGCTTTACACCTACAGGAATAGGAACATTCACCGGTTTACTATCCTGCATATTGAACCTCTGCAATATAGTCTCGACATACTTCCTCTGGTTTAACCAGAGCTTCCTCTTTGCCCGATCTCTCTTAATTTCCATGCCCAAAATATAGTTTACAGCACCAAGATCCTTCATGTCGAATTTGGAGAAAAGTTGGGTCTTCAAATCTTGGATAATTTCTTTTTCATTTCCAATCAACAACATATCATCCACATACAAGACCAAATAAATAACACGGTCACCAATTAATTTAAAATAAACACAGTGATCCTCCTTGCTTCTGGTGAAGCCAAGTCCCCGCATATAGGTATCAAATTTCTGATACCACATCCTTGGTGACTGTTTTAACCCATACATAGACTTCTTCAACCTGCATACCAGTTCTTTCTTACCCTTCACCATAAAGCCTTCAGGTTCCTTCATGTAGATCTCCTCTTCTAGATCCCCGTGAAGAAAAGTTGTCTTCACATCCATCTGTTCTATCTCAAAATCAAATGCAGCAGCAACAGATAAAAGTAATCTAATAGAAGTAACCTTGGCAACAGGAGAAAAATATCACCAAAATCAATTCCCGGCACCTGGGAATAACCTTTCGCTACCAACCGAGCTTTGTATTTCTCCACCTTGCCTTCTACATTCATCTTCTTCTTAAACACCCACTTGCTCCCAATGGGCTTCCTTCCAGCCGGCAACTCCACCAGATCCCATGCATCGTTTTTATGCAAGGATGCCATTTCATCAACCATGGCCTCCTTCCAGAGTTTTCCATCCTCTGAATCTACTGCCTCCCTGACAGTTCTGGGTTCATCATCAGTTATAGTTAAGGCAAAAACTGAACAGAAAGCAGATGGACTATACCTTTCTGGTTGCCTTCTTTCCCGAACTGATCTTCTCAAAGCTGGAGTTTGTGGCTCTTCATCTTCTGAGTCTTCTTCTGTTGTAGAGTCCGATTCATTCTCCTTTAGCTCAAACTCTATATTCTCAGGTTCCTTTGGTAGGAATTCATGTTTAACAACATCTTTCACTTCTCTAAACACCACATCTCGGCTGTACACAACCTTCCTTGTTTCTGGGTTCCAAAGCTTGTAACTCTTTAAACCATCCTTATACCCAATAAAGATGCACCTTTCAGATTTATTATCCAACTTGGTCCTTTTCTCCTTTGGAACATGTACATATGCATCACATCCAAATACCCTTAGATGTGAAAGAGAGGGTTTCTTACCAGTCCATACCTCATGTGGAGTCTTATCCTCCAACACCGATGAAGGAGATATGTTAACCAGAGAGCATGCAGTCTCCACTGCCTTTGCCCATAATTCTTGTCCTAACCCAGCACTGTTCCGAGCATGCTTCTTCCTTTCCATCGTGTTCTGCCTATCTCTTCCTCGCAATCCACTTCTTTGCCGTGGTGTATGGAGTAGTCTTCTGTCGTGCTATACCACACTTCTTATAGAACTCTTCAAATTCCTTCTTGCAGAACTCCCCACCATTATCTGTCCTCAGTGCCTTTATCTTCTTCTCTGTTTGGTTTTCCACCAGTGCCTTAAATTCTTTAAATTTGTCAAAGACTTCAGATTTCTTCCTCAAGAAATATATCCATGTATTCCTTGAGAAGTCATCTATGAATGAAACATAGTACACAGACTTTTCCAGTGATGGAACTGACACAGGCCCAAACACATCACTGAGCATAAGTTCTAATATCTTGTTTGCCCTCTTAGCACCAGAAGGAAAACTCACCCGATTCTGCTTCCCATATACAAAATGTTCACAAATCAAATCCTAAGAAATTAGACATACCTTCTACCATACCATCTCTATGATTCGAAGGCCTTCTCTCCAATATGTCCAAGCCTCCTCATGCCATAGCATGGTGAAGCCTTCCGCAGACACGAGGCTTTCCCGTCCTACTGAACCAGCGAACCGTTACACCCATCAATAACAGCACTACCTTGTAGCTTCACAAGTCCAAATTCGAACTTCCCCGCATTAATACCAAAGGTTCCCCCAACCATCTTGGCAGTATGTTTCTCGAACACTGCTTTTACACCCGCATCATCCATCTCACACAAACCGCATTTCTAAGCACGTGAATATGAAAACACCGAAGTGGCCCTAATCCTTCCACCCTGCGCCCCTTCAGCTTGACCTTTCCACGTCCACGATCTCCTTCCTATCATCCCCTAGGAAGACATCACCACCATCATATTTCTCATACTCGCAGAACCACTCCCTATGGGGAGTGAAGTGAAAGGATGCACTTGAGTTAATCAACCATGACTCATGATCTACATGTGTATTTGAAGAAGAAGCCAAATACACATCCCCACCTTCATTCGAGGTGGTTTTTGCCTCTGCAGAAGGACCTTCATCAGATCCCTTTCCTTTCTCAGGAGCTTTAGATCTGCATTCCTTTTTGTAGTGCCCTTCCTTTCCGCATTTCCAGCACACCTTTACAAACTTTCCAGGAGATTTAGATCTCCCTCTAGATTTGATCTCCCACTCGAAACCTTATTCTTGTTTCTGTTCTGGGACCTTCCTCGTACAGATAAGGCATCTCCATTCTGACCCTCCATATTTCTCCGTCTCATTTCCTCGGACAGCAAGGCTGAGACAATGTCATCAAAGTTCAAGGTAGTTGTATTGCTACCTATTGCAATAACCAGACTGTCCCACGAGTCTGGTAGAGAACACAACAAACTGATGCACTTATCTTCATCTGAGATTTTAATATCAACAGATGACAGCTGACTTACCACAGTATTGAAGGCGTTCAGATGCTCTGTCACTGAATCTCCATCCTTCATCCTCAGGTTATACAGATTTTTCCGCAGGAACAAATTATTCACGAGAGACTTAGATTGGTACAAAGTCCATAGCTTTTCCCACAAGGTCTTCGCCGTAGCTTCCCCAGATACATTCAACAATACTGAATCTAAGACACACAACCGTATTGTGCTTTTAGCCTTCCGATCTAGTTTCTTCCAGTCTTCATCTGACATTCCTATTGGCTTAGTACTTGGATCTACCGCGATCCACTGATCTTTATCCACCAGCAGATCCTCCATCTTGAGCTTCCACAACTCAAAACTCTAACCATTAAATTTCTCGATCTCTATCTTTCCGCCGCTCGCCATCTTCTCTCACCGCAAGAATCGATCCCGCAGATCTCCCACTGAACAGGGTCTACCTCAGGCCCGAACTAAAAACCCTCAGCAGCAAAGGCGTCCCCTTGAAGCCGAAACAGCTCTGATACCAAATGTAGGTTTTAACCCTGAATAGAAATTATCTACACACAAATCTTATAACAGAAAATAAACAATAGCGAGAGCATAAAACATAAAACAGATAAACACAGAGATTTTCCCCTGGATCCCAACCGCACTAATTCTTTGTACTGATTTTTTCACAATATCTGTTACAAATACATATGGCATGCCAAAGCATATATAAACCCCAATCCATAAACCCTGGATTAGAACATAACCATAGTTCCCTTGACCGGATCTACAAAAATACCAGGGGCCGAAAACCATCGTACCCCAAAACCATGTGCAAAACCATGCACAAAACCATGGACGCGGACTACCCGCCGAAAATTAAGGACCAAAAATTTTCGCTAGGCGTCACTCCTGACTTTGATGGGGCTACCGCCCCCGTGACCCCCTCTGACTCAAAGGAATGGAAAGAATATAACATATACCCAATGACCTTCCTGTGCCAGTTTCATAATCAGATCTCCATTTTTCCTTTCGGGAGATGGTCCTGAACGCTCGAAGAGATGTCCCTAGCCTTCTAGTGAGAGCCCCGTTAGCCCGTGAACAACCAGGATTGGAATCTCTTTTCCCCTAGCCACAAAGAATCATTCTGGATTCAACTCAAGAAGACTGTAATATCAGAGGAAAAACACAGAACCAAGATATTGGCAAGTTCCTCACCCAATATTGAGGACCGTTAGATATCTTTGAAATCGTGTGAAAATTTTTGCTACCGCTCTAATAGTTCTGCTATGTCTTGTTTTGAGCTGTGGAAACCTAAAGAATGTCAGAGAATTCACAATGAGTCAGCTGTCATACTTCCTGACGAGGGACTCCATTTTTTGAATCCTACTGTCTAGCTCCTGTTCTACTACTGTTGGACTTACTTTTGTCATCTTTTCTTGTCGTTGATACACCTGCAAAATAGTTCTCGACCCCTTCTCTTGGCTTTCTTCTTCTGGACAGCTTCTCTACTCTGGTTCTACTCCAACTTCCTTTGCTCCTTCGGAAATTTCTAACTCTAACTAGGATTTCTCTGGCATTCTCGCGCTTTTCTTCATGCAAGTTATGTCAGTAACCAGCACGGGTGAGGTTGATGAGACCCCATAACTAATTAATGGTTCCTTGGCTTCTCCCGCGGCTATGATCGTGCGATCCGTTAGCTGCTGAGGTGGGTTTTGGCACTTGCTGACTGTGGTCTTGGGATGTGGGCGGATGCGATAGCTGGGGGTGATGTCTAATTATGGAAAATTTATTACGTGATGGATAGTTCTAATTATGGCCATTATTTATAAATCTTGGCGATCCTATGGACTAACACTAGTACTATGCTAAATGATGGTGGATTGGTGTTTGACACGCTTTCTACCTGACATGGACGTCACGCTGGACACTACCCCCCCGACCACTAATGGTTGCGCTGTGGTGTCTGCAACTAAGCTATGGCGTATTGCAGTAAAGTAAACCTATCTATGTCATCTCGGGTGCAATAGACTTATTGACCCTAATCTACCCTACAGACTCCTCTCGGGTGCGAGAGTTATTGAAATATAAATGAACAACTTACTCATGGTAGGGTTTCAGGCGTGTGCCATTAACCCATCCTTGTAGAATCTGTCCGTCTAACTATGCTAAGCAGACTGCTCCTGACGGTTTGATCTCTATAACGTAAAATGGTCCCAGCCAATGCATCTGTAATTTCCCCGGGAACTTCTGGAATTTGCTGTCGTAGAGTAGGACCTTACCTCCAACTTGGAACATCTTGTGTTTGATGTGCCAATCATGCCAGGCTTTCTGCCTCGCCTTTTCTACTGTCTAATGAAATTCTGCAAGAAACCGTCCTTCCTCAAGCTCCTGTAGCCACTCCTTCAAAGATTCCTCTTCAGATAGCTGTAGTGAGGTGGCAATCAGAAGGCTTGGGACCGCGAATTCTGCTGGGATGACTGCTTCTCAGCCATAGACCAGCTGGAAGGGTGTCTGATTATGTTGAGATTGCAACAAGATGATGAGCTTAGTGGAAAGAAGTTGCCTTCACTAAGTGGGCCCGCAGGCTATTTTTGGCGCAAAGTCTATTTTTAGACTATGTCTATTTTTAGACATATGGATCATGTTCTATGAGTTGCAGGATGCTATTTGTGGATGGTTGGTCAAGTCGGAAAAAATAGATGGAATTCTATTTTTAGACATACTGGGCGGAATCTATTTTTAGGTTGCCAGTCTAAAAATAGATATGTCAAATATTATTAGCTCTTAATAATATTTAGACTCTAAACAATATCTTATTCTCTTGGAGCACTTAAATTAAGTGCACAGATGTGGCACAGGAGCTGACAGAAGGAATTACGCTATTCTTGAGGGTTATGTGGAGCTATTGCATGGATACTTCAGTTAGAACTCATGTGACAGAGTTTGGTGGAGTTGATTGAGGAAGTTAGTGGAGTTGTATTCAGTTTAACTAATCTAAACATAGTTGAGCTATTTGTATTCAATTTAACTAATTGATACAATTAGTGTGAATTAATTATTAATTAATTCACTAATTATAAACTCATTAATCAACTAAAGAATGCATCAGTTAACTTCAGTGCATGGACAGTTTCAGTGGAGACCAGTGCAGAAATAGGTGAAAGAGAAGGTTAACTATCAATTGTGACTATACAGTTGCTATTTGCAACACATAGATAGGTGGAGAAGCCCATGAGGATTGCGCAGTACAAGCCAGGTGGTTTATCTATTTAATGAGCCATCCCATATCATTTAAAACACAATAGAGGCTGGCTATCAAGTGTCAAAATATTGGAGCATGTGTTTTGCTAGATCTAGCTTGATAGTGTGTAGCAATTGAGGGTGTGCATGAGAGCTTGTGAGGAGCTTTTGTACTATGATTGTTACATGATCTCCATGACATATAATATACAGATAGTTGGGGTTTTTAGCTTTAAGCTTTCCCATTAAATACCGTGTTCATATGTGTGATTGTTCGTGGTTTTAGTGTGTGCATGCAATTGATTTTATTTCTGCAATTAATGATCAATGGTAGAAGAGATTCTGTATTATGCATGAAGCTAAAATATTGTGTGATCAGGATAATATCGGTGAATAATATATCAGTTATTCAAATTTATACATGGTATCAGAGCGATATTGATCTTTGGGGCAATTACAAAACATTGAAGCAATTGAGTTTTGTGCTGGTGAAATTCGAATTTGCAGCAGTGTTTTCTTGGTGTCGAAGTTGAGATGTCTTTCAACGGATTGTGATTGGAGTATGCCCTTGAGGGCAGCTCGAATTATGTTGCATGGAAGGACAGGATGGAGG
The DNA here is from genome assembly GCA_034641835.2 of Pinus albicaulis. Taxonomy (NCBI): domain Eukaryota; kingdom Viridiplantae; phylum Streptophyta; class Pinopsida; order Pinales; family Pinaceae; genus Pinus; species Pinus albicaulis. The sequence continues at coordinate 145,837 of JAXQQM020060809.1, read as the reverse complement.
TGGTGCTGGATGACATTGGGTTGAAGGAGTTCATAGGTGCAGAAATTCCAAAGCCTACTTCTAGTGATGCTGCTGTACTTGATGCATGGCAAAAGAAGACAGCAAAGTGTCGAAGGATTCTATTGGAGGGCGTGAAGGATCACATAGTATCTAGCCTTCATGGTAAGGCTTCTCCATTCTTGATGTGGAAAGCTTTGACAGATTTATTTCAAAGCAAGAGCGACCAGAGGAAGTTGGCGCTCAAGGACAAACTCAGGAACATAAAGATGGAGAAAGGCGACAGTATGCCCAAGTAACTCACGAAGTTCATCCAATACAGGGATGAGCTGGGAAGTGTGGGGGTTACTGTTGATGACGAGGAATTGGTGAGCTTGGCTCTCCTTGGGCTTCCGAAGAGTTGGCATTCCTTTTAGGACTCTGTCAATGGTCGGGAGAAATTGCCAGGATGGGAGCGACTTTGGTCAGATCTTGTGCAAGAGGAGATAAGGCGGAGTACCAGGGATGGATCTTCATCAAAGAACTCAGATGAAGAAAATTGCGCTTTGGCTGCCAAAGAAAAGAGGAGGAAGAGCAAGAAAGCTTCTCAATCTGGTGCGAAAGGCAAGAAGCAGGACATGTCCAAGGTGAAGTGCTTTCACTGTCACCAACACGAACATTACGCCACTAATTGTCCATCTCCATAAAAATGCTGTGTCGCCGGATAGTTTTATGGAGAGGCTTAGCCTCGCAGCTTGAGCCGGATTTTTTCACCCATCTATTGCTTGGTTCTTGCTATGACTGCTCAACAGGTTTGACAGTGGTGAGTCTTTTCATATGACCGGAGACAAAGATTTGTTCAGTGATCTGGATGAGAAGGATCTTGGAGTGCACATCGAGATGGGAAATGATGGTAGATACAGTGCGACTGGTATCGAGACCATTTCCTTTGAGAGGGAGTCTGGTAAACCTTTCATATTGAAGGATGTCATGCATGTTCTAGGATTGAAGAAGAATCTGATCTCTGTGGCGATGTTGGAAGACAAGGGCTATGATGTTGTCTTTAGCGAGGGAAAGGCTTTCCTGTGCAGTAAAGCAACTGGTAAAACCTAAAGGATAGGGGTTCAAGTTAAGAACCTTTATCAATTGCAGGTAGATGGTTGCATAGCAATGGCAGGCAAAGCTGAAGGAGTGGTGGACGGATGATGTACAGTTGTGGCACCGGGAGATTGGGCCACCTTCACCATGGAGCTAAGATACTACAAACAGATTTACTCACTGGGGTACTCTCGTACGCCTCGATCGGGCAGAAGGGATGTACCTTGGAGACTAGTAAGTTTCACTTTCAATGCCTGAGAAGGATAGTCACCCACGACGATCCTTGAGAGAATTCACACGTATGTGTGTGGACCTTTCTCACAGCCTTGACAAAGAAAGCACACATGTATTATGTGATATTTGTTGATGATTTTTCTCAGAATGATCTTCTTCTTTAAGAAGAGCGAGACATACTCAAAGTTCTGTGAGTTCAAGGCACTGGTTGAGAAAGAATCGGGGAAGTAGGTGAAGGCTTTGAGGAGCGACAATGGTGGTGAATTCATCTCTGGCGAATTCAAGGACTTTTGCAGCGTAGAAGGAATTCGAAGAGAGCTCATAGCACCTCATAACCCACAGCAGAACGGGGTTGCTGAGTGGAAGAACAGAACGATCGTGGGTGATGCACGGGAAATGTTGCATGATTAGGGACGAAGGATGCCAGGAAGAAGTTGGAGCTGACTGCAGAGGTTGGGATATTTGTGGGGTACACTGATATGCCCCACAACTATCATGTGTATTTTCCATATAGTCGCAAAACTATTGTGCGATGGGATATCAAATTTCATGAGGAGAAAGCCATGAAGTGTTCGCTTGAGAGGGAGTCACACTTGCATGCAGATGAGGAGCTATTAGTTCCTAAGGATGAGTCTCAGAATGTGGATCAACCACAAGATGAGGTTCATGGAGTGGAAGAGACCACTCAGGCAGCGCCAACCATCAGAGGGCGGAAGTGGAATACAGAAGCTGAGCGACTGGCTCAAGATGTAGAGAAGGTTGTAGGAGCACCTACATCATAGTGCAGACAGAGACAGTCACCTGACCGGTATACTGGATACATGGCTCTTATGAGCAAGTGTATCGTGACAGAGCCATCCTCTTTCGAGGAAGTTGTGGAGGATCCCGCATAGGTAGATGCCATGGTGGAAGAGTATGATTCGATTGTCAGAAACAGTGCATGGGAGATTGTCCCGAGGCCGGAGGGGAAATTAGTGGTGGGTTCGAGATGGATCTACAAATTGAAGTAGGAAGCTGACGAGAGTGTGGAGAAGTACAAGGCAAGATTTGTTGCCTGAGGCTTTTCACAGATTGAGGGGATCGATTATGAGGATACTCACCACATACTTCTTCCATACTTGAATGCATTCTTGCCTTCAAAGGAATGGGTGTACATTCATCGATGGATGTGAAGACTGTGACTCCAAGAGAGTCATTGAGGAGGAGGTGTACATGTAGCAGCCTGAAGGATCAGATCTTCAGCAGCGAGTCGCATGTGTGCAGGCTCAAGAGAGCACTGTATGGGTTGAAACAAGCACCTCGTGCTTGGTACACACCGATAGACAGTTATTTCACCAGACTTGGATTCTCCAAGAGTGAGGCGGATCCTAACGTATACCAGATTGTGGTGGAGGGTAAGTTGCTGATCATTTATGTAGATGATTTGATTTTGACAGGTGATGAACTATTGATACACTCATGCAAGGCTGATCTTGCAAAGGATTTTGAGATGGACTTGGGCCTCCTTCATTATTTCCTGGGATTGGAAATTTGGCAGTGCAGTGATGGACTGTTTGTTTCTCAGGGTAAGTATGCCCAGGAGATACTGCAGAAGTTCAACATGCATGGCTGCAAGCCTGTTGATACTCCTCTTCCTGGTGGATGGAGGAAGGAAGATGCTACTTCAGTAGAGGAAGTGGATGCCACTGTTTATCGACAGTTGGTGGGGTCGCTTATGTATTTGGTCAATACACGACCCGACATATGCTATGCTGTTAACCAGCTTTCACAAGCTATGGTTAATCCAACCAAGCTCTTCTGGAAGTTAGGCAAGCATGTATTGAGATATCTCAGAGGCACATCGGGATATGGATTATGGTACAAATAGTCGGATGAGGTGAAGCTGTGTGGCTTCACAGATGTAGATTGGGCAGGGAGCCCAACGGATAGAAAGAGCACATCTGGAGGGATTTTCAATATTGGGTCGACAACATTTTCTTGGTATAGTAGGAAGCAGAGATCCATGGCACTCAGTTCAGCAGAGGCCGAGTATATGGCAGCGAGTTTGGCTGCATGCGAGGCTATATGGATGAGGAAGATCCTGGTCGGGTTGTTCGGTTCACACTTGGATCCTACTGTGATTTATTGTGATAATCGAGTTGCACCAAACTCTCGGTTAAATATCTCTTTGATAGATCTAAATACATTGATATCCGGTATCATGATATCAGAGATTATGTGCAGCGGAAGATCATGTTACTTTCATACATTCCTACGGAGGATCAGGATGCTGATATCTTGGCGAAGGCGCTCACCAGGAGAAAATTCGAATACCACAGGGGCAGGATAGGGGTTGCAGATAATCCTTATCTTGTTGAGAGGGAGTGTTGAGATTGCAACAAGATGATGAGATTAGTGGAAAGAAGTCGCCTTCACTAAGTGGGCCCGTAGGCTATTTTTGGCACAAAGTCTATTTTTAGACTATGTCTATTTTTAAACATATGGATCATGTTCTATGAGTTGTAGGATGCTATTTGTGGATGGTTGGTCAAGTCGGATAAAATAGATGGACTTATATTTTTAGACATACTGGGCGGAATCTATTTTTAGATTGCCAGTCTAAAAATAGATATGTCAAATATTATTAGCTCTTAATAATATTTATACTCTAAACATTATCTTATTCTCTCGGAGCACTTCAGTTAAGTGCACAGATGTGGCACAGGAGCTGATAGAAGGAATTACGCTATTCCTAAGGGTTATGTGGAGCTATTGCATGGATACTTCAGTTAGAACTCATGTGACAGAGTTTGGTGGAGTTGAATGAGGAAGTTAGTGGAGTTGTATTCAATTTAACTAATCTAAACATAGTTGAGCTATTTGTATTCGGTTTAACTAATTGATACAATTAGTGAGAGTGGTGTGAATTGATTATTAATTAATTCACTAATTATAAACTCATTAATCAACTAAAGAATGCATCAGTTAACTTCAGTGCATGGAAAGTTTCAGTGGAGACCAGTGCAGAAATAGGTGAAAGAGTAGGTTAACTATCAGTTGTGACTATACAATTGCTATTTGCAACACACAGATAGGTGGAGAAGCCCATGAGGATTGCACAGTACAAGCCAGATGGTTTATCTATTTAATGAAGCCATCCCATAGCATTGATTATGCAATAGAGGCTAGCTATCAAGTGGCAAAAGATCGGAGCATGTGTTTTGCTAGATCTAGCTTGATAGTGTGTAGTAATTGGAGGTAGTGCTGAGAGCTTGTGAGGAGCTTTGTACTATGATTGTTACATGATCTCCATGACATATAATATACAGATAGTTGGGGGTTTTCAGCTTTAAGCTTTCCCATTAAATACTGTGTTCATATGTGTGATTGTTTGTGGTTTTAATGTGTGCACGCAATTGATTTTATTTCTGCAATTAATGATCAATGGTAGAAGAGATTATATATTATGCATGAAGCTAAAATATTGCGTGATCATGAGAATCTCGGTGAATAATATATCAGTTATTCAAATTTCTACAGATTATGCAGGCGTTTTACCGTTGTGCGGTATGCCCACAGGGTTGCTGGTATCCACTCATCCCAGTCATCCCGTTCCGCATTGCATATTTTTGTCAGGCCTTTTTCCAGTATTTTGTTAAATGCCTCCACCGTGCCATTTGCCTGTGGATGATACGGGCTACTCTTGTGGTGTTGGATCAGAAATTGCTGCAGGAGAGACTTAATTGGCTCATTGATGAAATGTGTACCTCGGTCATTGGTGAGGCTTCCTGGGCACCCAAATCGGCTAATTATGTGTTCAAAAATAAATCGAGCAGCAATGTCTGCAATAGAGTTCCTTATTGATGCAACTTCTGCCCATCGAGTCAAGTAGTCGGTCGCAGTTATGATGTACCTTGACTTTGAATTTCTTGCAGGTGGCGCAATAGGTCCCACAAAATCTACTGCCCATTTCTCGAATGGCTGGAGTGTCCTTATAGGATGGAGTGGTAGCTCATCCCTGTGGGAGGGTCGTTCGGTTCGCTGACATACATCACATTTCTAAACATACTCTTTGCTGTCCTTGTGCATTGTTGGCCACCAGAGACCTACTTGTAGTACTTTGCGTGCTGTTGGTCTTTCTCCCACATGCCCTCCCGCAACACCGCTGTGGCTTTCCCATAATATGGCATCCCGCTCGTGATCTAGAACACATCTTCGAAGAACTTGGTCTAGCCCCATCTTGTATAGCTGCCCTGCGATCAACTGATATTCCGCTGCTTGAACTACCAGATGTTTCTTTTGCATTGTAGTATACTCCTGTGGACATTGTCCCATGGTGAGGTAAGTTGCTATTTCATTCAGGTAGTCTAGGATGGCTTCTGCTCTGAAAAGATCAGCGTCTGATAGCTGATCATCTAGAGAACCTCCACTTTCGCCATTCTCTAGATGGGATAAGTGATCAAGCCCTACATTGAGCCTTCTAGGCTTTACAATTACTTCAAACGTGAATTATTGGAAAAGTAGGAGCCACTGGAAAATCCTCCCTTCTAAGACTGGTTTGTTTACCAGATATTTTAATGTAGAATGATCCGTGAAGAATTTGAACTTACCCCCCAATAGGTAGTGGTGGAAATTCTGGAGTGAGCACACAATTTCCAGTGCTTCTCGCTCTGTTGTCGTGTAGTTGCCCTCTGCTGTTGACAACTTGCGGTTGGAAAAATACACTGGATGATCAAATGAGGTGTCCCTCGGCTGAGCTAGAACTGCACCAAGTGCAATGCCAGATGTGTCAATGTGTACATGGAACTATTTGTCCCAATTCGGGTGGACTAGTATCAATGCACTTGCCAACTTTTCTTTCAACACGTCCAATGCCTCCTTGCAGCTGTCCGTGCATTGAAATTTCTCTTATTTCGTTAGCAGTCTCTCCAAGGGCGCTGTTATTTTGGCGTAGTTGCAGATGAAACGCCGATAGTAGCCCATGTGTCCCAGAAGTGACCGCAGCTATTTGACGGTCTCCGGAGCCTCCATATTGACAATCACTACGACTTTAGCCAGATCTACACAGACACATTGATTACATACCACATGCCCCAACAAGGTTCCAAATGGTACAACAAATATGCATTTCTTCAGATTCAATGAGATTTGTAGTTGCCTACAGCTATCAAACATTACTCTTAGCAGGCTCACATGGTCTTTCAGTAAGCTATACACAGTCCAATCATCCATATAGACTTCCAGGAACTTGTGAATGTATTCTCAGAACGCCGCTATGATAATGCGGGAGAAAACTGCGGGTGCATTCTTCAGTTCGAATGGCATCACGTTGTATGCAAACGAGCCCCATTCGGTAGTGATGGTTGTCTTTGCCTTGTCTTCTTTCGCTATTCTCACCTGATGGTAACCTGAAAAGCCATCCGTGAATGAGTATGCTTCGTTCCCTGCAACATTGTCGAGCACTTCGTCACTGAATGGGGTAAGGAACGGGTCATGGACACAGGCATTGTTGAGGCTTCGGTAATCCACGTAGACTCGTATCTCTGATTTCTCCTTCTTTATTTGTATAACAATGGGGCTTACCCATTCTGCCTCTTCTACGGGGAATATGAGCCCAGCTTTCAGCATTTTTTCAATCTCTGCTTTCACTTTTTCCTTCACCCTTGGGTTTAGCCGATATGGTCTATGTTTGACAGGTCGAGCATCAGGCTTCAGTATTATTCTCATTTCCCCCATATCTCCTTTTATGCCCTTGAGATCTGCTACTGATGACGAAAACAAGTCCTCATACTCCTCAAGTATACTGAATATTTCCTTTGTTGTCTTCTCGTCCCAGTAGTCTCCAATGGTCGTCAGCTTGGGTTTATCCTCCATCCCAATGTTGACCTTTTTATTTCTGAGTGGTAGGAGGTGGATACCTTCTATAGTGGGTTCCTCTTTAATGTCCCTCTCCCCCTTTGTTTCTTCGAAATACATATGTCTGAAGTCCACCAGGTTGTCGTCATCCATCTCACTATTTATCTTCTGACACGCCACTTTCTGCTGGATACCCTGGTACCACGGGGACTACTCGTCCATCTATAGGTTATCAGGAAGGAACAACACTTGATTGATAGCTTGCAAGGATTGTGTAATTTTCTCTGTTTGTCCCTCAAAGGTGAAACACTTTATGAATTTCTCCGCAACCTCCTGCCAATCTTGGGTCCCTCTTCTCTTTTCCTCCGTTAAGTACCAGGCTTTTGGGATCACATCCAAGGAGTGGATGAACTTGTGGACCCACAATTCCTTGGGGTATTCATCAGCTTGCCATCGTGCTTCACATTCTTTCAGATTGTTTATGGGACTTGCGTCTCCCTGGTACCGGTCCCTCCACCTGGGATCCTTTTCCTCTTGAAATCTGGCTTTCATCGCTGCCGCCGCCTCATCCCATCGCGTCAATGAGTCGCGATGGTTACTCCACCATCTTGTAGTTGTGGACTGCAATGCCACATCCATCAAGGGTATCCTCTAGTCTTCTAGCACTGTGGTTTCTACCTTGGCTATAAAAACACTTACAACATTCATATCTAACAATGTTGGGTATCCTTGAAGTTCTGCTTCCCAAGTTTTCCTTGGTAAGATGTTGACGTCGGATCCCAAATCAAGCATGGTGTCCTTAATCTGGAATCCCGCCACTTGCGTATTTACTCTGAATTCCTTCCCCATCCTTCATTTGTTTCTTTTTATTCTCTGAACATATTTCTGATCCGTTTCTGCTGTTTCTTTTTCTCCTGTGTTCTGTTTTAGCACCCCTTCCAGGTTTTGCTTTAGCCGTTCCAACATTGGCACATTGTTAACAATATTCAGGAACAAATGAAACCATTCCTGGATTAAGGCGTCATTAGTACTCTATGTCTCCTTATCTTCCTGAATTTTCTCTAACTTGATTCCCTATATTTCCCCCCAAATGGGCAAACGTTTCTGCTACTTCCTGGAAAAATTGTTTCTATCTTTCGAGTTTGAACAGGAGCTTTGGGGATGTTGGCCGGACTACTTTTATGGGATCCATAGTGTGTGTATCTTCCCCCGTTATTTTTCCGCCTCGGGTCACTATGGCCACGTTTTGCATCGGTTGGGCTGCCGGTAGCCTGGGTTCCACATTTACTAGATTCGACCCCCTTTGTCTGGCTCTCTCCTCCCATCTTTTGATGAGCTCTGGGCAGTCCTCTGTTGTGTGCAAATTGACACGGCATTGTGAGCACCAGGGTCTCCTAGGGAGTGGACACTATCTAGCCACATGTCCCTACTGGTCACAATTATAGCATCATACCAGACCTCTACCTCTTGTTCGGCCCCCTCGCATGCCTCCTCCTCTTCCTCGGGGAGCTTCATTTACTCTGTATGATGGCCGGTCCAACTGCTCCGCCAGGGCATCTAGTGCTCAACATTGTTCTGTGCTGTGGGTGGTCGAGGCATAGAACTCACAGTACACATTATTTGGAACATTAGAATACTTCTGTAGGATCAGACACATGTGAGGTTGATGACCCATACTTTTACATACCTCACAATATTCATTGGTGGCTGGGTCCGGCTGTGCGGGGAACCCCGTATATGGCTGTGCAGGGAACCCCGTATTTTGTTGTGATGGGTATATCCCTGGGGTGTTGATTTGCGTGACTAATCCTAGAGGTGGGCCCCCCTGTGCTCCTGCTGCCGATGTCCCCACCATTAGGCCTCACAACCGGGGGCATTTCGTGGCTACATGTCCCTCCACGAGTCAGTATGTGCACCACACATTGGGTCTCGATGGTCGAAGGAGTTGCATTTCCTTAAGTTTCTCCGTCAGACTAGCTATCTGATGCTGCAAACCCAATATGGAGGGGTCTTGTACCACTGCACCCCCTTTGAACTCCTGCAAATAACCCGCCATGGCTTCTATCTTCATCGCCTACTGCAGAGCATCCTGTAGTGTGTCGATCCTTTGTTGAGTCAGTGGAGTTCAGGTCAAGGGTAATAATTCCTTGATGAACCAATCCCTCTGATGTTTAGGGTCGATTGGGTAGCTAAGTTTCCCAATGGCGTCCTTGAACCTCCATGTCAAATCCCAAGCAGTTTCTCCTTCTCTCTGCTAGATCTCCCACATCTCTGACAGACCCCTGTTGGTCCGTCTGAGGCAGTTTGAATTTTTTGATGAAATCTCTCTTTACATCAGCCATCACTAGGTTCGGGTGGGCCTTCGACCATTTCATAAACCATCGTAGGGCCCTCTCCCTAACAATGGTATGAAATTATATCAACTTTCCAACACCTGGTGTCTATCGTGCCATCCAGATGGCCTCACAGAGATACCAGTGATGTTCAACATCGTCATTCCCTTTGCCAGATAATTATGGGTACTGTGTAAGTGATCCCGTCATGCTTACTTGATTGGGTGGTATTAAAACAAATCCGTTGGATCCTGGTTGTGAGATAGGGCCACTAACAGTCCTGCTGCTAACTTGTGTTCCAATCAGAGACTGACTGTGTTGCAATCTACTTAATTCATGTAACTTAAAAAAAATTTCACCTATGGGCTTGTAGAGCACCAGGGGAAGGTCAGGATTAGAGCTACTAGAACTGTGGGGACTAGGAATCCTTTCTTGAAAGAGTTTCTCCATTGCAATGTGCATCTCCACATCAGTCACCTCCTCTGGGCGCGCGTCTGTACCTTCTTCGTCAGACTTCCTTCCTTGCTCCACCTGGGCTGGACTCCTATACGTCTACCGTACTTCTTTCGTGACCCCTCCTATAGCCTGGGGACCCACCTGACCTTCCATTCCCTTCATATTTTGAGGCACCTCTTCTTTTACCTTCTGACTACTTCCTTGTCTCTTCAACTCTCTCATCACCCTCTCTCGCCACCTTTCTGCAATCTGCGCCCTCCGATGTGCTCGCCGCCCTCTGAGCCTGTTGGCAGCCTCGACATCCATACTCCTACTCCCCTTCTCATGGTTCTAATAACATCTCTCCCTCATTCCCTTCCCCCGGCACTGGGGTTTTACGCTTCCATCCCTACTTTCTAGAATCCCATCAATCCTTTGTCTACCATTAATGCCTTGATCCACAAGGGAATCTCCTTCAATAGTTTTCCTCTTAACCTAGATCTGAAGGTACTTTCTGCCTTTGAAAAATACTGGTAGCACTCGGCGGAAAACTCTACTTTGTATCCTTCCAAAGTAGATTCCACCCAAAAATCTACAGCTCAGGTTAGATCAGTGTCTAACTGATGAAGCGTCACCAGATCTTTGTGGGCCCACTTGCGATTGATCTTGCATGATTTCCCCTTGAAGGTCTTGGTTTGAAGTCTCCACAACCAGTTTTAGAGTTCTTCTGGGAACGTTCCCCAGAATATTTCGTAGGTATCACTAGCAGAGTCAGAAAATAGGACCAAGTCTTTAATCGTCTTTTCTTTCTGTCTTCTCAGCGCAGCTTGTTGGGCTATGAACTGATCTAGGTGGTTATCCCACCAGCTTCGTATTTCTCTTTCGAGGATCCGAGATACCATGATCTAGCTCCCCAATTTATTTTCAGGTCTCGGCAACGAAACCATTTGTTGGCGAGAAAACAGGTCTCGCAGAGAAGACCTGGGTTTAGGGCTGAGGGCCAACAAGGTTTTCTGCCGTAGTCTAGTTTCACGCCGGCATTTTAACTCTGCTCCAAAGGGCAGAGCATCTCACCTGAGGCATGCCGTGACCCTACTGTGATTGAGAGTAGATCGGTATCATTTCCCCAACATCTAAACAGGTGAACCAAAACTAAACTAAAGAGTTAAACAACAATGACAAAACGTTCCGCAACATATATGCTTCATGGAAACAGTTAAAACAACGATAATTTTTTTTTTAAACACAGCTACGAACAACACTCATTCACATTCAAAATATTATAGCAAAAAAACCATCTTTAATATATTAGTCAGCAGCCGATAGAGGCAAGTCATTACAAAGCTCTGCTACAGAAGAGCATATAACAAAACAAAATACAATGCGTCCCGAGGGACAGAGAGAAACTACAATAATCTGGAAGAGAGGAGAACAGTGCAACCCGATAGAGCTCTCATGTGGCTCTCTGCAGCCTATCCCCTCTGTACCAACCCCTTCTTCGTTGGCTGGTTGCTTATTTATTCTCCCGCTCGCGCGACTGACAGTTCTTCCCTGTTTCTTGCTCGGCTGTGTTTCGTTTCTTTTCGTTCACCGAGAGTTCACTGCCTGCTCCTTCCGTGCCCTTCCACTGTCTATGCTTGATCCCGCTACCGCCGCGACACCTATCCTCTGCCTTTCCGCAATCTTGACACCTCCATGTCTACCGAGGTTGCCTTCCACCACGTGCTTGCCATAATTCAAAATATGTTGATCTTCAAAACAAGGGCCCCAACACCAGGAATGGCTTATTTAAGCCTGCTTTCCCATTAGCTTGTTTCCATAACCACGTCTAGTTAATCAGGACGATGTTTTCCTTTTTTTCGAGGCTTCCTTTTGTTTTTTCCACAAAATTAATTTAAAACTAACTTTTTCATCTTTCTAGTTTTATTCCACCTCTTCCTAGCGACTTTCCTCTTTACTGGGGTATCTTTTAGATTTTTATCTCCAATCTAATATTTTAAATTTAATTTATTATCTCCAAAGATTTTTGGAGAATATAGGAAAGTCTTTGGAATCTTATCCATCCTCATGGACTTGAATTCCTGATCTATATTTACTCTAGTCTTTGCACAATGATTAATTTTCATATTTATTAAATTCAAGTTTACTTTATGTTCACATATAAATTTCCTATAGGTCTATTTGACCTTTAGAATTTTTAACTGCCAAAAATAACAACAGAAAATTAGGGATATTACATATTCCCCCTCTAAAACAGAAAACCGTCCTCGGTGTTGCAAAATACTTTTTTGATTTCTCAACCAGGGATGGATGTTTGTCCTTCATCTCATCCTCTTTCTCCCAATAGTTTCCTTGGAGGTAAAGTGAATCCACCACACTTTTACACTGCTTTCTGTTATATTCCAAAGCTTGATTTCTTCCTACTTCGGTATAGGAAGTATATCTGGAAGAAATTTTCATTCCTGTTTCCACTTGTTCATAGATCATATCAATTCACAAGATTAGAGTCACCTATATACATTTATCATAATGAATTAGGACAATAATATGAACCTTAATATGCCTCAGTAGAGTCACTTTTTAGCAAGACTCTTAATGGTTCATAGTAGTATAGTACTGATTTAGCACAACTACAACCATATACTGTAGTTTTGCGAGGCTTACTCCTCAAGTACACATGGTCGACCACTTTGAATTCTCTGTGAATTCTTTTCTTTTCTGCACGTTTTCTCAATTGGGACTCCATTTAATCGAAGTGTAGCATTTCCTGTTACACAAGCTTCACAAAAAAAAATCATCTTAACTAGAATCTTACTAAATTGCATTAAAATAATCTCTGCCATACGCAGTTTTCCCACTCGTGGTTCTGCCCTTTTGTTCATTACATAAACTCATGGCATGTATTTAAAATTGGATTGATTTTTCAAGCTGTCCAACTAATGACAAGTAGTACCAAAGTTCAATTTGTTATTATTTTCCCTGCAACATGGTTTTCAAAAACCCAATCAAATTTAACCTTGTCAGCCTTGCTCGATATAATCAATCTTGGAACTCCACAGTATTCCACAATTTCTTTCTTTGACAGATGTACTACTTTGAGTTGTGACCAAAGTAGCTTGAACTGGTAAAAATTGCACTTATTTTGTTAGTGTCTTGTTCTAGGCAACCCAGTTATAAAATTTATTGAAACAAATTCATACTTCCATTCTGGAATAGGGAGAGAATCCAATAATTTTGTTGGATGCTTATGTTTCATTCTTACTTAATAATATTTTTGACCATAAATTCTACTACTTGATTTCCCATCCTAGGCCAAAACATGTTGTGTTTAAATACTGAATGCAGGTTTTGATCACATGTATGTCCTGCATAAGGAAATTTATGGTTCTCATCAATTTTTTGTTTTGTTTTTGTTTTAATGAGATCACATTGGCAATATACAATCTGTTTTTTTTTTAATCAGTCCCTCCTGATTTTGAGTATATCCCAATATTTTAGCATCCTGCAAATTTTCTTGTAGTTTTTCATAGTATATCTCAATATTTTAATCTTATACTATGGATTTTTGCACAGTTTGGGTTTTGACTCACTAATTCTTATATCAACCCTTCTATGTCAAAAATTTCCCTACTTCTAACACTATTCAAAGTTTGAGGAGCATTCCTACTCAATGTGTCTTCAATCTTATTTTCTTTTCCCTTAATATGTTTGATTTCTATGTCAAACTCACTAAGGAAAAAAAGCCACCTAGATTGTCTAGCATTTAATCAGGTTGTGTGGAGAAGTATTTAAAATTTATTTTATCTATCATCAAGATAAATTTTTCCTAACAGAGAATGTCACCACATCTTCACAACATGCATTATAGCAGCTAACTCTAAGCCATACCCAGTGAAATTTTGTTCATGTTTCCTAAATTTTCTTGACTCATATGCTATGACTGAGTTTTTCTTGCAATAGTGTCCCTCCTAATCCTTCTATACAAGCATCTGTACAAATTTCAATTCTTCGTTTGGATTAGTAATATTTAAAATATGAGTTGTTGTTAGTTTAAGTTTTAACTATTCAAAACTATGTTGACATTTTGCTGTCCATTCAATTTTCACTTCTTTTTTCTGTAGAGATGAAATAGGATAAGCTAAAGCTGAAAATCCTTCTACAGTTCTCCTATAGTATCTCGCAATTCCCATGAGTTATCTGATGGATGAAACATCAGAAGGCACAAGCCAATCCATAATAGCTTGTATCTTTTCTGGGTCCACTGCCAATCCTTTTTCTGACATTACCTGACCCAAAAAATGAATTTTATCTTTATAAAATTCCCATTTGCTAAGTTGGCCTATAAATTATGTTCTCTATGTGTTTGTAAAACAATTCTGAGATGTTATTTATGTTCTAATTTATTCTTAGAATATACTAGAATGTCATCAATAAACACCAGAATAAATTTGTCTAGGTACTTACTTAAGACACTGTTCCTTAGCCACATAAAGGTAGAAGGGCATTTGTCAATCCAAAAGGTAGAAATACAAACTTATAGGGTCTGCATATAGTTTTGAATGCAGTATCATTTATGTCTTCAAACTATCAGTTGATGATATTCTATCCTTTAATCAATCTTTGAAAGGATAATGGTTCTTCTCACTTGATCCATTAAATTATCTATTTTGGGTAGATGATATCTATTCTTTATAGTCAGTTTATTCAATTCTCTATGGTCTATACACATTCTGCATGTGCCATCTTATTTTTAATAATGGTACAATCCTCATGGAGATACAATTGGCTGGATATAGCCTCTGTCCAACAACTCTTGTAGTTGAAATTTTAATTTTATCAATTCTGGGGTACTCATTCTATATGGAGCTCTAGAGAGAGGTGTCACTCTAGTTATTAATTAAATTGCAAAATCAATTTCTCTTTTAGCGGGTAATTGAGATATTTCATCTGGAAACACCTCCTTGAATTCTCTAATTATAGTTAACTTTTCTACAGTTTCTTTCTTGGTTTGCTGTGCCAATTCCTTCACTTGTACAACATGTACTTGACAGCCTTTCCCCGCTGTCCCTTTTTTTTATTATTGTGCTGAATTTCGTATGATTGATATTGGTCTGGGTTTTCTTTTCACTATCAATGGTTTTCCCTCACCATCTATAAAGTGAATTGTCTTATCTAAGAAATTAACTATTGTTTTATGTTTTTCTCACCATGCCATTCCTACTAATACATCATGTTAGGGTCCCGTGATTTGGCAGATTGGAAAGCAAAATGACAGGGTAACATCAAACCAACTTTGGAGCCCAAGGACCTAGCCTTCCTGGACTTAGAGAGGGCTCTCTCTATTTGTGCAAAGGATGTAACCTTGTTTTATTTCTATGTTTATGATTTTAGGCTAGTTGTTAAGTGTGTTTTGGTTTGTTTTAGGTTTTTGAGGGAAGAATTGATCAAAAGATAAATAGATAACAAGATATTAGATCAACTGGGCTATGGGGTCGATAAGGTCGAGATTGCCTCAAAGGGTGGAGAAGGTATATTGCAGGGCCAAATTGGTCGAGGTAAAATGGATTATTTTAGGTGAAATGAAATGGGATGGACACTAAGTTTGTGAAATACAAAGATATTTTAAACATGAATAGTTAATGAGCAAGCATTCATAAGTTAGGGCTAACCATTGGTCTCTATGAATGAAACTTAAACTAATAAATGCATAAAATAAACATTCCAGTGATGCATGGAAGTATAAGACCCTCCAACTTTGGGAAATCACCTTCATATTTTTGGGAAAACAAATAAGATGGAAAAAAAACTCAATTTACAAAGAGGGAAATCCTAAACATCATATTTTGAGTTATTGAGAACTTTGAAAACATAATGCAAAGTTTTAGGCAAAGGGCAAGATCGAAACAAGACCTCCTTGGTTCAACTAAGACAATCAATAATTCAAAGAGAGTTTTCAGAGATGGAGCTTTGACTAGCCATGAGTAAGCAGGGCGTACTATGAATCATACTTAGCATGCATAACAACCATAAATGAAACAAGCAAAAATTTTCTTCAGTGATCAAAGAGCAGTTAAGAATTCTTTGATATGACTAAGAAGGAAGAAAAACATAGAAGCTGTAATAAAACCAGGAAACTTGAGGTGCCTCCATGGGCATGTCTCAAATATATTCTTTACTGACCTACAACAAGCAAGAAACATGGAAACATGTATGATAAACTAAGGAAAACATATAGATAGGAACACTATACCATTTACCAAGCCAAGGAATCCAACAAACAGTCCTCTTCCACCATCCAAGACAAACAAGAAATCATCCACATCATGAGACAAAGTATTTCTTCAAAGCTTGTAGTATCATGTATTGCTCTATATCATCAATTTCAACCTTATTTACAATGAAATCTCTTGGAATATATAGGCCAAAGTGAAGGAAAACCTCCTAGTGCAACTAGCAAGCTCATTGGCCCATCACAAATATCTGATTTTGTCCTTGCGGCTTTGCAAAGCCCAAGGCACAAAATATCTATAAAAATATCCTAAAAATGCTAAAAAAGGAAATTAAATTGACTTTTCCCAACTGAAAATGGCAAAAAAAGGCTAAAGGCACATTTGGAAAAGCCACTTCAGAAAACTGCATTTTTCACAAAAATGCTTCAGAAATATAGCAGCAGAAAATTCCCTATCTTGTGGGAAATTTTTGAAGGACCTCTCGATGTCAAAACGAGGCCCGTGATGGCTTGTTGGAAATCCCTAGATGTCTAGTTTCTGAAAATATTTTTTTTTCCCCAAACTGATCACTGGAAGTCTATGAAAAACTGACCTGTGTGGAAAAACCCAGAAATTAGCCTTTGCTGATATGCGAGGCAGAGTGTTGAAAAAGTGACTGTTTTTCACCTCTTTGGGGGACCAAAACATCTTAAATTGATCTAAAATTTGCTGAGTATATGCCCCTGAATTTAATGCATCCAATGATACCACTTTAAACCTCTGAGGATGCTTCAAACTAAAAATGCGATGCCCATGATTTTCTGCAAATAAGCCCAAAAATGTCAAAAAACAAAAACTTGTCAAATTATGCCCAATTTTGGCGAGCATAACCCTCATGGGTTTTCAGAAGCATATAGAGAAGTGGAGGCCAAAATTTCAAGCTTTTATGTTCCTTTTCCCACTTTTTCTACTGGGCGCCTCTTTCGGGCCACCTTGAGCTTTTCTTGTGTAACCTTCAATTTCCTTCGGGCAAATTGATTTAGCTTTTTGTAGTGCCTGGTCATTTTCTTTTGAAGGCTTAAGTCTCTATTAGCTCTTTCCAACTTATCCTCCAAGTGTTTATTTGCCCTTTCAATCCATGCTTCTCTATTATTTTCTATTTCTTGGGTGAGTAAAGAAGTAAGAGGAAAAGATCGGAAAAGGGCTGCCTCTTCTTCTTTCTGTTTCTCCAAAGCTCTTTTGAGACCCATAGTCCTAGGCCTCTTTCTCTTTGGCTGCTCTTATTCTTTAGTGTCATTGAATTTGCCCATAATTTCTTAGAACTTGATTTGCACTTTGGAGGCTTCCCTTTGGTACTTGAAAGCCCGGGCCTCATAAACTGCCATGTGGACATTCATTTGTTTTTTTTGTGTTTGCAGAACATGTATGAGGTCCTTTGACCTCTCTAGATTAGCTCTTAGGTCATGAATTTTTACCTCTCTGTTTAGTAAAATATTTTCGAGAATTTTGGTTTCATTATCCCCATAATCACTATCTATTTGGATAATATCAAAATCCATTTCCTTCTCATGGCTACTTTCCTCCTTTTCCTTCCCTTTGCCTTTTATAGGTTTCTTGGTTCTCCTCTTCTTTGGTAATTCAACAATGGGTTGCTTGGGCAACTTGCCTTTGCTTCGGAGTGCTCTAGTAACATTGGGAGTTACAACTTCAACCACTTTCTTTCTTGAAGTTCAGGGCTTTTTTACCTTTGGAGAAGAGAGCATGGACCCTTGCCTAGGAGAGGCAGCTAGCACATGCTCTATTTGGTCTTTAACTTTACTGCTCCCCTCATCATCTTTGTCACTGTTTTCCTCCATTTGAAGGCTGCCTTTTTGGTCTTTATCACTGTTATGCTCATGGTAGCTGATTTGGCCCTTTTGTTCTATGCTGCCTTCTTTAGAATGCTCACTGCTTGGGGTTTGTTTGTCATCATCCTTGCTGGCTGGAGGGCTTTCCTGTTTTTCATCAAAAGTGTCCCTTTGAGGATTGTCTTGACCCTCCTCATAAGTGCCTTGGCTGTCACTTGGTATGTCCCCTTGAGGGCTGCCCTGTTCACTTCTGTCCCTGCTTTCTTCAAGACTGTTGGGCTCTGTATCCTTACTGTTTTGCACCTCATTACCATCATGCTCACTGTTGTGTGGGCTGGCAATAGCTTCCTCTTTGTGACTGTTGTGTTCTTCATCATTTTTTTCTAGCTCTTCATCATTGCCTTCTTTATGCTCACTGTCATGTTTGGATTCTTCATTTTGTCATTCCTCATCACTTGTTTTCCTCCTTTCACTTTTCTCTTCTTCATCACTATTTTTCTCCTTCTCACTTTGTTCTTCTTCACTTTCAATTATAGGAGATTTTTGTTTCTTAGGAGTGGATTTACTAGAAGAAGGAGAAACATGATGAGTGGATGGTGAGGGAGGCGCACGAGATGAAGAAGTAGTGGCGAAATCGGGATGTGAAATGAAAGAGTCCCAAGGAACTCCCTTTTTCTCAAGTTGATGGAGGATGACGATCTTAATAAGGGAATGATGAAAAAGACAAGCTTGCTGTTGAGAGGAAGGCTTATTTTGAACAGTAGAAGCCATCTTGTCAATGCTTCTATAGAGGAAAAAAGGTAGGTTTAGCAATTGAGTTCTTGTGAAGTGCATGAGTAGCATGATATGATAAGCATAAACCCGGGAAAACCTCCCTTCGCATGTGAAATACTTCATGATGATTTTCATGAGAGGAGCATAGCTGGTCAACAAATAGGAAAAAGGAAAAATAGATGGGCATGCATCCCGAAATTTTGGTTTCAAGAAGGGTTTGTATTGATCTGAATCTAGGTAGGTTTGCTTAAACCATTTTTCTCTGATATATGGAATTTTGGTAGCTCTGGAGATAGCTCTAGGAGATAGCTTGAAGTCTAAACATGCTAGATGAAAATGCTTCCCTTGCAGCCTTAAAGCAAATAAATGTGTCAAAGGGAGATAAATTTTCACTTCTTTAACCTTCTGAAAAAATTCCAAGGATCCTACTTCATGAAAGTTAAAGAGCACTGAAGGAGATGCATTCACTTCCTGAGTTGAAAAAGGCTCATAACTTTTGTGAGGACCACTCCTGCTATCTGGCTTAGGAGGCATTTTGCTTCTGAGATCCTTAGCTGATTCACTAAGGCAAACTGTCTTAAGTGATCACTGAGATAGATCTCCCACCAATACCCTTTACCTTTTGAAAAAATAAGTCTGTCCTTAGTTAACCAACAATTTTGTTTAGATGAAACCAGCTCTCTTTGATTTTGACAATATGAATTCCTCCCCCTTAATTTACTATTTTATGTGGTTGTTTGAAACAAGAAAAAGGTCCTTTGAAATCATTGTCTTAAGAGACTAATTTAAAACAAAGACTGTGCCTCTTTAGAAAAACACTGTATTTTTCCTTTGAGTAAATTGCCCTCCTTTGATGTTGTTGTTTCTCTAAAACAAAGAAAACAATCCTCTTTTCACTGAGTAATAGGCCCTTCAAACAAACTATGTCTCCTTTTATGATACTGCTGTTCTTTGAGTTTAAAAAATAAGTATTAGTCTGAATGAAGACAAATTTACCTCTTCAGTACTGTGTGTGAGTAATGAGGTCCTTGACAAGGTCAGTTTGTGGATTTTGGAAACAGATCTCCTTTGATTTTGACACATAGTTTCTTCACCCCGAATCTCTGTTTTTGATCCTTTGTAGCCCACATCAAGAAAAACTCTTTTAGTTTGACAAAGCCTTATCTTCTAACCACTGTTCTTCTTTGATGATGCAAACAAAGTGCTCCTTGAAACCTTTGTTAAAATATCTCTTTAAACTACTTTGAAAAACCCTCACAAACTCTGTTTTCTACTAGAGATTGTATAAATCCTTCACTATTTCATAGCACAAGAAAAAACCTCTTTTCCTTTGAAAATGCTGATTAAAATTCTCCTTTGAACTCCAAACCTAACTAAGAGGCGAGGAATATCTTTAAACATGATTTTTTTAGGCCTTTTGAGTGTTGGTGCAGTGTGCAAGGAAACACATTCAAAACAGGTGGACAAGCGGGCGTTGAAAGGAGAACGCGCTGTGTGGAAAGCTTGTTGGGTCGGCCTGGGCGCCGGGCACAGGCGCGCTGCGTTGCTTCAGAAAATACACTGCGTTCCCACTACAGGCACGCCACGCGTTGTAACAGGCGTGCCACTCTTCTTCAAACTTGAAACTTTCTCAAAAGAACGCTTGAAAATCGCTCCTTTCCTCGACTTGGTCTAACAAAGTAATGAATGACCAATTGGATGAGCTCTTTTGTCTTTGAACATCCCAAGTTTCCTACACTTTGTTTTTAAAAGGAAAACTTCTCTTTTTGATTTTGAAAGAAGCTTTGAACAGTGAGCTTGTGCCTTTGTTTATTTTCAAAGGAGACAATCCTAAAAAACCTTGATGTAGTTTCAAAATCACAATGCAAACCATGTTTGTTTATGAAGTGAGGGGAGGTTTTATTCTCTGACTAAAACATTCAAAAATGTAATTTCTTGTGCCCTTTAAACTCTGTCTCCCACCATTCGATGGTACATTTTGACTGGAGGTAATGTAACTTCTTAAAGCTATATAAAAACAACAGTGTTTGTCCTAATTCATATCAAAGCTTCTTTGACACTGTGATGTGTTTCATCTCCTCAAAGGTTATTTTGAAACTTGGAACATCATGTCAAGGCCCTCCTTATCGTTACTGTCTCTTTGTATGCATATGCAGAAGTTACTGTCAAAAACAACTAGCTCTACCTTTCTTTGGCCATTTAGATGAGGCTATCCTTAGCCCAAGTTTCACCCTTATTACAGTTTGAAGGAGGCCTTTATAAATAGAGGAAAAAGAGACTTTTTAACACCAGAATGCCATCCTTTTGCTTGATGTGAAATAGGTTTTCAATGTATGAACCCTTATTGCTTTATCACTATTTTTCAAACTTGTATTTCAAATAGAGAACTCGCTCAAACAAAATTTGAAACATTGCTGATGCATCTTTTGTTTCATCCCTAGGAAGGAGGTAACTGACAATTTCTGAAATTACTTGACACACCTTAACCCTCTGCTTTTAAATGAAGGAGGTTTTATTATGATCCCAACCATCTGCTCTTTTTCTAGAGGAGGCTTTTCCATGATGTCTTCTAACCATCTACTTTGTAATGAAGGAGGTTATCACTGTGCTTTCAACCATCTGCTCTTTTTAAAGGAGGAGTTTCTCACTGTAGATATGACATTTCATCTATTTCAAAAATGTATTACCTTTCTGCAAATCATATGTCTCTGCTTGGTATCATGTCAAATAGGAAATAATTTGCTCTATGAGATGTGTTATGAGATATGTATTCTTTGTAAAAGATCCTTGTGAACCCTTAGACCAGAAATCACATGACTTGTGTATGTAGAGTATTCACTTGCTTAGACCTAGTTGACTGACTTCCATTGACTGTGCTTGTAGAGGCAGGTTGAAATTTCATTTTGGAGGAGATGCTGAGAATACTGCTAATCAACATAACATTAGCCTTTTGCATTCATATGACTTGGAGGCTGCTCTCTATTCTTTAGGAAAATTTGGCTTTCAAACCATACCCATTGGTAGCCCTTTACTTACTGTATTTCATTTGTTTTACTGATGGAAAACTAACTCAGCATGAAGGGCCCCTTTGTCCTTGTTCTTTTTCTCTTTTGCACATTGATCATTATTGCAATCACACCCATGTAGAGATGTAAAAACATATGACTTTGAGCCTTGGAGTGCTCTTTTGGTGTTTCAAGGAGACTGCGCCTGAGCGAAGCATACTTCATCAAATAGTGGACAACCTTATCTTTTCATGATCTGAATCTTTGTGAATTTCTTCTGACATGAGACACAGTAACCTATTAGTGGTGTGTGACCTATGGATGAGACAAGACTTGTTTTGCAGATTAGGAAGTAATTCAGGGCTGACTGGTACTGAACATAGGCTTTTGGCTCAGGATTTTTTTGCCAAGGAAAGGACTCCCTAAAACACCACTATCTAACTTAGGGGCGATCTTGACATATTCCGAGTGTTCTCTTTGGTATATTTAGATCTTCAAATGACAGATAACCAGGGATAGGGTTGCAGACACTTTTTTCAATAGTTGGATAATGAATGGCTTGAGGAATAAGGGAAAATGACAGCAGATAACTTCCAGCTATGACAACCATGGACAGGGTTATTTTGCTGAAATCAGATAGGACTTGATAAATAGGTTTTTTCTCATCATAGGCTGATCGGAAGGGGTAGGAGGAAAAAAAATGTTTTGGGGTGTTTTCTAGATGACAGATTTGATAGTTTGGAGATCAGCTTCTAGAAAACTCAGCTAAGGAAACTAGTCATCAATAACAAGTAAAAATACTGATGACTAACACATCATAGGAACCTAAGGTAAAATGTTTAAATTTACTTCTATTTCATACCCATTTAAATTCACAGCAATCTTTGGTAACTTATGGGTCACTTTTCTTTTTGTTCTAGTAGATAATTGAACTAACTAAGCTTGTTGCATTTTTCTTTCTGATGTTAATTTTCACTTTCCCACCATTTGTGGACTTATATATCTTAAATCTTCTCCTGAATTTATCAACGGAGACAGGTTGTTCAACAATGATACCTTCAATTTTCAAAATTTACCAGTCTCATATTTCCTACTAACAAATTATATCGTCTTGCTGATAGAATGTTTTATTTTGAATTTTATTTCATATTGCTCTAAATTTTTTGCAATTGCAAGATTTGTTTTTTCATGTCTCTTTTCCTATGGCTAACTGTACTAACCATATTGTTGCATTTTTGTTTACAATTTATAAATTTTTGTAAACTCACTTAACCAACTTCTGTTCCTAGATTTATCAATTCAGCGACAATTCGGAATTGTCTCGTGCAAACCATCTGATGAGATTCCCCAACACCTTAACACTTTTTTGGTTATTTTGTTTCCTTGTTTTTTCATTATTACCTCTATCATTCAAGTATATATACTTGAAATTTGATTGAGAGTATTCTCAATTAGTGGTGTTTCCATTCCACACTTGTATCACTCTTGTTTCTTCCTACCACAGTTAGCTTTACCCTGAAATTGGTAGATTTCTAAATTTTTAAAAATTTTCCCATTATTTTCATTTAGTAACCCGAAGGTGTTTTTCTAAATTCAGGAGCCAGGATTCCTCATCCTTCTCCTTTTTATTTTTGGGATTAGGTCTAGCTGCTTCACCATCCTTAGACCCTTCTGAGTGGTTTCAACTTCTTTTCTCTTTATTCAGGTCTTCACTTTCGTGACTAGACCTTGAGGTTAATTCCTTAATCAACCTCCCTTGATCTTTGCTAGCTTGTAGCAATCATTCATTATTGGTTCTCGGATGAACCAATTCTTGTTTCATTTCCTGGAACATATCCAACCACTGAAAATTTTGATCTGGTGGATTTCCCTCGCCACCCAGATCTACATAATGCTCGTTCCCTTCATTCATAGTTTTAGATATACTTTTCTGTACTAATTCACTATACCATCTGCTCTGATACCATCTGTAACAACTCCACTTACTAATTTTTTTTTCTTCCTAATTATAGTATAATTATTTACTTGGTGAAATCTATCTTCCATCTTCATCACTTATTTGACGAAATCTGTTCTTGTCCTTTAGTCACTATTTCGTCAATTTTAGACAAAATTCTTTTTTATACTATCGTCATGCTTAGACAAATTCTGTGGTTATAAGTTTTGTATTGGATAATTCATAAAAACCACCACTTCTTCTTGATTACATTCTATCCTCCTTATCCTCATATGATTTAGGTTCATATTATCATCTCTATAACCTTAATTGTGAATAAATGTAGTAATAGGAATCCTTCACTATTACATTACTTTTATCTATATTATATATTTGATCATTTACCCCTCATGTATTTATTGATTTATACACTTAGTCACCAAATTTATAACATTATTTTTAGTCTATCTAAAGGACTTCCCTTCCTTATTATAATGGACTCGAACTTAGAACTTCATGAAATTTAGGAATTGTTCCCATTATAATATTCGATAGGAGTTCGTTCAATTTCCTCCTATTATAGTTGAACTTACAATCAGAGTTAAAGTTCTACAATTGTGGTTATTTCAATATAACCTTTAGGCAATTATTACTATATTTCCTTTGAAGAATACTATACGCTTTGCATTTCGTATGATAAAATTCAATTATTAAAATCCGATGTTAAGCATAAGATATAAAATATTATGTATGTATTTTCAGATTACTTAGTGCAACATAAAGCTGTCAACTCTATATTAATAGAATACACCCTTAAACCTTTACAAATTTATGAATTATAACACATTAACTATGGCTAAGAATTCATTAGAATTCCTACCAAGAAAGTTTGAACTTACCATTTCCTATTAAGCCTCTCCACTATAATATAACCATATATTATATTCCACCTTTAATACTGGCTTTTGTATCCCATATAATGATTTCAAAGGTTAATACTTTGGTTACGTATGTTTTAGCACTACTTACATATTCAACTTCGAATATCATTGGGCCACCGTAATGCTATTCCCGTGACTTAATTTGGTCAGATTCTAATTCTATTATAGCATTACGTTTGGAATTGATGTCACCTCACATCTCAGTTCACCATTAATTAATGTCTCTGTATGTTATGAAACCAGCTCCAAAAATAGAATAAAAGTGAGATCAACACCTTAGAAATAGCCACTTCAAGGGGGAAACCTTGTAATATCCCAAAATCGAGACTGCTAGAAAGACATGCCCGAAAAACGCATTTTTCAGGAATGTATGCTACAGGATTGGAAACCAAACCTTAGATCCCTTATACCTGAGTATATAAGACCTAAATCCAAGAGGGGATCATAAAAAAATCCTCCTAGGTGGGTTAAACAGGTCTCCCCACACCTAGTGAAACTAGAAAATGCCCAAAGAAGGGGACTGCAGCAATACAAAAACAAACTGCTGGAAAATAACGCAGTTCAGCTCAATAATTGTAGGAGATCAGTATGGAAACTCATGTTACAGCTATACATCAGCAAAATAACTTTATACAACATCTTATACAAAGTATAACAGAAAGGAGAAGGATTTACAAGAAGAAACCCTCAGAAATGAGGTGCCACAACCATGAGAAATGACAGAATAAGCTTGAAAATGTTATTTATATTGGATGAAGCAGCAGTATGTTACAAATCAGATCTAGAACAGATCTGTACATGAAAATATAGATCTAATTCAGATTTGTGTACAAGAAATTCTCATCAATACATTCCCCTTGGGGATCTCAGCAAAACATGAGAGTACAAGAGTAGATCTGAGATTTAAGTTACAGATCTGCAGTAATATTCAGAAAATTCTAAAGCATATAAAGTAAAACCAATCATATTTGAAACAAACATGGATTGGATGGCCAATCCATGGATCACCACAGTGAAAGAAAGGATCCAATCACTAGAGATCTCTCCTCCAAGCTGATGCCAAAACACCCTGCAACTCTGCTACTGCAAATAACACAGTATTGAAAAAGGGATTGCACTGTAGACTCTAAGTATACTTTGTCCTGATGCTAAGATCTGGATTTGAAGCTCCCAAGGTTTAGAACACTCTTGTCAAAGGGATATATGACTTTCCCAGTGAAAAGGGGTGCTAGAGTTGCATAGATCTAAAGAGATCTATCCTCCACTTGCTACAGCTCACAAGGAAAACCCAATGCTAAACATGATCAGCGCTGTAGGTGTAAGATGAAGCTTAGCCAAATGACAGATAATGGACAAGACAAACAAGGCTCCTCCAAGAGCTGCTCTAGGAAGGAGGTGGGATTCTCGACCAGGAACACCCAATGCTAAACAACATTATTCTCAGCTAAAAAGCCAGAGAATCAGAAATGTCTAAACATAAAATATCTTTAGAAAATTATAATCATCAATAACCCTCTCATGCTACCCTCCTCTTCCCTTTATAAGATACAAGCCTTGTCAAACCCTAAACCACTTCAATGAGTTAGCTCCTTTCACATTTTGGGCCTCCATCTAGAACTGTGCTGTGTATCCATGAGGTACATTGAATCTAGAATGCATTGTGGATTTTTTCAAGGTTGACCCAGTCTCATAGTTCAAACCCATTCACACCTGCAAGTGTTTATTTTAGATGGCCCATATTTGTCTCTGTTCACATAGGCATGGATTTATTCATCGTTTTCAGGAGTTTGACATGTCCTCCTTGGTTCATTTATTCAATCAATAGAAAATGAAACAAAAATTAATATTCCTCTTAGCTTGGGCTAAGTAGGAATATTACAGCCCTCCCCTCCAAAATTTTGCTTGTCCTCAAGCATCTGCAAGGACAGAACTGAAATAGATTGGGAAAGCATATTTTCCCAAGCAATCATCCATACAAAATGAGTCACCTCCCAGTATGGTAACTCCAGAACATTTTCCTCCACCTTAGGTTCCTGCAAAGAAGGTGGGATGATAAAATGAACATGGTAGACATAGGTGCCTACCCCACGTTGTCCTCCTCTCCACTTAAGATAAGTGTGGAGTGTTTTCTGATCTTGGGCTGCATTGATGTTGCCTTCAAGAGGCAAGATGAAGACTAGATCTCTAAAGATCTCCTTCCCAACATTGTGAATCAAGTTGGCCCAAACCATTCCATATGTGATGGATGGGAAATCATCACCATATGGTGTCCCATAAAACTCATGGCCCACCTCATAAAGAAACAAGTGTTTGGCTGTGGTGGCCATGTCTCCTCTCATGTTCCCATTAGAACATACAATGCAGAAAATGTGGGAATCCTCTTCCCCAAAGAACACATCTAGACAATGTGTTTCCTCTCCAATCATGCTCCTCACAAAATAAATACCAACATCAGCAATTGGAACCATGATCAACATCAAGGAAAAGAACATATTGAAGGCTTCATATGGTACAAGAAGGTAACAACAGTCTCCCATGAAGTTACAGCGCAATTTTTCCAACTGTAGCTTCAGAAAATTACAAGGCAAGTGGTTGCTAGATACATGGTGGTCTATGTATGTTATTTCATTTACTAATGAATAGGAGATGGCTGCATACAACAAATGAACATACATGAAGTAGTACAACACTTGCCCATGGCCATATAAGAGATGGATGTCTCCATCATAAAATTTGGCCCAATGTTGACCATGGAGCTCAGTGAAAAGCTTTCCCTCTTGTGGAGCAATGAACTACATAAAAATGGTAGGAGTATGTAGATCATTAAATGCAACAACAAGATCCTTACCATGTGCTAAGAGAAATATCATGATAGGGTCCATAAAAAAATACTCCACAAGGATATGACGTACTCTCATGAAGAGAAATGAATAATGTGCTGCATGAGGATCCTTCCTCATGTACTTGGAAATCCAAGCCAATAAGAACATAACACAGCAATAGATGTTTCCATCCATTACTCCATCTTTCTCACCTCCTCCTTGTCCATAAAGTGCACCAAGAGTGGAGTGATCTTGGGAACACTCCATCCAGAAGTTCATGCTCCAAAGTGACAATGCTGTTGGCATATGAAAATAGGCTCCTGCCAATACATAGCTCCTTTCTTTGACATTTTCATTGTCAAAGACATTTTCCATAATGTTGCTACAAACAAGAAGTTCCTTCCTGAGTGGAAGTACTTCCAGATCATCCATCATATAAATCATGTAGTGAAAACATGGTGATTGATATGAAGAAAGTCATATCAACACAATGTGCCCATACTCCTTGCTGCTCAATGATGCAAGTATCCTGCCACACATATTTCCTCCACATACCCTTAGAAGGAGGATGATGACCAAACTCTTTCAAAAGTAACCAGCGCAACCAAGCCTCCTGCTGCTCGGTATCATAAATTTGCAAGTAGCTCACTAGCTTCTTGCTCTCCATACACATCCACCCAACCAATTGTGGATGTCTCCTTTCATCCTTAATCTTGGTACTCCTCCCATGAGGGCTACCATCTTCCCAAATCAAATTTTTGTCTTTTCATTTCATGGGATATTGAAATGCAATCTTCCCAAGGATCAATTTGATCCCATAAGGACCCAAATAGGTGGTAGGCAAAAACCTCCCATCATGATGTGTAGGGCTCAAGGAGTGTCCAACACAAGCATGAGAGATGTTATCCATCCTAATATGTCCTCCATCATCTATCTTCTCCCCCTTGAATCCATAAAGATCCAAGTGTGAGAAGGGAAGTACCTCCTCAAACTGTTGAAGAACTCTGCACTTCATGAAATGTTGAAGTGCACCTTCCGTGGGATCTCTTGATGAGACCTCCTCCTCATGCATGGTCTTCCAAAACCAGTGGGGTCTTGGATCTGCTGCAAGTAGAAGTCTCTCTTTGAGTTGTGGCATGCTCATTGAGAAAGTGTCATCTAGAGAGGAGAAAATTTTTCTCATCTCAAGATGTCTACCCCTTGTCTCCATTGCTTCCTGAATGAAGCTGACATTTGGTTGCTCCCATGAGGGATGGGTCCTTATTTCTTCACTACTGCTCTTGGAAAATGCAGTGCAACTCTTTTGCTCTTGATTAGAATTAAGTGATGATTTTGGGTCATGCAACAGCAAGTTTCCACAACCCTCAAAGAGTTTTGCTGCAAGAACAGAGGGTGGAAACTCAATCATACCTTGATGAGCTTTGGGAACATCTTGTATGGCTGCAAGAGTTCCTTCTTCTAAAATATTGACTCCCTCAACTGCAGGTGTTGAAGGCTGTCCCTCCAAGGCTGTCATAGTGCTGGTACAAATCTCCTCAAGAGGTAGTGAGGACTTCTCTTCCTCAAATATCTTGATCACCCTTTGAGTGAAATCTGCAAAAGAAGATACTTTTTCATGTCTCACATGGTGGAACCACCAATTGCTTGCTTCACCCTTCAGGTGCAGCACTGCAATCTCCACTGCTTCTCTTTCTACCATTGGATGTATTATAAAAAATGAAATGAGTCTTCTTGCCCAAGCTTTGGCTGCAGATGTCCCATCAAAAGTAGACAATAGAAATATATTGCCCTTGATTTCTCCCTTGCTGCAGGGTCTCCTTCCTTCCTTTAGTTGAATGAACTGTGGGAAGGCTAGAGCCTTTTTGAAGGCTCTAGGTTGAGACTTGTAATCAACAGGGTACTTACTCAAGATCTGATGATCCAAGTACCCTCCATGCTTCTTGTATTCTGCTTTGTGAGAGTAGGAAGTGCATGGTCCTTCCTCTTCTCCTTCTTCTATCTCCTTAACCTCCTTGGAGAGGTCCTTTATGGATCTAAAAAATAATGAGAGCATGCTCATTATTTTAATAATATTGATCTCTATCTCGAGACTCATAGTCTAAGCCAAGGATCATGCTCTGATACCACTGTAATATACCAAAATCGGGATTGCTAGCAAGGCATGCCTGAAAAACGCATTTTTCAGGAATGTATGCTACAAGATTGGAAACCAGCCCTTAGATCCCTTAGAACTAAGTATCTAAGACCTAAATACAATAGGGGATCAGAAACAAATCCTCCTAGGTGGGTTAAACAGGTCTCCCCACACCTAGTGCAGCTAGAAAATGCCCAAAGAAGGGGACTGTAGCAATACACAAGCAAACTGCTAGAAAATAACGCAGTTCAGCCCAATAATTGTAGGATATCAGTAAGGAAACTCATGTTACAACTATAAATCAGCAAAATAACTTTATACAATAGTTTATACAAAGTATAACAGAAAGGAGAAGGATTTACAAGAAGAAACCCTCAGAAATGAGGTGCCACAACCATGAGAAATGACAGAATAAGCTTGAAAACATTATTTCTATTGGATGAAGCAGAAATATGTTACAACTTAGATCTAGAGCAGATCTGTACATGAAAATATAGATCTAATTCAGATCTATGTACAAGAAAGGCTCATCAACACATTCCCCTTGGGGATCTCAGCAAAACATGAGAGTACAAGAGTAGATCTGAGATCTAAGTTACAGATCTGCAGTAATATTCAGAAAATTCTGAAGCATATAAAGTAAAACCAATAAAATATGAAATAAACATGGATTGGATGGCCAATCCATGGATCACCACAGTGAAAGGAAGGATCCAATCACTAGAGATCTCTCCTCTAAGCTGATGCCAAAACACCCTGCAACTCTGCTACTGCAAATAACGCAGTACTGCAAAAGAGACTGCACTATAGAATCTGAGTATACTTTGGCCTGATGCCAAGATCTAGACCTGAAGCTCCCAAGGTCTAGAACACTCTTGTCAAAAGGATAGATGACTTTCCCAGTGAAAAGGGGTGCTAGAGTTGCATAGATATGAATAGATCTATCCTCCACTTGCTGCAGCTCACAAGGACAACCCAATCCTAAACAGGACCAGCACTGTAGCTATAAGATGAAGCTTGGCCAAATTCCAGATAGTGGACAAGACAAACAAGGCTCCTCCAAGAGATGTTCTAGGAAGGAGGTGGGATTCCCGACCAGGAAAACCCAATGCTAAACAATGTTATTCTCAGATAAACATCCAGAGAATTAGAAATGTATAAACAGACAATATATTTAGAAAATGAAAATCATCAAAAACCCTCTCATGCTGCCCTCCTCTTCCTTTTATAAGTTACGCGCCTTGTCAAACCCTAAACCACTTCAATGAGTTAGCTCCTTTCACATTTGGAGCCTCCATCTAGAACTGTGCTGTGTATCCATTAGGTACATTGAATCTAGACTGCGATGTGGATTTGGTAAAGGTTGACCCAATCTCATAGTTCAAACCCATTCACACCTGCAAGTGTTTATTTTAGATAGCCCAGATTTGTCTCTGTTCACATAGGCATGGATTTATTCATTGTTTTCAAGAGTTTGACATGTCCTCGGTTCATTTATTCAATCAACAGAAAATGAAACAAAACTTAATATTCCTCTTAGCTTGGGCTAAGTAGGAATATTACAAACCTACAATACATTACATAAATGAACAATTCTTGGATGATACAAATGAAAAAACCTCCTCTCTATATATAGGAGTCCATGGGGCCACAATGTAATCCTAGCTGACCTAACAATAATAATGTAAGGGCACAATAATAAAAATATGGGGGTTACAGGGGTACAAAAATAAAAATAAAGAGGTTACACTAACAACAATAAGTGACTATACTAGTAATATAAGGACCTAACATGCTCCTCTCCTTCAAAAAAGTGTTGTCCTCAATGCTTGAGTAGCTCCGGGTGATTCTGTATAAAATTCTCATCCTCCCATGTAGAATCTTTAGTGGGTAAGTTCTTCCATTTGATGATATACTCTGAAATTGATCGATTTCGTAGATGTCGAGTTCTTGTTTCCGTGACTACTTCAGGTTCCAATATGGTTTTTCCTTCCTCATCAAGTTCTGACAATATTGTTTGAACTGGTAGTTTGTCCCCTATAACCTTTTTTAAGCATGAAACATGGAAAATTGGATGCACTCATGCAGAAGCAGGAAGCTCCAATTTGTATGCCATAGTACCAATATTTTGCAACACCTTGTAAGGACCATTGTACTTTGGCGATAATTTATTATCCTTCTTATCTTGCTTGAGGGACATTTGTTTGTATGGTTGTAGGCATAAAAATACCTAGTCTCCCACATCAAAACTTCTCTCACTGTGATGTTGATCTGCTAGTTGTTTCATTCGATTTTGTGCCAAATTTAGGTTATCCTTTAAGAGTTGGAGAACTTCTTGTTGATGCTCGATGTGATCCTCCACTTCTTGAACCCTAGAATTTTCCCTTAAAGAAGATGTGATGGACGGTGGATGATATCCATAAAGTGCCATAAATGGGGTCATTTTTGCTGCAGTATGGAAGGAAGTGTTATACCACCATTCAGCGAGAGGTAACCACTTGACCCATTGTGTTTGTTTATCGGATACAAAACAACGAAGATATCCTTCCAAAAATTTATTTACTATCTCAGTTTGACCATCGGATTGAGGATGATAAGATGAGCTATGAGCTAATTGAGTACCCAAACAAGAAAATAACTCCGTCCAAAAATTTCCAGTAAAAATGGGATCTCTGTCGCTCACAATAACCCTTGGGTTTCCATGTAGGTTTTGAATTGTGTCCATAAATGTAGTAGCAACTGTACTTGCTTTAAATGGATGAGATAATGCACAAAAGTGTGCATACTTGGTAAGTCTATCAACTACCACCATGATGACACTCTTTCCTTCGGACTTAGGTAAACCTGTGATAAAATCCATTGAAATCTCCTCCCAACGTTGACTTGGAATGGATAAAGGTTGTGGAAGTCCTGGGGTCTTAATTGTTTCCACTTTATTCTGCTGGCAAACCAAACATTCCGCCACAAACTTTTGAATATCAGATTTAAGGCCATCCCAAAAAATTCTTTCTTCACCCTGTGGTAAGTTTTTAAAAATCCAGAGTGTCCTCCTAAAGGAGAAGTGTGCAATTCCAGAAGAATCTTTTGTTTTAGTTGGGAATTCTTACAAAGATATAAGCGATCTTTGTACCATAAGGAATCATTTTTCCAACTATATGTATCAGATGTACTAGGATCTTGCTGCAACTTTTGAATGAGTATCCATACATCTTTGTCCTTCTTCCATTCATCTCTTGCTTCAGTTATCCAATCTGGTTGGATAATAGAAATGGCACAAAGCAATGCTTCCACCCCTTCATCCTTTCTTGAGAGTGCATCTGCAACAACATTAAGCTTTCCTTTTTTGTAGATTATTTCAAAGTCATAACCCAACATCTTTGTGACCCATTTTTGCTGCTCTTCTGAAAATAGTCTTTGTTCCAAAAAGTGTTTAAGACTATCATGATCAGTTTTTACCTTGAAGTGTCTTCCCATTAGGTAAGTTCGCCATTTCTTTAGTGCATGCAGTATTGCTAAAATTTCCTTCTCATAAATAGGTTTTTGTAAATACTTTCCTTTGATTGGACGACTTTCAAAAACAATGGGTCTTCCTTCCTGCATTAAAACTGCACCAATTCCATTTCCTGAGGCATCACATTCCACAATAAAGGTTTTTGTGAAGTCTGGCGTAGCTAAGACCGGTGCATGGCACATTGCCTCCTTAAGACGTTCAAAGGCCTTAGTTGCTTCACGAGTCCATGAAAATGCATCTTTCTTCAATAATGTTGTTAGAGGTGCTGCTATTCTCCCATAATTCTTAACAAACTTGCGATAATACCCTATTAACCCGAGAAATCCTCGCAACTTCTTTATGGTTGTGGGGACTTTCCATTCCTTAATGGCTTTAATTTTGTTAGGGTCTGCCTTAACACCCTCGTGAGATACAATATGACCCAGATATTCCACCTCTTGTACTCCAAAGAAACATTTGGATGTTTTTGCATATAATTTTTTCTCCTGCAATAGTTTGAGCACCCTGTCAACATGTTCAACATGATCCTTCCAAGACCTGCTGTAGATTAGTATATCATGAAAAAATACTAGCACAAATTTTCTAAGGAAGGGTTTGAAAATGGAATTCATCAACCCTTGAAATGTAGAAGGTGCATTGGTAAGGCTAAAAGGCATGACCAAAAATTCATAATGACCCTCATGAGTTCGAAATGCTGTTTTTGGAATATCTTCAGTCTTCATTCTAATTTGATGATATCTTGAATGAAGATCCAACTTGGTAAAATAGATTGCTCCATGTAATTCATCCAATAATTCATCAATCACAGGAATGGGAAATTTGTCTTTAATGGTGAGCTTATTGAGCTCCCTATAATACGGACACATTCGCCATGATCCATCCTTCTTGTGTACCAATACTACAGGAGCAGAGAAAGAACTTTGACTGGGTTGAATTATACCCGCCTCTAACATTTCCGCAATCATACGTTCAATTTCGCTCTTTTGGAAGTAAGGATATCTATAAGGCCTGATGTTTGGAGGAACACTTCCTGGAATCAAATGAATAGCATGATCATGATCATGAATATGTGGGAGTCCTTTGGGAGTTTCAAACACCTTGGAATGATTGTCCAAGACTTGTTGGAGATCTGCAAAAATAGATGATTTTGATGTTGGAACTTCTAGTGAGCATAATTGTGCAATTACACCTCGTTGTTCTTTCTTTAGAAGCTTTTTCATGACATTAGAGCTTATTATCCTTCCCGGCTTCCCTTCAATACCCCGTAATTCGACTTCCTTTCCTTCTGAAAAAAATTTCAAGAAAAGTTCTTGAAAATTAAAGGCTACCGTCCCCAAAGATTGTAACCATTGTACTCCTAGTACAACATCAGCACCTCCCATAGGAATGGCAAGCATTGGATTAGTCAATACATATTCCCCCATGGTTAGCTTGATATTATGGCATTTTCCAGAGCAATTTATAGTTCCTCCATTTGCAACCATCACTTGACATTCTGGTGCTGGGTATAGGAAACAATTCAGTTCCTTGGCTACCTTACAATGAATAAAATTATGGGTACTACCTGAATCAATCAACACTATTACCTTTTTCTTCTTGATATGTCCTTCTATCTTGAGAGTTTGAGGAGTGGTAATTCCTGCCAATGCATTACATGATATGGTCGGACTCATTTTTTCTTCTTCTAGGGTTGCTTCCTAGTGTATATCCTCTTCTTTTGAAGTTTCTTGTTCATTTTCTTCCTCCTCTTCACAATCTATGTAAAATAATTTCTTCTCAGCACACTTATGACCTTTAGTGTATTTGCTATCAAAACTGTAGAAAAGCCCTTTTACTCTTTTTTCTTCCAATTGTTGTGGTTTCAACCTTGTAGGTTGTGGATGTCTAGGAGTAGCAACACTTCCATCTTTATAGATGTGAGTGGTAGGTTTCCTTGTCGCCATGATTTTACATTCAATTTTTCTTGCCAATCTGAATGCCTTCTCTAATGAATCCGTTCCCAAACGTGAACTTCATGTTGGATGTTATCCTTTAAAGTCCCTATGAAGACATCAATCCTGTGTTCCTCTGGAATATCAGTTACCCTTATATTCAATTTTTGGAAGTCCTCAATGTGCTCCGCCACTAAACCCTTTTGTTTGAGATTTATCAATTGGCTAAAGAAGGTGTTGCTCTTTGTATCCTCATAATGTGCTATAATTTCCTCCATAAAAATTGACCAAGTGACAATTTTTTTACAGGATCAAAGCCATCGATACCATACAAATGTATTTTGTTCTAAATGTAAAGTTACAATGTGTACCTTTTTTGTGTTTTTCACATCATTGAGATCAAAATATTGCTCCATTTGCAGTATCCATGTTACGGGATCCTTGCCATCAAAATTCCTCATATCCATCTTTGGAATATGGTGGTTATTTAATCCAACATTAGAGTTTATGAAATCATGATTAACATTTATTTTGTTCTCATCATGAGTTTCCTCTATTATCTTTTCGCCATTAGGAATCATTTCTTGTATCAACTTTGACAAACCTTCCTTCAAACCTTCCATTTTTTCTTCCATACCATCCATTTTTTCTTCCATACCATTCTTCAAACCATCTATCGTAGCTTCCGTGCCTTTCTTCAAACCATCCATCTTAGCTTCCATGTTCTTCTTCAAAAGATCCATTTCATTTTTTGTTGCTCTTTGCGAGAGCAAATTTTGGTGCACTTGCTCTTGTAATTTTGATAGATCATGTTGCAATTCTTCATCTTCATGAGTCATAGTAGAGTACTCTGAGGGCTTAATGTGTGTTGAATTATTTTTAGGAGGCATTTTAGAACCCAATACTGATATCTATGCTCAAGAGGCCTTTGCAATCACTTAAAATTGTTTTTTCAAACAAGACTTATGCAATTTGAAAAAAAATAGACACATTTTTCTTGATTTTGAGGAGCTCGATATTGAAACTGAATTATCTCTGTGATTTCAGATCTTCAATATCTTAAATTCTGTCCTGAAGTGTCCCTATGAATCTTATTTCGAATGCCATAGGTCTGACCTGATTTGGATTCTTGAAGACAAGGTTATGCCCAATCTCCTACGATGACCTAATTATGGACTGGTTCAGTAGAGCGAACTTGTACGACCTGCCACATGTCACTGGTTCCTCCTTCGGCTCTGAAATTGATATAAAAAAAACTAAATTCCGTGTGCTTGTGGCCAATTTTTACAAAATCCCAATCCAATGCTCAAAAAGAGAGTTATGATGTTTTTCCCACGGTCACCTCTTTGAGATGAAATTTGGGAGCCTGAAACAATCCTAACTTCCACAGATCATATCTCCCAAAATGTTGCGAACCAAGATCTGAAATTTTTACAAGAGGTTCGTCAAACTTTCAGCTTCGATCTTTGAAAATTTCAGCTTCTAAACCCTCGTAGAAAAACAATTATAGCGAAAATTCCGCGATGACCTGTTTAGGTTAAATTCAGGAGCCTGTAGAAAGCCCTAACTCCCATAGATCATATTTCCGAAAATATTGCGAACCAAGCTCTAAAAATTTTCAAATTGTTCCTCAGGATTTCGGCTTCACACTCTAAAAATTTCAGCTTCTGAAAATTCATAGAAAAAATGTTATAGCAAAAATTCCATGATGACCTGTTTGGAGCAGCGAAACCTTAGAATCCAAAGCTCTAATACCAAATGTTATGAAACTAGCTCCAAAAATAGAAGAAAAGAGATATCAATGCCTTAGAAATAGCCACTTCGGGGGGAAAACCTCCAATACATTACATAAATGAAAAATTCTTGGATGATACAAATGACAAAACCTCCTCTCTATATATAGGAGTCCATGGGGCTACAATGTAATCCTAGTGGGGCCACAATGTAATCCTAGCTGACCTAGCAATAATAATGTAAGAGAAAAATAATAACAATATGGGGGTTACAGGGGTACAACAATAACAATAAGGGGGTTACACTAAGAACAATAAGGGACTATACTAGTAATATAAGGACCTAACACTGTCATACGTTAATGAAGGAGGAATCATATATATGATTTGGTTTAGACATTTACGTTTCTCATTAGTGGTAGTACTTACCATTAAAACCTCAATATTTCGCTGATTTATCCTATGCACTTACGTCATTTCATCCACATGGCTTCTCGACCTTCTACACTCCGATGCCATCCATGTGGATGATGTGGATTGAATCTTAATCTCTGGAGGGTTTTACGACAATGTAACCCTAATTTGATTCTGCCAGTTTTCATTTTTACAATCTTTGTTCGGCTTTGCAACTCGGCTTGTCCCGCAGTCTGGTTAAATTTTTGTTGTTGTTTAGAGTTACAGAGAGGAGATCATGAAGTCAATCCACGATAACACTGCCAAAACAATTATCCTTCATGCCAATAAACTCTGTCTCAAGTAAGGTCAATGCTTCTCTGCGTTTACGTTACCCAACAACATCTCGTTAATGATTTGGATGGTGACTCCATTCTAGTTTACGTTTTTGTTTTTGGGTTCTCAAAAATCTTGCTCTGATATTAAAGGTAGTTCTTATTGATTCCTCTTATAGGTTTATTAGGAATCGATAAGGACCCATGTCCACCGGTTTACTATTTTCTATAGGTAAGGGGTTTTGGCTTATTAACCCACTACACTCCCCATTTACTCTGTGAGTTTGGTTTTTCATATTTCCCTTCTTACGACGTTAATTAAATTTGAAGTTTCGTTGCAGGTTATCGAATGTTGAAATGGGTTCTTCCACCATTTAATGCCTATGATTCCCAGGTAAGAAAATTACGATTTCCAAATCGTTTTTCCCTCTAGGTTCCCTCACTGTTGGGGTTTACATAGTACACCTATTTAATCATTTTAAACCTCTGTAATTACATCATGTATTACACTGGGATTTGTACTATTTCATATCTTGTAAAAAGATAGTGATTCCATTCCTTCCTGGAATGATTTGTTTTCCATTCTTTTTATTTTTGCTTTTATCAATTTTAATAATTCTTTGCGTTTTACAGAATTCCTCATGTTATCCATATTTTCGTTTTGTTTCAAGGGACGTATTTGTTGCGATACCATACTCAGTCATGGTTTTCGATTTCTACTTCGTATGATTCAATTTCATATTGAAAATGAATTCCTTTACTAGAGTAGGTGACTTACAACCTTTTCAGTTTCAAATTGTTTCTTCATCTATTGTTTAATTTCGTAGTTTCCAATGAATTCCTTTCAGAATTGCGAGTACGCTGATAGGGTTTGCATTGTAACCCAATTTAGCTACCTAATTAATTATTAAACCTTGGTTTCCAAGTATTCATTGTCAGGCCCTTGAATACAACACTTCATTTTATTCTGGCTCTAACATATTAAATTATTCTATTCAACTTAAAAATTTATTCAGAGACGTATCATTCTTCTGATTTCTTTTTTCTTATGAAACTATTAAATTATCTTTAGTTTGGAACTTTCAAATTCTATAATATTCCTTTATCTTGCATGAGATTCATGGAATTAGATTTATAGAAATTTCCAAGTTCTTCCTTCAGGAAGTACTGAACATTTAAATTATTTGTCTCACTAATGCACTGTTTTATTTGGCATACCCTTCCTTTAACCTTCTAAAACCAGTCATGGACATTCATGTTTCATGCTGTCCTAACACAGGTAATTTTGCTCCCATGTTTTTCTAAACAACTATTTATTCACAGTGTATCCGCTTTTACACTTCTGTCCTTAGATTTTGATTTGATTCCTTTTTTGAATACAAGAATTATCATGACATTTCTTTTTGACTAGTAAGGTAATGTACTATTAATTTTCTTAGGATTCCTTCCTTATATTTCATATAATGAATTTAATTATCCTCATAATTAAATTCTAACCAATTGTATTGTGGTTTCTTGTACAGGTATTGTACCTTGCACCCTTTATTTCTCATAAATCTGTGTATTCCTCCCACAAGCATTGACAACCGGTTTTATTCCTTCTATGTACAGGTTGGTAGATAACTTGCTAGAAATCAGTCCACTGAATTCCAGGACAGTTATTCATGTATAAAATTTGTATTTAATATATAAAATATGGTTCTATAGCTAATATATTATGGAAAATATATCCAAATACCTTTCATTAGTACTTTCTACAAAATTTCATTCCTATTTTTGGATAATGGAATTTTCTATTTATATGAATTTTTTATACATATTTTTAACCTCTTCGAGTACTGAAAAATATCTATGATATTTAATTTATGGTTTTTCCATATAATTGAATAGATATAATTATGAGCGAGATGAAAGTAAACAGAGATATACGATCATGTTTCTTTCTAGATCGCCTGTTATCTCTTGGTGTAACTAGGTTTCTATTTCATTTTAGTTTGCATAATAGTTCTGTTAATTAAATATATTATCATCTGTGCTAATTCACATAATGAAATTTATGAATTGAACATAAAATTCTTCACAACTGAACAAAAGATTTAGACCCTCATCATTGGGTTTAGAATTTTTGTCTGTTGGTTACTAACTTAATCTGTCTATGTAACTATACATAACTAAACTATTTTCACAATGGTTATGTTATGTTAAATACATCAGACTATAAACCGTAAAGTTAATATAACTACTCTACATATATAACTTTACACTTATCTTTCAACATAACATCATTCCTTAAATTTATCATTCTAACCATAAAAACAAAATAATAATCCAGAACTAAATTAACTGTGCATACCACTTAAGGTAAAAATATTTTCCACCCAACCTTGAGCTTTATCTCCATAGCTCCCCCAGAGCAGAGATCACTTCCTCCAAGGTTTAGACAACCTCTTTTCTACCCAGGAATGACTTATTTAAGACTTCTTTCCCATCAGCATGTTTCCATAACTGCTTCCAGTTAATCAGGATGCTATTTTCCTTTTTGCCTAGGCTTCCTTTTGTTTTTTCCACAAAAGTACTTTAAAACTATATTTTTCCTCTTTTTGTTTTTATTCCACCTCTTCCCAATAACTTTACTCTTTACTAGGGTATCTTTTAGATTTTTATCTCCAATCTAATATTTTAAACTTACTTTATTTTCTCTAAGGATTTTTGGAGAATCTGGGAAAGTCTTTGGAATCTTATCCATCCTCATGGACTTGAATTCTTGATCTCTATTTACTCTAGTCTTTGCACAATGATTAATTTTCATATTTATTAAATTAAATTTTACTTTATTTCCACATATAAATTTCTTATAGGTATGTTTAACCTTTATAACTTTTATCTACCAAAAAAAACACCAGAAAATTAGGCATATTACTTCTTCAAAACAAACCAAAACTTGCTTTCAGTTTATGACTTATTGGAAAAGTTAGATAGGTTTATTTGCTTATCATGGACATGCTGTCTATTTCAAGTGCATAGGTAGGTTTGCTTAAATTCAACTAATATTTTCCACCATTTTCCTGATAGATTTGTCAATGATGAATGCATGAACATGTAGTTTGCTTGCAGGTTTGAGTAGAGCAGCAAAGGAGGAATTCCCCAACACCATTAGCTTCAGTCTATACCCTCATCAACCAACTTCCAACCAAGTCACCTTCAACCCTATTTTGGGAAATCTCCACCACAACACCGCGAGAGCCACCTTGGAGGTGAAATGTAGGCTTTGAAAGAAGTTCTGAGCTTGACCAGGGGGTTGGCTACCCTTCATCCACCTATATTCACCTTCATTCCACCTCTCCTACCCCTTTCCTCAACATTTTTAGCCTCAAACTACTCTTGGCCTGTTTCCTGTAGCATTTCAGGACATCCTATAGCACTATAGGAAATCTTGTAGCATATCTTGTAAAAGCGCCAAATAGTAAGTTATTCAGCCCAAAACCTCTCTTTCACCTCATCTAGACCTAAAAAAACCTCCAAGACACCTTCAACTCTGAAACCATGAGTCAAAGACCCAGTTAGATCACCTTAATGCCTCATTTTGCTGCAAAACAAAGCTATTTGAAAGCATAGTTAGCTCATTGATAGATGCATTGTTAAGCATAAAAATCAAGCATGATATAGATAGAGTTCAATTAGTCATTTGGTTCAACATGTGTGCCTAGATTACTTTCCCTTTCTGCAAGTTCAATTGAATAATTTAAATCAGGAATTCCACTTAGTTTAAATTTATTTCTTGCATTAGCTTAAGTGTGAACTTCTCTTTCTTGCAGATAGCTAGATGAGTCATTATGATCTAGAATAGTTTCTTTTCTTGCCGATAGAGTAATGTTCATGAGCTATTCTTAGTCTTAGATTTCATTCGAAAGTGTGTCGTACTTCCTTTACTAGAAGTAACCCTAGCAGTAGCGCCTCTTCGTAGAACTGAGAAGAGGATGACATGAGTATAATTAACTTGTTGTGTATATAGCACGATCAAATTCAATTTTGTACGAACCTCAGGTTGATAAATTAAAGTTGATTAGCCTCTGGGAGATGCAGCACTCTTGGTGCAATACCAGGGCTCACCACTTTTTGGTGTCGTTTTCAGGGAGTTGTCTAAGTAGATTTTTTGATTCTGGTTTAGCATTTTTTTCTGCTTTTATTTTACATTCAGTTCCAAAATATTGAAAAAGACAAAAAAAAATTGACTTTCATGCCTCGTAGGAGTAGGGATAACCAAGGATTTTTTTTACCAAAAACCCTCACATCCCTACATAGTCACCCTTCACTCTTCTTCAGTGACTGTGAGGTTGAGCATACCATAGGTGAGTCACTTGAAAACTTTGAAGAACCTATTGGAGAAGAGGAGGAACTTGCTTCACCTAAGGAACCTGCTTCGCCAATTTAAGCCATGGTTGAGACTAGGACCCAAGGAATATTTCCCATTAGAGAAACAGAAGGGGAAACTAGAATGAAGAACGTCAGTCCCTCAACCCTTCCACATTTCCATGGACTTACTTTTGAGGATCCTAACACCTTCATGTTCGAATTTTCTGTTGTTTGCAAGAACTATGAATATGCCTCAAATGACCAAAAGCTAAAATTGTTCCCATTCACCCTCAAGGATGTAGCCTTGCACTGGTTCATGGCTTTTCCTGTGAACAAAATCACTACCTGAGCACAGACGAAAGAGTCCTTTAACAAAAAATATAGAGACTACTGTAGATCCAAAGAAACCAAAGAGGAAATATTTAGGATGACTCTGGGACTTGATGAATCCCTGTAAGATTATGAAGAAAGACTTCAACTGAACTATAAAAGAGCCAGCTGCACCCTTGATCCCAAATCACTTAAATTGGTACTTCTCCGAGGGATCAGGGAATAAGTGATAGAAGCCCTTAATATGCTGTCAGGGGAGACATCGACCAGATGCCTTATGAGTACATAAAAAATTTCATTAGAAACCACTCTAGGGCAGCTAGGAAGAAAGGTAGAGCTAGCCAAAGCATGACAAACACCCCTTCCTCTTCCACCTCCATCAAGCATGAGATTGGAAATATGTTGGAAGTCTTCAAAAGTGAGATACTACACACCTTTGCTTTGTAAATGGGCACAATGCAGATCAAGAGGAAGCAAGAGGAAGTGGAGAGGGCCTTGGCCATCTTCTTCCCTAGATGTATTAGAAAACACCCTCAGAATTAATGCCCACTAAATGTCATAGAGGTTTGCTTAGTCTGTGAAGAGAATCGTGCCATAGATAAGTGTCCTTCATTACTTGGGCTCAATGTTGTATATCAAGGTGGGGAAGGAAGACCTGAGAAACTCTGTTTCATAAATTGAAGGAGGCCTCAAGGGCCTTAGTCATATCAGTAGGGCACGTAAGTTGCACCTTACTCCTACCATCATAAAAATCAGAATGCACCTATGTAGTCTTGGTACACATCCACTCCTCCATCATGGCTTAAAACTCCTACTAAGTGTTACACCGCTCCATATCACCCTCGGCCTGTGAACCAACCATTCTAGCAATATGTTACTCAACCACCTCAATGGAGCAACCCATCACAAGGGCAGAGGCCCCAACACAATCAACCACATGCTTTACTACCTCCACCCAACCTCAACCTTAGGTCACCCATTCTTCTCCACCTAAGTTGCCTCAGATGCCTTCCCAGCCTAATCTGAACCCGAAAAACAAGCAGGCACAATAGTTTTACAATGTGGAAACATCCTATCTAGATTATGCTATGGATATACATGAGATAAACCTCAGGTCAGGAAGAGTACTCCGAGACGATCCTCCTCCATCTCCACTTGCAGAGGTTGAGGAGGAAAAGGAAGAAATAAATACTGAGATCAAACAACCTCCTTTTCTTGAGCGCCTGATCCACTCCAGTTAGTACACCCTAGAAGAGATTGAACTTTTGGGAGAACTGAAATTTTTGTGTGTGAAAGTATGCCTTCTCCAAGCCATTAATGATGTTCTTATTTATAATAGGCTCATAAAAGATAAGTGCTTTAAGAAACCTGGGATAAAGAATAAATACACCCCCACCATCAATGCTGTAGGACAACTGTCCGACTTAATGTTGGGAAGGGTGATATTCCCAAAGTACCTGAACCTTGGAAGTCCAGTAGTAGATGTACACATAAATGGTGTCATAGTACCCCATACTCTGATTGATATCGAGGCTGCCATCAATGTGATGACCAAGGAAACTATGCTTAAAATCAACCTCCAAGGAGCTTTGAGAAATACCACCACTGTTCTTCAACTTGCAGATAGGTCCATAGTAGCTCCGGAAGAAATTGTTAAGGATGTTATGGTCTCAATCGACTCTTGGGAGTACCCTACGTATTTCCTCATCCTCCAAAAAAAAAACAAGTTTAATGGATATCCTCTCATTTTAGGAAGACCTTGGTTGGCCACTGCCGATGCTTTTATCAGCTCCAAGGTCATAAACATTGTTGGACATTGGGTTCAATGCTTCCCATGTGTTTCGTGACATGGACTAACCACCTCTCGTGGATCCTAACTCTGGTGATTGTAGTGGAGACTAAGACCTACAGGTTTTGGTCTAACGACAATCGTGATTACAACAAGTGGTTTTAGAGTGACAAGTCTCTAGTTTGAAACTCACCCAGCTCGCGTTGGGGGGGAGATTATTGGACATTGGGTTCAATGCTCCCCATGTGTTTCGGGACATGGACTAACCACCTCTCGTGGATCCTAACTCTGGCGATTGTAGCGGAGACTAAGACTTGTGGGTTTTGGTCTAATGACAATCGTGATTCAACAAACATGACTATAAAGAATGGGTCATTGTCTAAACAATTGGTATTATATCCTCCTGCCCAACCTTCCATTGACCATGACCTACCTTTGTGGTTGGAGGATGAAGAAGAAGAAGATGAAGTATACAGTACCAAACCCTACCCCATATGTACTATAGATACTGTTCTTAGAGGGGGGAAACCCGATGAGGATGATCTCATCGACCACCTCAATCAAAACCAACCCCCCACTACCATTCCACTCGATCACCTAGTCAAAGAATCTGAAAGACACCCTTGGATGGAGTTGCACTCAGTTTATTCAACCTCTGATTCCACCAAGGTTATGGAATTTTGCCCATCAAAATCTATGAAGA
Organism: Pinus albicaulis; assembly: GCA_034641835.2. NCBI lineage: Eukaryota > Viridiplantae > Streptophyta > Pinopsida > Pinales > Pinaceae > Pinus > Pinus albicaulis. The sequence continues at coordinate 101,180 of JAXQQM020060809.1, read as the reverse complement.
TTAACTCATCCCTCTCAGCCAAATAAGAAGAGCATCTATGCCAGCTCTTGAAGGAAAGCCTTGATGCATTTTCTTGGAACTACAAAGACATGAAAGGGGTGCATCCCTCAGTGTACACACATCATATTTATATTAAAGAAGGATGCAAGCCTATGTGCTAGCCCCAAAGGAGGTTGAACCCAACTCTAAAGTATATAGTGAAGGATGAACTGCAAAAGTTGTTGGATGCAGGTTTCATCTATCCCATATCAGACAGTCAATGGGTGTCTCCTCTTGTTCTAGTCCCAAAGAAGAATGGAAAGTGGTGAATCTGTGTTGAATACTAGTGTTCTAGGTCAATTTGGGCGCCATTCCCAATGACCTAGTTAACTGGGCATCATCTACAGGACCGATGATCAAGGGTCTATTATTCCCTATCATTTCAGTTGCTATATGCCCTAAGACAAGAAATAAGACAAATCAAGCAATACTTTCATCAAGCAAAGGTTTCCATGGTTTGAAGCTTATTATTTAACATATGAGAGCTCACCAATGCAGGCTCTAAGGGGCCTAAGCGTGTTGCATATGCAGGTAGCCCCATGCAAGGCTGCTCTACAAAGCACTTCCTGACATTCACAGGTGCGTTGGTCACATTGGGAGCGAAATTCTCATTGTTTCAGAATCTCCACTTGGCCAGTGCCTTCTAGAAGAGTTCACATGTGTCAAGCTTTGGATCCAAGTGTCCATTTGACATATACATGACTGGAAACATGTCTTTCCTATTTTTGGAAATTTATTGATTGCAAAACAACTTACACTTCATCTATAAATTGAGCATAGATCTAAGTGCTTGAAGAGGAAGAATTTGAGTAGAGAAATGCTGGAGAATTTTCAATTGAGAGCTAGATTTATGAAGCTACTACTGGAGAGATTTATACTGTGATGAGGCTTTGGATTGTTGCTGGAAGGGTCACTTCAAATCAGTCATTTGGTTGTAACCTCTCCTTCTACCATCAATAAAGAATACAACTTATTTTTTCCTATATGCATTTGTATTGGCTTTGATTTTCCATATCTCAAGATCTTAGTTGATGTGTATGGTTTATGCTTTATTGATTTAGCTAACTAGCTTGAATAGATATCTATATTATTGCATCTTCTACTGTTTCAGTGTTCTTTCTTGCAGGAAGCATTCAACTCACAAACCGCTTGAATTTGAAGCTGCAGTGGAAGGACAGAAGGAGCCATTTGGAAGCGACTGAACAAGTAAGCCTTCAATCCTCTCTGTATATCTATTATGAGTTAGGAGAAATAGTCGTATATTCTTTCACCTGTTGTTCTAGACTAGCACCTATCTGGGGAAGCGTGATTTATCCGTAATTCACAATGCTGGCCCAACAAATAGGAACTAAACAAAGCCACTAATAAGGACCCACTACAAGAAAAAAGGACATTGGTTAGGGGTGAAAATGGTCACCATAAGCTTATTGGTGAGGGTCAAAAGAGCCTTCGTCACCAAAAATTGAACGTCACCAAAGGTGGCGTCGCCGAAAGTATAGGTGTTGTGGTGACATTCAAGGTCCGTCACCAATAATGATTTATAGCGACGGATAATGACCATCACCATTTCATGTGAGCAATGGTGACGGACAATAGCCTCTGTCACAAAAAACTGAATGTCACCAAAGGTGGCGTCGCCAAAAGTATGTGTTGTGGTGACATTCAAGGTCCATCACGAATATTGATTATAATGACAGATAGTGACCATCACCATTTCATACGAACAACAATGATTTTTTATGATGGAATTTTCATGGCCGTCACTATTAGTGCATATATATGGCGATGTTCATTGATTGTCATCATAAAATTATTGGTGACATCAAGGCCCATCACGAATAATGACTATAATGACAAACAGTGACCCTCACCATTTCATATCAACAACAAATATTTATGGTGACAGACCTTTAATGGTCGTCACTATTGATGCATATATATGGTGGCATTCGTTGACGGTCACCATTTCATATTTTGGCGAGGGTCGAAAAATGTCACCATAAGCTCATTGGCAATGGTCAAAAGATCATCCGTCACCAAAAACTGATCGTCCTCATTCCCTATGAATATCAGGGGACGATGGAATCGAACCACCAACCTCCTGCTTGTAAATCAGGTGCTCTTCCATTGAGCTATCACCCTTTAAAGAATTATACTTTAAAATAGCAATTGCCCCTAAAGGTGCAAAAATACACTAAAGGAATAGAAAATCTAGGAAGATCAAAAGTTGCTAGAAATAATATGTTCAATATACATAATAAAAAGACAACAAGAATAACTTTTGATATAATCTAACAAAGCATGTACTACATAGGAGAATAATTGGAAAGCACAACTAGAAATTGAATCACAACACAACAATATAAAAGAACATGTAACAGGAAAGGAACAGCTCCATAGCCTGAGAAATATGAAAAATCCATGGGCATGTTCTTATATATTGATATAGATAACAAAATAGAAATCTAGATTTATGAAATTCAAGTATCACACAAGAATGTCTTGAACAAATATCAATATGTAAAATAGTATTTTTTGCATTTGGATTTACCTTGCAGAACCTCAGGAAAAAGTTTCCACAGAAAAAACCAATAAACATAACAACATGGACCTCAGGAGAAATTGTGTAGGGTATAAAATATGAAGGTAAAGCACTAGAGAAGTATTCAAAGAAAATGATGAAAAACATATCTAGAAGGAACCAAGAAACCTCTGAAGTAAACCACACATTTATCATCGTGACTAGTACACTTGCAAAAAAATATTAGAATAAATTATAAACTATTCCACCAAAAAACAATGAATTTTTCCACTAAAATACAGTTTCAAATTAATCACTAGCATGACGCTAACTTATTTGAAAAAATAAGGAAGTTTCAAGACAATGTATAATAACTTGCATGGAAATCGTGTTGATAAAACCTTCCAAGGAATAAGACCACAACAGTAAAAAAGAGTACCATGAAAGAAGTGGCTCCTAGGAACCTCACTGAAAACAATATGTATGTAAGGCAGTCATCTAGATCAAGGGTCATCATTAAATAATCAATATGGAAACAGGTGCTGACATTTTCTAATGGAATCCTCTTTGGATTCACTAGTTAGGAAGAAAGCAAAAGGTTTCATCACGAATTATAACTTACAGAATTTTGGGATTAGAATATGATGACATATTGGTGAAGTAGATCAAGAAAATGAAACTCTTTCATTCTAAGGAAACCTGCTGCAGGATGAATCAAAAGGAAAAGAATGAGGTACATGTATATATATGTTGACACTGGATGCTATGAAGTCATACCATGTGGTTGCAGGTAGTATACTTCTATCTTTAGAAGTATGATCAAAATAGAAAGCAGAAACTCTTCTGATGCACATGTTGCCAAAAGGGCATGATATACACTAGATGAAATCGACATAATATGTCCTCATATGGAATATGAGGTGGTTGTACATTATCAAGGAACTGCACAATGGAAGTTCCCGTGAATGAAATAAAACTGTGGAGAAAGAAAAAGGAAAATATCATGGGAAGTACAACCATGGAAAGAAGCAATCAACATCCAAGGAAGCCAAGAAGACTTGACTAGGAGATCTCCAGGGAAGATATGTGGAATCTAATAAAAGTCTGGAAAAGATAGAGACCCTTGAAAATACATATCTTTAGGAGATAAAAAAGGAGTTGATGCCTACAACAAGGATGTCATGGTGAAAGATCATCACTAAGGTAAATTTTGATTTAAGTATTCATATTTTTATTTGAATAATATCTGATGAGCTTATTTAGGGCAGCCAAAAGGAAGTATATGTGTTCTAGAGTTGATAACCATATTGCAGGATGTAAGATCCTTGGAAGAAGTATGGTTCGAAGGAAAGCAGCATGATATGAAGGTAGACCACATGAAAAATTGATGGATCACTTTTAGACAAAAATGAAAAGTGATGGGTGATTTGAGCCCTAATGAAGATATCCCAAAGATGAAGACTCCTCAACAACGAAGAAATTCATGACATCAAAGGAAGTAGTTCTTCATGAGAAGCTCGGTGTTTTTATCATTGCTACTACAAGTCCCTAATTAAGAAGGGGTCTGGTAATAAGTTTCTTACTTGGTAGAAACTTGGAAGCAAGTCCCTAGGAGCCTGGACAAGTCCTTGGCTAAGAGGGAGCCTTGACAAGTCCTTGGCTAAGAGGGAGATTGAGAACATTCCTTGATAGGAATGGGTATGTCCTTCCTAATTAAAAGGGAGAGATAGAAATATCATTCTAGTCTTCACCTGGAAGACAGGATGTAAGACTGGATAATCATCTGGCATCTGATACTCTTTTGGGGATGTATTAGGGTATCCAAGGTAAGAGTAGTCGTGAAAGGACGAGTATTCTTTGAGGATTAGCTATCCCCAAAAGAATAGTCCTATGAGGTCATACTCAATGAACACACGGGTGGAGTATGTACCTTGGAGACAATGATGAATATGTCTATAATAATTGGTCTCACCAGCATTGTAGTTCATGGTATCGTGAAGAGATGGAGTTGTTAATCAAGGCCTTTCACTGTGACAATGCTGGTTAATAAGATGCTATAACAGATGGATTACCAATCGAATTCTTCTTATGAGATTCTTCAGATTGAGAGTGACCATGTACCATTATGAATACCTCCCTAGTTAAGAGGGAACATTGGAACATGCAACTAAGTTCGGTCTTCATAATGATTTTTAATTATGAATTTATGTAATGAAGAAGACAAATATAATAAAATGTATTTTGTAATACTTGTGCATCATGGGTTTCATGAGCAAGGAGTTTTTTATTATAGGTCAAAGACTTCTTCTTGATGTCTTTTATGGGTTTGTCATAAATATATATAATTTAGAGTCATGTATATGAATTGGTGCTACACTTATAGAGACAATTTATTGATGTAAATGTATGCCTTCAATTTCACCCACAGTGGCTCTGGTGAATCCGAGAACTCTCTGAAGCTAATTTCATGTTTACAAGCACCCACATTTTCATAGTTGGCCTAGGAGGTCCACATTGGTTTTTTATGAATTTTCTATCACCATGGTCTAGCTACTCAGATTTACAATTTCATTCATAATTTCCATGATGAATCAGGGACCTTTCAAATCGCCTTCCCTAGAAGGCTTCAAGAAAGCCACCAGATGATAGGTGTATGAACAGTAAAAGAAGGTAGGCCCTACTCATTTGGGCTTCAACTCATTGCCATATCTATATCTAATCCTATCTTTCTTTCAGAAATCATGTTTTCTAATGACCCAAATCTCCTTTGATTCTAACAAATTTTTAGTCTTATAAACATGTTACTTCACCCACTGTACGCTGCCATGCAATAGATGATTTATTTGATTATATGATGGCCCTCCCTTTTCTTTATAGTGAAAATGGTTGATGCAAATTTTTTTTGTGGAAATGCAGGGGAAAAGGTTTATGTGTACATAAAATCAGTCTAAAATAGTTCAGGACGTGTAATCATATTATTAGCCCCATAAAAGTCTGGGATTATTTCAGAAAAAAATCCTCTCATATTATTTGGACTTTTTAAATAGAATTGTTTACTTCTTAATATTGATTTTTTATGTGATGAGGTTTAGGGTCCATGTTTATAGTCACCCACGTTTTCATAGTTGGCTTAGGAGGTCCACACTGGTTGTTTATGAATTTTATATCACCTTAGTCTAACTACTAAGACTCAAAATTTCAATGATTCTGGTCTTGGTGAAGCAGGGCAATTTTTAAATCACATTCCCCAAAAGGATTCTAGAGAACCACTGGAGGAAGGGGGATAAACAATAAAAGATCTTAGTGAACATCTGTCTGTCTTTAAAAGAGGGCAGGACCTACTCATTCGGGATTCGACTCATTGTCATATCTATATCTAATTCTATCTGTCTTTCAGAATTTCTAATGACTCGAATTTCCTTTCATCTATACTAAAAAATTTCCATTTCATAAACATGTCACTTCAACCACTATGTGCTATCATACAATAGACGAGTGTCAAGAAACTCTTGTTTCATGAAGGGTTTCAGGAGCTTTGACAAGGGGCACTCAAAGTGCACCATTCATGGCAACCTATGCCAAAATCTAGTGAAATATCGCTGGCATGGTTGTGATTGATCCACTTTTTTTAGGTTTTCAAGGATTTGGGTAAATTTGGAGAGTGCCAAAGTACTTAGGGGCAGATTTCTCTATGAAAAGAACTCCAACTTTGGTGGAACTATGATTTCCATCAAAATTTTGGCCCAATTTCAATTTGAAATATTGTTGGAAATGGAGGACATTTTGAGTGCCCCATATCCCACGGTTTTCAGAAAGAGTTGGTTGACCAAGACTTTCCTCCTCCTGAGTGTTGCTGGTTTCTGTCATTATGTGACAGAAGACAGTTGGATGGAGCTAATCAATTTTGAAACCTGAATGAGAAAGGTGGTGAAGGGGTGAAACCTACATGGTTGAATAGGTTGGGTCTTAGGGAGGCTAAAGGTAATCATAGTAAAGAGAAAGGCTACAACAGCATGAAGAAAGGCTTGGTCTTGAGTTTCAAATATGTCTAAAGGATGTTGGAAGTAGGCCAAGAAGAAGACTTTATAAGGCAGCTCGACTCATTTGGGAGACTATGTTGTCATAAATATATATAATTTAGAGTCATGTATATGAATTGGTGTTACACTTATAAAGAGAATTTATTGATGTAAATGTATGCCTTCAATTTCACCCATAGTGGCTTTGGTGAATCAGGGCACTCTCTGAAGCTAATTTCATGTTTACAAGCACCCACATTTTCATAGTTGGCCTAGGAGGTCCACATTGGTTTTTTATGAATTTTCTATCACCATGGTCTAGCTACTCAGATTTACAATTTCATTCATAATGTCCATGCTGAATCAGGGACCTTTCAAATCACCTTCCTCGGAAGGCTTCAAGAAAGCCACCGGATGATAGGCGTATGAACAGTAAAAGAAGGCATGCCCTACTCATTTGGGCTTCAACTCATTGCCATATCTATATCTAATCCTATATTTCTTTCAGAAATCATGTTTTCTAATGACCCAAATCTCCTTTCATTCTAACAAATTTTTAGTCTTATAAACATGTTACTTCACCCACTGTATGCTGCCATGCAATAGATGATTTATTTGATTATACGATGGCCCTCCCTTTTATTTATAGTGAAAATGGATGATGCAACAATTTTTTTGTGGAAATGCAGGGGGAAAGGTTTATCTGTACATTAAATTAGTCCAAAATAGTTCAAGACGTGTAATCATATTATTAGCCCCATAAAAGTCTGAGGTTATTTCAGAAAAAAAATCCTCTCATATTATTTGGAATTTTCAAATAGAATTGTTTACTTCTTAATATTGATTTTGATGTGATGAGGTTTAGGGTCCATGTTTATAGTCACCCACGTTTTCATAGTTGGCTTAGGAGGTCCACACTAGTTGTTTATGAATTTTCTATCACCTTAGTCTAACTACTAAGACTTAAAATTTCAATCATTCCGGTCTTGGTGAATCAGGGCACTTTCCAAATCACATTCCCCAACAGGATTCTAGAGAACCACTGGAGGAAGGGGGATAAACAATAAAAGATCTCGGTGAACATCTAGCTGTCTTTAAAAGAGGGCAGGACCTACTCATTCGGGATTCAACTCATTGCCATATATATATCTAATTATATCTATCTTTCAGAATTTCTAATGACCTGAATTTCCTTTCATCCATACTAAAAAATTTCCATTTCATAAACATGTCACTTCAACCACTATATGCTATCATACAATAGACGATTGTCAAGAAACTCTTGTTTCATGAAGGGTTTTAGGAGCTTTGACAAGGGGAACTCAAAGTGCAACATTCATGGCAACCTATGCTAGAATCCAGTGAATATCACAGGCATGGTTGAGATTGATCCACTTTTTTTATTTTTTTAAGGATTTGGGTAAATTTGGAGAGTGCCAAAGTACTTAGGGGCAGAGTTCTCTATGGACAGAACTCCAAATTTGGTTGAACTGTGATTTCCATCAAAATTTTGGCCCAATTTCAATTAGAAATATTGCTGGAAATGGAGGACGTTTTGAGTGCCCCATATCCCACGGTTTTCAGAAAGAGTTGGTTGACCAAGACTTTCCTCCTCCTGAGTGTTGCTGGTTTCTATCGTTATGTGACAGAAGACAGTTGGATGGAGCTAATCGATTTTGAAACTTGAATGAGAAAGGTGGTGAAGGGGTGGAACCTACATGGTTGAATAGTTTGGGTCTCTGGGAGGCCGAAGGTAATCATAGTAAAGAGGAAGGCTACAACAACATGAATAAAGGCTCGGTCTTGATTTTCAAAGATGTCCAAATGATGTTGGAAGTAGGCCGAGAAGAATACTTTATAAGGCAGCTCGACTCATTTGGGAGACTATCCATCTTTGACACCTAAAAAGACCATCATCTTCGTCATCAATGCAAATCTGTGGCGCTATGAGATGAAGGATAGAAGTGTATTGTGATCTGAAGTTAAAAGAAACAAAAACCATGTGGATCGTCTTTGAGGCATTTAAATGTATAAATGATGAACTTAAAGACATGCAAAACAAGTCTTATCTGTGACATAAAGGACTGAGCATCTCTATACCTTTGTGCAAAATGAATCAAAAGTCTATGATCTACTCTATGCTACAGGACCAAAAGACTAAGGTACATAGTCTATAGAAGGGACCAAAATCATCACTGTGAATAAAAGCCAATATTTTGATCAATTCCAAGTTTGAAGGTACACTTAATGACATAATTTACATTTGTGAAAAGTCTGAGCATCTCTATGACAAGTAGAACATGTATATTTGTGATCTAAACTATACAAAGACATACAAAACTTTTTGAATAATCAAGAATCCGACTTTAGTGGCATCCTGTGCGAAAACATGAGGGATGCTACTTCGTGATAGAATTTATTATGATGATATAAGGCCCATATTTGTGACACTAGAATATGTAGCAGCATTATGTTGGGTGCTAAAATGTGTCTTTTAAAACTCCTAATTGCCTCACATTAATTATCAACCTGGGTAAGTCTTTTTGTTTCAAGAGTGTACACAATATGTGCAAGCTATAAACTTAGAGAGTAATGATTTAAGATAATCTATTAAATTCAATACAAGAGTAAATAGATGTAATCATAAATCTCAAGCTGCAACTTTTAAAGGAAATAATACATTTAAGCATCAAGACTTAATCTCGAGCAAAACCATAATCCAATCTTAAGCAAGCAATTCAATTGAGAATAACACCAACTGAGAGCACAGTAGTAATAACCGAGCTCTTTCAGCTGGATCTATCCTAATCATAATCTTATTGTAATCAATGAGAATCAATGTATTAACTGATAATTAATTCAATCTGTAGTGAGCATAAATGAAATCAAATGACAAAGTTGCGAAGTACATGAGATCAGAATAAAGGAAAGTAAACTAACTGCAATGTAAACTCACAGGAAATTAGAAGATATCAAACAGAATAAACTCGCAGGAAATGCAAAGATATAAAATAGAATGAACTTACAGGAAATGGAAAAGTATCAAACAAGGAATAGTAGTAAGATCCGCTAGAGACTGGGCCCTAGCCACCAGCGAATACTGCCGAGCTACTTTAGAATATTCGGATGAAAAACAATGCAAGTTATATATTAATCATCAAATTCACTTGTCATTACAATATGATCTCCTTCAGAATAAAATTTTGTATATTGAAATTACAATTGAGGTCCCTGTGAAAAGCTAAATCTCTCCATTATCCCCTCTCCTCCTATGCTATCCTATCTATCTCGAATCTAATAATCCCATAATAATCCCCTTCTTTGATCTCTGTTTTTCATTTAAATATACAGAGAGCAGAGAGAAGTTACAACAGAGATGATTGCAAAATGATTCCCATAACAAAATTGGATTGTTCACAACAAATTGATCAACAAGATCATATCTAAAATATCTTTCCATGAACATTCAACAGGAACAGGTCGAATTTGGTATTGCAACTGAGATAATTTGGAAAACGACTGCAACAGCGAATCTGAGAAAATCATCTTCAGAGAACCTTCCGTTTCTCTTAATATGAACCGAATTTGGGAAAAATGTTTAATGTAAAATTAATTCGGTTCGTTCTGGACAAAACCCATGTTTCGGATTTTCCTGATTCTTCTCCATTTTCCCAAAATGTCCAATGCAAAAATGTCACTTCTTATTCCAGCGAATTTTTGAGTTGGAATATTTAATGATGAGCTTGAGATCAAATCTGAAATTTGGAAAATATCTTGGACGCTAAAATGGTGAGTGATGTTACAAAAAATTTATTAATAAACCATCATTGGTAAAATCATGCATAATAATCATCAATTTATTAAAAAAAAAGAGAAGAAATAATATTTATCCATAAGAGCATAAATAATTATAAAATGGAATTATATGATAACCCATGATAAATGACGTGATAAAGAATGGTAGAAATGGATGAAATAGGTGTTAAAAAGTGATAATAATAATGATAAACTAGTGGCCCAACACATTATATCTCTTCATAAGGACTGTGAGGGTATAGGGAATCCGTGACACAAGTTTGTGAAAATAACACCCTTCTCATACATAAAAGAAAGAAGAATTCAATTCTTGAAGCTGACCTATTTGATATTGAAAGATAAAGGACACTGAAAGCATCTCAAATATATCTCTGTGGCTTATCGTGAAACAGTGTTTTATTATATGTGGGTCATGGCAGCACTACCACTTGTTTCTTTCCTTCTTTATGTTATTTTCAGCATTGTCAACATTTTCCCTTGCATTCATAGGCATCACAAGAAATTGTGGATGCCCAAGGACAACCCCATTTGGCACCAAGGATGACCCCATTTTCCCACTATGCCAATTAAAGTCCCAGTAAGATCAAAGGATGTCTTTGCCATGCCAAGCTCATCTAGGCATCCCCAGTGTCACATTGTTTCCTCCTATGACCAAGAAAAGAACATAACTAAAGTTCCAACCCTTATTTGACTAACCTAACCCATTAAATACGAAAGAAAAATGTCTTACCCTTCCAACTAGCTGTCAAGGAAAATCATACAAAAATTAAAAACGAACAGCTTCAAAGAATTCATCTTTGAGGACAAATTACTGATTTCTTACCATCAGTAGCCTAGGAGGGCTCAATTTTATGTAATTTTCTTTCTCCATCCACTCGTTTGTTGAAAGTTTGAAGGGATTTATCTGCTATTTCAGAATCTCGTCCCTTTATGCCGAAAAATTGTTGTAACGCAGATTTTCTTTGATCCAAATTCACCCAAAATATGAACCAATTCTATATTGCCCTTTTTCCCTGCTACTCTTTGAGAAGTTTCCACAATGCATAAACCATTACCAAGACTGAATAAATATTTTGAGTGATGTAAATATCTCTCAAGAATAATTTCAATCAATCTGTTATCATCAAAATAGGACCCTGATAGGCTGCTGATCAGACTACCTCAGTGTAACTATTTCAAACCAATCTTTTAGTTGAGGCTTACCCTCCTCAGCCCGAGAGGGCTCACTCAAGGGCTTATGATATTGATTAATGATGATATATATGACTAACTCTATCTGATTTTCGTGTGTCTGTAGGTTGAAAGATGAAGGCTTGCTACCATTGGGCTATGGAGTCAACAATTCAGTAGATTCAGTGGCAAGGTTTCTGAACATGGAAGCTGAGGAAAATGGGGTTTTAAAAAAAAGATAATTCACTCAAGAAACATAGGTCAACATAGTAATTCCATTACTAAAGGAAGTTAGAGCATAGGGTTATGAATTCTGAGTAATAGCAATGGAACCTACTACTAATGGTTCAAAGGTAATTTACTCACAAAATGCAGAAAAACAAAGTCATCTCATTACTAAAGGAAGTCAAAGCACATGGTTGTGAATTCTGAGTAATAGTAAATAAGATCTACTGCTAAACACAATAATTGCATTACTAAAGGAAGTCAGAGCACATGATTGTGAATTCTGAGTAATAGCAATGAAATTTACTACTAGGGTTTCAAAGATAGTTTACTCACAAGATGCAGGAAAAACACAGTCATCCCATTACTAAAGGAATTCAGAGCACATGGTTGTGAATTTTGAGTAATAGTAATAAGATCTACTGCAAGTAATTAAAGTATCATATAGATCAAGAAAACATTAAACCTCATCTAAACTTAGATTTGTTTAGGAAAACCTCTTTGTATTACTGGTTATCTTCCATAACATAAAGCAGTAGCTGGGCCAAAAAGTCTCCAACCCTTTGCTAATTCGACCTCTTGCTTCATATATAGCTTTTAAAATATGGATTCTATGATCCATCATTGAGAGAATTCAAATTTCTATTATTGACACCTATTCTAACCATAAAACAGGCTCTTAATTACAACTGACAGCTAACTGTCTCTTTTAGAAGTCCTAATATAAATAGGACTAAAACTCATAAAACATGTTTCAACAACCTTATCTAAACATTTAATGCTTATTTTTCCACCTACAACCTCATGAGGTCGAATTTGGTGATGCCTCCAGCTTTTTTATGAACCCTGCTGTTCCATGACCTAACTGCCCTAGAAACCAGGAAACAGTTTGCTGAAATTTAGCCCTTACCTCCATGCTTGTCTTCCAACACTTTTGCTAGAAATTTAGACCTTTTTAGACAAGTGACATGTTTTATCACTTCCATAGAACCATGCCCTTCCACCTGTGCAAAATTAATTCCTTGAAAGAGTGTAAAGAGAGATGATGTGTTTGCGCTACGAAAATATCAGTTGTTTTCGTAGCGCAGTAACTATGTCTTTGTAAACATCTCTTAACATCCAATTTATTCTATTTTAACACCTGGAAATTCATTTGTGAACCCTTTCCATCCTCTAGCAGCATCAAAACTTCAAAAACCAGATGTTTTACCTCTTGAAACCTTAACAAAATGCTCAAAACTGCACCTATAGCAGTTTCGTAGCGCGCTACGAAACTGCTGTGTATGTCATATATAGCAAACTTTTTCAAAAATATCGGTTTTTAAAAATTATTGAAAATTTTCCATGATGTCTACAGGATTTAATAATAAACATATATCATCCTTGAAGTGTTTTCAAAAAGTGAAGTCCTTCTCCACAACAAAACTGCATTAAGAAATTATAACTTACTATTCTGATTTATCTGAAAAATAGGTGTTGAGACAGAGATTTTATTTTCTCACCCATAATGTATTTTGCAAAACTGAAGGAGGATTTTGGAGACTATGATGTCTTGAACAAAAAACCTATATATATTTTTTGAAATACTTCTCCTACTGCCCAGAAACTGTCTTTGAACAAGCTATATAAAACTGGAAAATCTCGATTTCTGAAAATATGGCTTCAAAGAAAGCCTTGTATCTCCCAACTGGTAACACTCATGAGAAAAGTGAGATAGGTTATTGTATATGGAGATTGTATGAAGAAAATCCTCCTTCAGAATTCCAAAATAATTTTTCTTGTGGCCAGAAACTGATCATGAAGTTGACTACTAAAAATAGAAAACAAAGTTTTTCTCTCAATGACTTTCAGTTGTTTTTGTAGTGCAAGTTGAGTCATCAATTTATCCCACCTCATAATGAATTTGAAGAAAATTAAAGAGGTTTTTGTAGTTAAGTATGTTAGGAAGAAGAACGTCTTTCAGTTTTTAAAAATGAGTTTTCAGTTGTTCAGGAACCCCTCTGGAAAAAGACTACTAAAAGTAGAAAAATAGGGTTTTTGATGAAAAAAAGGCTGCTTCAGCGGTTTCGTAGCGCGCTACGAAAATAGAATAATTTTCATAGCACAAAATAGGTTTTTTACACCGTTTTCACTACAAAAACATGGTTTCGTGGCTTAATCAATTTTTTTTTCAAAATGGTTTAAAATTTGACTTTCCAAACATGGTATAAGACTGTTAATGTATGAAATAAGGTTGCTAGACTTTATTTTGTGAATGGAAATGAGACTCTAACACTATCTATTAACCCTTAACATGATTTCACACCTATCTAAAAACCATTAACAAAAGCAGAGTTGACACAATGATGCTTTGAAAATTTAGGGTGTGATAACACAATCCAATCAGAGAGATTTATTTTACTAGCATTGATCCATATCAACCCCAGATCTATTGCAAACCAGGGGAGAGAAAAACTCCACCTAGAAATCTCTTAGCACTCAATAAATCCTATGCTAAGAGGGATATATGCTTGTGTGACTATGTGATGTCAGCAGTTTTTTATGTCAGACCTTTTTTAGCGTTACTCTTGGTGCAATCAATACTACAACAAAAGATTGAAACAGTTATGTAACATCATGATATCCGGAAACTCTGGAGAAAAATTACACAGCCGACGAAAGACAATCATACTCATGGATAAGAAATAAAGTTTTAAATGAACACTGTTAGAAGGCTTGATCCCATTTTACACTGCCCTGTTTTTGTGCTAATCGTAGAAGAGTTTCCAGAGTGCACACTACAAACTGTTACCAGGACCCCAATCATAGTGGTAAAAATCACTAGGTGTCACTTGGACTCAGTGATCATACCCTACTCACTGTCAGGTGTGGGGGGCCAAGTCAAAGACTTGGAAAAAATAACTTGAGAAACAGTTAGCAACAACACCTGAGTCTGACTTCGAGTCTGGACTCAGAGAAAGTTTGACTCGGCAAAAAATCGACAAGTAGTTTTGGTTTTGAGAACTCAACGATAACTCGCAAAGTTGGCATTCAGACTCAGAAAAATTGACTCCACAAAAACTTGGTAAAAAAATTTGGGTGAAATTCTGTGTACATTTAAAAAAAAAATGTGCAAGGTTTTGACAAGTTTCTTGCAAAGTAGGAGAGTACGATATTCTTTCGGGTGAAATTTGCGTACGCTACAAATGTTTTATTGACCAAGTTTTCGACAAATTTTTTGCAAATATGATAGTACTCTGACCTGGTTACCCTAGACAAGTTTTCAACAGTGGTCCCAATAAATATTTTCAAATATATAAAACTATTTATAGGGTTTCGATCAATCTAAAAGAGGGCTTTCCTTGGTGAAATGTTTGATGAAAAGCTTAAAGAAATTTTGAAAATATTACACTCGCCACAATTGGACTACATCCTTTCTTTCGACACATCCACCCATGAGGCTCTGATTGCTGCCACCTTACGTGCTTAAAAGGAGCGACTGCGAAAGACTGTCCAAGATGGAAAAAGGGTGGACTCTGATCATAACTTGAATCATGTACCAGAACATACTTCCAATGAGCTCTAGAATGAGAAGAGGCAGGGTTTTTCTTCGCACAGGAATGAGGCACACTCTGATTCACAGACAGGTTTATACAGGAGGAAGATTCATTACAAGGAACGTTGCTATAAAACTACATCTAATGTCAAACAAGTAATTTTTGAACATAACGACCTCTGGGACAGAGTTGCAAGCTTGCAAAAGCGGGCGTTGATAGGAAGATGGTTGTACCCAGAGGATTTAATTGTTGATATGTCGGAGTGGGTAAAAACCTTCTGGTGTCCAATTCTAGGTTACATTCCTAAAGTAAGTAAAATGATGGGGAACTGGGTCAGCGTGCATTTTCTGCATGAGGAAGATTGTAGGAATATTATGGCTCGAACTTGGGTCCGGGGTAGGAGTTTCATGCAGCTCCTTCCATGGTTTTTGGGTTTCAATCCTGTAATCGATGCCCCAAAGAGTAAACTGATTTGGGTCAAATTACCAGGCTTACCCCTGGAGTTATGGACCTTGAAAACGCTTCGGGCTATTGGAAATTCCATTGGAACGACCTAATAATTGGATCCTATATGTATTGGTACTGCAGACAAGCAGATTGCTTGGATTTTAGTTGAAGTGTCATTCCAAGGTGGGTTGCCGAGTGATGTTTATTTAATTTGGGGTCAACGAATACACCGATAGAGACTGGACTACTGGGGTGTGCCATTCCACTGTCTCATATGTCACCACACTGGTCACTTGCAAAAAACCTGTCCTATAAGACAATGGAGGAGAGGACGCCACAAAGACATGTCTTTTGGTCGCTAACATGGAAAGAAGCCAACTCATGTATCTGGGTATGACTCGGGTAAGTCAATTCCCCCCTCTTATAACATTGTCAGATCTTACTCTTCGGATTTACCTTTGTTAAATATACATACTGCAAAAGCCCCATATTTACTGAAAACACGGGTTCCCCTCGCTACAATCAAGAATTCTCTCCAATTTCCCACGAGTCAACCTCCGCACTTTGATAAACCAATAGATGACCCCCAGGGAACTGTCTATATGGGAAATCCTACCTTATCACCACGTCCACATCCCTCTGAACCGCTAGTGGTTTCACCATCGATGCCCCCCTGAAATGGGCTTCTCTGTTATCTTCTCATGAATCTGATCACCCACAACACCCAGATTCCCCGCGGAATACTGTGGGTAGTGATTAAGATGCACTTCTAGGAAACCCGATGCTTGATATGGTTGCACTTACTGTCTTTGATAAAGGACTTTCAAAACCCTTTCCTCATATATCTCCTGAGTCGGCTTCAAACATCACTTTCAGGAAGACTACCGTGGTTGGCTCAGGACAAAATCATTATTTCAAGGGGATCTGTATGATTTTAATGATGTTCCTATTACTACAGCTGGTGATATTTGGGGCCTTAGAGGAGGCAGCCCCAATGAAGTACCTAAATGATGACTATGGTATCTCTGAATGTAAGAGAGTTGGGCCAACCCTCTAAAAATATTCGCCTTCACCAGATGTTTTCAGAAATAAATCCATCAATGGTATTTCTCCAGGAAACTCTTTGTAATCAGACTATTGCTATTGAGACCATTTTAAGTATATGCTCGAGTTGGCATGCAGTGGGAGTGGATGCAGTGGGTCAGGCGGTGGAATGTTGGCCACTTGGGACCCTTTATTATACAGTCTAAAGGCCTATAAATTCTTTGGAGGTATTTTTCTATACGGTAATATAAGAGGGGTCTCAGAGCCAACCTTATTTATAAACCTATATGCACTTTGCAAAAACAGGGTGGATTTTTGGGAAAGGCTGGATCAATCTGGGCTCCTTGGTATAGATAATATTATGATAATGGGTGATTTCAATGCCACCTTATCTGTGGAAGAATCATGGGGTGACAGGGCGCGACAGGATCCTATGGCTGATAAAATTGGACAAATTTTCATTGACTCGGGATTGATTGATATCAAACCCTCTCCTCTGGTGCCGACTTGGACGAATAGGCGCATTGGAAGCGACTTTATCAGTAAATGCCTTGATCGAGCCATGAATAAGGCTTCTCTTATCAATCTACTAGGAAACGTCTAGGCTCTGGTATACTCTTCATGCCTCTCGAACCATATGGTGGTCTCTCTCACATGGCAACATGAGCCCATATTGGCTGAATTGCCTTTCAAATTCAACCGTGTATGGTTACAGAACCCTACCTTTAATAAAATGGTGATTGACTGCAGGAGGAAGGAGGAAAATGACCCAGAAGAGGTGGGTTGGATTAAGTTTGCTGCTAAACTACATAGCCTCAAAACCATTTTTAAAAAAATGGCAAAAATAGAAAACAATGGGTCTTAGGATGGAGCTAAGAGACATCGACAGTAAGATTGCTCAGATTTATATGGACATGAAGATCCCCCACCAGATTCTCTATCCTATGCCACTCTTGGGAAGCTGGAGGCTCGCAAGCTTGAGATTTTAAAAATACAGGAAACTACATGGAAATTAAAAAGCAGAGTTCAATGGTTGCAGGAAGGTGATCTGAATAAAAGGTTTTTCCTTAACTATGCAAATGGCCGCAGGAACAAGAATTCAATTTGGAGAATAAAGGCTGTGGATGGCTCTATGAAACATAAAACAGAGGACATACAGGTTGAAGTGCTCAATTATTTTACTGATTTATATAAAGTTGAACATGAAATTGATCATCAAAGCCAAGCTTGGGTACTACAACATCTGCCGTCCATGTTCGATCTACATGCAAACAATGTTATGGAGGCGGAGATATCTAAGAAGGAGTTAGAAGCTGCATTAAAATATTTTTCACATGACAAAAGTCCTGGGTCGGATGGATGGCCGACTGAATTTTATTTACACTTCTATGATATGTTGGAGGATGCGCTACTTATGGTTGTGGAACAGATTAGAATTTTGGGTTTTGTTCCTGGCGATATGAATTCGACCTTCTTGACAATCATTCCTAAGTCATTGGATCCTGAACAGTTCTCAGATTTTAGGTCTATTGCACTATGTAATGTTGTGTACAAAATCACCTCTAAAATTATTGCAAATAGGATTCAGGGGATCCTATCAACATACATTTCTAAGGAACAATTCGGTTTTTTAAGTGGCAGGTCTATACATAATTCATTGCTATAGAAAAAGAGGCTTTACACTCCATTCATGAAAAAAAACTAAGGCTCTAATTATGAAGATCGACATCCATAAGGCATATGATTATGCAGATTGGTCTTTCATTAGGGCAATTCTCCTAAATATTGGGCTATCTATTATGTCTATTAGATGGATAATGGCGTGCATAACTTCAGTAAGATATGTTGTTCTCATTAATGGACTGCCGAATGACTTTTTCTTGGCCGAAAGAGGGCTTCGATAGGGCTTTGCTTTATCCCCTCTCATATTCATCCTTATTGTGGATTGCTTCAGCAACCTCATGAAGATGGCAAAGGAAAAGGGTTACTATGATGGACTGGCTTTCTCTCCTACGGTGTGTGTCACACACTCATTATTTGTTGATGATTTGCTGGTCTTTGGTAAACTTATTAGGAACCAATGGTTTTATCTACACTACATTCTCAATCACTTTGGAGCTGCTTCTATTTTATGCATTAACAAAGGTAAATATCTTCTTCTCTATGATTCGAGAGATGTGGAGGAAATTAAGTTTATTGTTGAGTTTATGGGGACTGGCAGAAGTCATATAATGTTGGGCATAACATATCTCGAATTTAGACTCAAACCTTGTTCATACAATAGCAGTGATTGGACTTGGCTGATCGAGAAATTTAAAAACAAGATACACAAATGGACGAGTAGGTTCCTTTTGCTTGCTGGTAGATATATCTTGATACAGGCTGTCTTATCTCAATATGTGGTCTATTGGTCTCACCTGTACTTTCTCCAGGCAATCACTGTTAACAAAATTAATTCCATTATTGCAAATTTTCTGTGGGGAGGTTCCTCGGATCACACTAAAATCCATCTCTGCAAATTGGAGGCAATCTCTATCCCGAAAATATCTGGTAGTTGGGGTATATTAAATCTCAGACTTTTCTCAAATGCGCTGCTGGTAAAATCTTTATGGCATGCTCTGAAGGGCGACAGAGTATGGTCTAAAATAATTACACACAAATATTTTGAGGGTGATTCTATTCGATCTATATACTTGGGATGTGTAAGGTCTGTACAAAAGGCTTCAGCCATCTGACGCAGTTCCCAAAGAGTGAAGCACATCTTGGGATAAAGACTAGTTTGGGAGTTCAACAATGGCAAAAATATTCTAATTGGA
Source organism: Pinus albicaulis (assembly GCA_034641835.2). NCBI lineage: Eukaryota > Viridiplantae > Streptophyta > Pinopsida > Pinales > Pinaceae > Pinus > Pinus albicaulis. Next base: position 81,547 of record JAXQQM020060809.1, on the reverse strand, counting down.
GTCGACCGAATGCTCGGGTCTGAAAACGCAATTCTCTTTGATTCAAATCTACTTCATAGACTTCATCACAGTGTCATTCTCTCTCTCTTTGATCTTATATATTGCTGGAACCTTGGGGCTCCCATATGGAAATCTACAGAGATGATGGGGTTACGAGGCAGTGAAGCACACAACTGGGAATGCCATAAATCTCTTCTACAGGCGATGGGATTATCTTTCAAAGGGGAAGGTTACATTATGGTTTGGAATGGAAAATTCAAGGGTGCGGGATTACTGGTTAAGGACGTGTATGAAAATCAAATTGTTAAAATGAATCCGACCCTACGCTATCTCCTTTTTATATTGCATGGAATCTTAAAATCCCTACAAAGATAATATTATTTTCATGGTTATTGTGGAAAAAATAGAGTACTAACTTGGGAGGTATTATGAAAAATGGGATTTTATGGTCTGGAAGATGTCCATTTTATCTCTAGCATGAAGAGGCTGCTTCTCATATTTTCTTCACATGTACCTTCTCTCTTTCTATTTGGCAGCATTTTGCTGGGCTTATAGGTAACACTTCTTTGTGTCCTTCTGACTGTATTCAAGTTATCAAATCTTGGGCTGTTGTAAGTTGCTCTTACAAATCTTTACCCTTATATGTGTTTTGGGAAATCTGGAATGCTCGAAATCGTTGGATTTTTGAAGGGGTTCCCCCACAACACTCCAAGATTATAGGGAATATTTCTTTATGGATTAATGATCATCCTTGTATCCCACCTGCTATTAAGGATCTTTCTAAGAGAATATGGCCTTACAATATTTATCTTGATCTTCCAAATTTATATTTTGATGGTGCAAATAAGGATGGCCTATGTGGTTGTGGGGCCTAGATAAAGCTTGAAAACAAGGACCGATATCACATGTTTTGGAATGGATGTGTTCACTCAAAAAATAAGGTGGAAATTATGGTGTTATAGAGTGGGATACTGATTGCTTATCATCTAAATATCCCTTCAATTCACATATATGGAGACTCGAAGTACACCATTGATGGGATCAGTGGCAGATGTGGAATGCAATGCAAAAATAGTGTTGGTTGGGTACAACGGATCAAGTATCTATTAGGAAAGTTTCAAGCCTACACTATTCAACACACACATAGGGAGAAAAATACATGTGCTGACCTTCTCTCCAAAAGAGGGCTGGAGTCCACATATGGTGCTATTCAAATCATGCATTACAGGGCTTCCACTTTGTTGGACTCTCAATCTTTTCCTCTGCCATAATCTACATCAAGCGAGCTAGAATACATTTGCAAGCGTGTGGGATATCCTTTTTTCTTATGATTCTTTTATAGGCTATATCTTCATTATAGATACTAGATCCTTTTCTATTTTTTTCCTTTCTCCATATTCTCCTTTATGCTGTTTTCAATCAGATGATGTTCCCATTGGCCCTTGGTATGTATCTGGGCTCAATGATGTTCTATTCAGTTATGTATTGGCTGGGTTTTCTGTGGTTGGTATGCAGAGTTGTGATGTGTCTTTATGGCCTTTGTACTGTTCTTATGATGGATTTGGTTTGCCTCTTCATGGGGTTCATATATTTCCTGCTATCTGGCATATGCTAGAATGGTATGTCTAATGTGATGGAAAATGATCTTTGATCAATGAATATGAACCATTATATATAACAACGTTTTTTTCGTCCTGAAAAAAAAAAGGTCGAATCAAAATATTTAGCACACAAGGGTTTCAATCAATGCTGCGGAACTGAAAATTTTTCCTTCTAGGATTATAACCACGATATAATACCTTCAATTCTACTTAGGGTTTTAGATAGATTTATGTCTTTGCTGTGATTTAAATTTCGAATTCGCTCAAGTCCTCCACTTCCATGTTAAGCTACAAAGAATTTCTGGTTACATGATATGCACAACTCTTTCACCAGTGTGGCAAGGCTTCGAATCTTACAGAGAAGAGTAAGAAGCATACTAAGTCTGCCATTACCATAAATTTCGAAATATTTGGCACTTACATGGAAAGCTTCAAACAATTGCCTTGAAAAACAATTTTACATGCAATGTTCATATAAAATAAAACGGTTTCACTGAAATGGGTTGAATACAAACTCTCACCTGATTCATGGAGGTAACGAAAAACCAGGTAGTTCATCTTGCAGGAAGTGATCGTGATCGTGGCCATCCAAGCCTCTTCTGATAAGCCCACTTGAACACCTCAGTGTAATGGAGCTAATGGAGCTTTCCGTGGTAGTCTCGGGATAGAAATCACCGTGATTGGAGGCACTGGGATTCCAATTTCTTGAGTTCAACAAAGTGTATCAAATCAGAGTTGGGATAGCACGGATGCGCCCTTCCTCCTCCTTCATTGGACAAAACCTGCAACGCGAGGGAAATTGACGAGGGAAACGAAAAAAATTGATATTCGAAAAACAAAAATCCCATGAACTAGTTTTACTCAAAAGCTAAGGAAAAAGGGTTTTGAGAGAGATTATTGAACACAAAATCGACAAGGATTAGGAAAAGTTGTTTCCTACTAACTTTTTTATTATGGTATGGTGGTGTAAAACTTGCATTAAGTAATTAAGTAATGGGTTACGATGGGGTTGGAAAAGATGAGAGTTTAAAGGACTAAATGGCTATGAAGGACACAAAAGCTAAAAACAAAGTTGAATAAGTGTTGAGGAAGTATAGATAATTAATGAGTGGTGGTTGAACTTGATATGTGCAAATGAAGAAGGCAATGAGGATTTGCAAAAGGAAGAGAGTAGTGAAGTGAGGATGAGAGAGTTGGAGAATTTTAATGGGAAAGGTGAGTTGGTGAGCGGACGGTTGTGAAGCAAAGGGTTGATGATAAAATATAGCTCAATAAAGAGTGGTAGTCAATGCACCTTAATGAGATCTAATGAACACACTAAAGTGAGATTATGAGACATATGTGATTACAAAGTAGCAGGTTGGATGCAATGTAGGATGAGATTGCGAATGAGAAAGAATCAAATGAACTAATAAGGAACCATATCCTAAGGCCAACAGAGGATGAGAACCTAGTAATGGGCATGGGACTAGACAATAGCAAAGTTGGCCTTATACCAACCCCGCCCCTTATGCTTCTTAACTACAAATAGGTGACACTACACTAGCGTGTTAATAATGGTTCAAGTCCACCTCGTAGTCAGCTTACTTATGGAGGAACAATAACAATTAGAGGAAGCATTCTTAACAATAGTGAAATTTTAAATATTAAGAGTAGCACACTTGGGAATTTTAGTTATTTAGAGCAAAAAAACAAGAGTTTCATGAATTTTAGTACCTATGATGCTTTGAATTATAACCTAGGAGCATGTAAGAGAAATAATATTAGAGTGATGTACTATTTAAAAAATTTAGTCATATGTAAATGCTTTGGAAAAAAAAACATAATGATCCACATACCTTGATATAAAAAAAACCTTAAAAATGTCACTTTTAAAATCTCTTATGTAGTTACCTCATGTCATTCGGGTAGATATCACAATTACTTATGTAAGTAATCGTGCAATCATATTTTTCATTCTCTTAAAGGAACTCTTTCTAGACATGCACCCCATCAAGCATAAATCATCCTAACATATACATTTGAAGTAATATAAATCATCCTATGACTATCCTTGAAAGAATTCTCACCAATAGCCTTGGTGATGGTGTAAGGCTCGTATCAAAATGGTACGAGATTCTTCTAGGAGTTTGTCAATTGCTCTTTATGCAAGTCCAACCATAACTCATCGTCAAACTGAAACTTATGTGGATCCGAATGGATTGTGTATCTACTTGTACTTAGAGTTTGCAAATTTCTATAAAATATCATGAACTCGTTATTGAATTTGTTAGATACATTCCTCAAAATTGGTTTCATTGCTTACCTCGTTCCAAGTTTGGGAGGTATCTTCATGTGTTATTCCATGAATATAGCTACATCAATTTGTGTCAATTTTTTGGGACCCCAAGCACACCTAAAAAGACTTGTGGGAAATAGAAATATGAAGAGTTATGTCAAATTTCTATTGAAAATATGGAAGGCTTTCAACATGCATATGTGGATCCTCACAATTGTATACTCTAAGGACCTCTACAATAATCATATCGGGTACTTTTTATTTATCAAACTAGGGATGGAAGGCAGTGGATTTGGTCAAGCTTGATGTCTGTCATGGACAAGAGGTTAAACCAGAAAATATTGAGGAACCTACTATCCCTATCAAGAAATATGGTCTTTGGCAACCCAAAATGAACCAAAATATGCTCGAAGAAGAGCTTATGAGTGGATTTTGTTTCAACAGTCTTCTTATAGGGTGTCGAAATTCCCGTCCAAAGGAAGTGATCAACAACAACAAAAAACACATTTGTTACCATACTTGATTGAGGGAAAACATTATATAGAGTAGGAAAATGCCTACTGTTGAAAAATGTAGCAAGAAAATCTCAATTTGACTTTGCCTTGGTCAAATTGAGAAAAATCGAATTTCCACATCAACAGACAACTTGGAGGCAGTTAACGAAGGTGACATGGACCTTGCCACTAATTTAGCTTAGTAAATTCGAGTTAGAGTAGTTGGGGTTTAGTTAAGAATGTGTGATTTCTAATTTGTAGCAATCAAGGTCAGTTATTTCAAGTTTCTTTCAGTTAAACTAGTTTTAAATTTTGGAGGAACTAGTGGAAGATCAATTGTGTAGTGGGACTTCAGTCTAACTCAATGATCATCTAGTTAACTTATCAATCAACCCAAAATAGCTAGTGCATGCAGAGAATTCATTTTATGTTAAGCAAGGTATGGATTGCATTGGTTACATCTTGGTGATAAAAAATATGGTCTTATGGGTGTATTTATTATATGGTTAGAAACATATTATATGTGTTGTGTATGGGAATAATTTTGTTTCTTACACTTCTTAGTATGTTGAACTATGTTTGGTTGTTCTTAGGTGTTGTAACAATGTATTTAGACACCACCTCTATTTTAGAATACAAGTTTTCTAATATACAAAATCCCTCGATTCTCCAACATGGTATTAAAGATAATGGTTTGAGATGTAGCATGTTGCCTACAAGTCTTATGCAAGTTGTAGATGCTCTTAAAAAGTCATATTTGTTTAGTGGATTGGTTCTAGGTTTCTAATTGCAAACTAAATCTAGGATCAAATTAGTGGGTCAACATTATGAGTTTCAGGATAGATCTTATAAATTTTAATGGGCACAATTATGGAATTTGGGCACAACTACATGGAACATTATTGAAGAGTCAAGAGTCATAGGAATTTACGAAAATGGTGGTTCTTATCCAAGGGATACATAATAAAAAAAAATTCACCAACAGGAAGAAGGATGAGGCTTCAAGAGTCATAACAACCTCCATCTCAAGGTGGATTCAATTTCATATAATCCATATCAACTACTCATATAATACATACTCTTTAGTATATCAAAGAGCTATAAATTGATGCTTCTTTTCCCCTAAGACCCTACAAACCCTATATTCTCCTTGCAAACCTTAGCCTCTATAATAAAATCAACAAAGCTCCTACATAATTTACAATGTCATGAATTTGAGAATTCCACCAATTCAGTGACACCCCAAACATTTTTTTAGAAAAAGAAATGCCTAGCTCAAAAGACTCCATGTGTGGAATTGATCACCATAAGTGCACATCAATGATTTTGGAACTGCACAATTAATCAATCCACAACTTCATGTCAGCACGATTTCAACCACGCTGAGAGGCTCCATAGGTTACATGGCACATGGTAAAGCAAGCATATTTATTATTTGATAGTACATTTTTCAGAGAATTTATTGGGAGGACAAATCCCTCCTGAGATTGGGTTAGTGAAAAACCTTTCGGTATTATCTCTCTTAGCTAACTACCTCACAGGAACTGTTCCAGCTTCATTTGGAAATCTGAGTAGCTTATTGTATCTTAACTTGGGCCACAATAGTTTAATTGGTACAATACATGCAAGTTGGAAGGGCGTCATCAGAGTTTTCACGTGTTATCATTGGAATATAACTTATAAAATACAATGTTAAGGCTCCAAATTAAGGATTGCATAATTGAGTGCCAATACATGTTGATGGTAAGAGAGTGCCAATGCATGTTGAGGAGTGTTAAGGAGTACTAGGTAAAAATACATGGAAGTGAATGAATATGAGGGTGTGTCAGGGAGTGGCAATGAGTGATAATTGTCATGCCATGGAGGGAGTGAGAAGGTATTCTATGCATTCACACACCTTATTGACCACTCAATTCTTACCATTCTCACACCATAGCAAAAAACCATAAAAATCCCATTCTTAAAATCTATTGTGTAGTTTCCTAATGTCATTCAAGTAGAATCTTTCAATTACTTATGTCAGTAATGGTGACATCATTTTTTTATTCTCTTAAAGGAACTCTTTCTAGACACGCACCCCATCAAACATAAATCATCGAGTCAAAAAGAATGTAAATGAATGAATAAGAGGGTGTGTTTGGGGTGTTAGCGAGTGTCAGGCGTGGCAATGGGGGAGTGAAGGAATACTAAGGAATGCTATGGCATTTCAAGAAGTGTCAGGATGTGATAATATGTGCCAGATAGTGCCAAGGCAATCCAGGCATGCCAAGACATGCCATGTGTTAAGGAGGAAGTGTTAGAAATTTATAGGTGTGCTAAGGAGGAAGTGACAAGGTATGTTAGGCAAGTCCAAGGCATGATAGAGTGCTAGGAAAGCATGCCAAGTTGTGCCAAGTTCTAGGGTGTGCCAATGTGTGCCAGGGAGTGTTATGGAGTGTTAGAGAAACACAAGGTAGCACTATGTCATAATGCATGGAAATGAATGAATAATAGTGTGTGACAAAGAGTTTCAACGAGTTCCATGTGTGATAAGGAGGAGTGAAAAGGCATGCTTGGCAGTAATAAGGAATGATAAAGCGCTAGGGTGGGATGCAACCAAGATGTGCCAATGCGTGCAAGGAAGTGTTAACTAGGAGTGCCAGGGAAACACAAGGGAACAATACATCAAAATGCATGGAAATGAACAAATAAGAGTTTGTGATTGGAAGTGTTAGTGACTGCCAAGTGTGCTAAGGAGGGATTGACAATGTATGCTAGGCAGTGTTAAGGTGTGCTAGAGGCCAAGGCAACATGCCAAGATGTCCTAGGTGTTAGGGTGTACCAACATGTGCCAAGGAGTGTTAAGGAATGATATGGAAACACAAGGGAGAACTTGGTAAAAATGCATGAAAATGAATGAATACAAGTTTGTGACTGGGATTTTCAATGAGCCCTGGTGTGATGAGGAGAGAGTGAAAAGGTATGCTAGGTAGTGCCAATGAGTGCTAGAGTGCTAGGGTAGCATGGCAACATGTTTCAGGTGTTAGGGTGTGCCAATGCATGCTAGGGAGTGTTAGGGAGTGTCAGGTAAAGACAAGGAAGCACTAGAACAAAATGCATGGAAATGAACGAATAAGAGTGTGTGATATGGAGTGTCAATGAGTTCTAGTTGTGTTAAGGAGGGAGTGAAAATTTTATATGCTAGGCAATGCCAAGGTATGTTAAAATACCAAGGTGTGTCAGGAAGTGCTATGGTGTGTTAGGGAGTGTAAAATCATGTCAAGGAATGTAGGGGATGCTAACACATGCCACATAATTCCAAGGTATTTAAGACATGTTAGGTGTTATGGCATGTCAAGATGAAAACTATGTTTCTTAATTGTTTTACGACCACATTTGTATGTGATGAGCCTTGCCTTGGTAACTTGTTAAGTGGGATCAATTGAGATTGGACATGAGTAGTATAATATGAGTTACATGTAGTTCCTAGGTGAACAAGGCATATGTTGAATTTCCACGACACATGAGAATTTGGGTTTGGTCTTAGAATCTTTGATGAAAACACATTCAAGTGCCATAACACATCAACTTTCACAATGAAATCTAAACACATCAGGGAATCAATTAGTGCACATGAAATTTTTTAACTTTTTCAAACCTTTCTTTGTTAAATTACAAAATGTAATAGAATAGGCTAGAGCTCTCGCACCAGGGATGATGGCCCTTTAAAACCACACTGATACAAGGAATAAAACTAGGGCTTGGTGTTAGTACTTTGACAACCAATATACCTTGAACAAGACAACAGTTGACTCAATTTTTTATGGTGGACACACATAGCCCTTTCAATCCACATGTCTTGAAAATATCTCGTAGGTCCTCTTTCCTCCCATTATGAAACTCCTCAATCTGCCTCTATCAATGAACTAAACTCCTTTATGTTACTAAACTCGTCTCAAAAAATGTTTCCCTCTATCTACCTCTTTTTTCCTTTAAGGTCTGAAATAGTTAAAGTTTTCGATTATTTGTTCACAACTCTATTGTTCACAACTCTTTGGTCTACCCACTTTTTCTATACTGCTGCTCCAAGATGACAAGTCTAGGGATATGGAGGTTTCCCTTCTTCTCAATGATGCAATACTCTACAATACAGTGAACTAGGGCTAGTTGGCTAGCCCACTTGACTGCTACTTTAGTCCTTCAAATTCTACACGTCGTTAGGCCCAATACACCTACCCTTCTACCAGTCTTGTTTTCCTTCACAAGTACAAGACTTAGAGATATTCTTTGACAGTCACCTAAAAACCCTCCAATTGTACTTGGACTGCCATCAATTTTCCCAACCACAGTAATTTTTTTTTGCTGATCTAGTGCCCACAACACTGCCCTCATCTAAGGCTCTTCAAATATGCCACCTAATAATGATTTGAATCCTCTCAAAATCACTATTCTTGTGTACCAATTTTTTGTTGTCCAATCTATGAAAAAATATGAACTACTCATCTTATCATCCTTCTAACAATTTGTAGATGACTGAACTAGGGTCACAAATCATCCATTAATAGTCCATTGACTAACTGTTTATAGGCTTCTTCAGATCTCTATCCAAAACTCTATGGACAGTCCAACAAAATCAACTCCTCTTCATGTCAATCCATTCCTCATATGGCACATTTATTCTACTCCATATTCTACTCAGGTTCCACCTTCCTTTGGATTTTCTATCTCCGCACATACTTCTACAAAACATCTTCCAAATTTGCAGTATATATTGCAGAGATAAACCTCTCTCTAAAGGTCACAACCCCTCTTCTTCTATGCAAATTTGTCACAATATTAATGACATACCTTATGAATTGAACATGTTAGGAAACCTCCCTAAATAGGGAATTATACTTCTATTCTAATTGCTTTAGAACAAACCATATCCACCCATAGCAAAAAAGAAAAGTCTTTACTCCATAAGAGACTCGGCCTAGCTCATATGGATCCATAGATTCTGGTCATTTCTTGGACTGAATCTTGACCTAAAATTTAGATCTCTACGCCCCTCAAAATACGGTTACTTCAGTCAATATTACACCTGTGACTACTTCTGTTTTGGCCCTAAATTATAGTGCAAACCCTCCTCCATTTGTGTTGGTATTTATCACAGACCTCGCAACCTAGTAACTAGCACAAGGTAGGGTCTCAACCCTCTCTACTATTTCAAAATTTGATGCGGACTTCACACAGAAACACCACTGAAATCACATGCCCAAATTCTCATGAGTCACCTCTCTTGAGCTTTATCTACCCTAAGAGAACCAACAATATTCCATCCTACTTCCTATCTTGAACCCATTAAGGTATGTTACATTCTTGTGAACCCTAACATGATGATCTTACTCTTGGTGGATGATCATGGCCTCCCTTTAGCAACACTTACTCAGACCTCTAACTAGACCTACTTTAGGACTACATCTCTCCTAGCCTCCTTGATAAAATAAGCTCCTTCTCACTTTATGTTCTTGCCTTCATACTAAGGCCTCCTTAAATATATTTTCCTAGCTAGACCTCTTAAGAACGCTCTAGAACTTACGAATTTTATCTACTTAGACCCTAGGAAATATTATTTTTTGTTTATTTTTCTTTTAGATTTTAAACCTCATCTTGGGTCCAAAGCCCCTTTGCTTGGGTTATTTTCCCACAAAACATTTTGTGGTCAAAATCACACAAACCCATCTCACTAGGCTTATGGAGTACCTCCTAAGCTACACAATTTAACAACATAGTCTAGTTGTAGTAATTGTAAATTGGTCAAGCTCCTATAGTCAAGCGAGGACTTGGTTGGGTTCCCAAGTTGAAAATTAAGTTAGGGTAGTTGTGAGGGCATGATAACTAGGAAGGGTTAGGGAATGCTAAGGAATGAAAAGGTGTGCTAACACATGTTGGACAATGTCAATGCATGTTGAGGAGTGTTAAGGAGTGTTGAGTTATCACAAGGGAGAACTAGGTCAAAATATATGGAAATGAACAAATAAGAGTGTGTTCCAGGGAGTCCCAATGAATTCAAGTGTGCCAAGGATGAAGTGTGTTAGAAAAAGTTCATAATAGGATTTGTAAGAGGCTAGCCTACGATTGTGATAAGGGGCTCGACAAAGAAATTTTAAACAAAGGGAAACTTTATGTTGGGCACAACACTATTTTGCCTTTATCTATTATTTTTATATGACATGTGGCACACTTTGGCTGAGTGCTCATGTTTTAAACTATTTTAGACAATTCCATAGTGTACATTGTTATGTATAAGTTTTGGGGAAATCAACTTGTGCCGGCCTATATCTTGGGTGTCTTGTGTATCCTGTGGTTCTTGCAAACTCTTATTTAATGCTCTACTGTTTATATGAACTAGACATACATGTGAGATATTGCCTATGTAAGCTATGTTTCTTAGTTGTTTTACGGCCATGGCTAGATGTGATCCTTGTCTTGGTAATTTCTTAAGTGGGAAAAGTTCAGCTTGGACATGACTGGCCTAAGATGAGGTATATGAAGTTCTTAGGTGAACAAGGCACAATCTACTTGTATTAGGTCCAATTGATCAAGTTGTTACCGCTGAAGTAGACCAATGTCACATGAACTGTATTAGCTAAGGAATTGATTGGGTTCCCAAGTCATGAAAAAATGTAAGGATATTTGTGAGGGCATGAGTGCCAAGGCATGCTAGGGAATGCTAACATGTGCCATATAGTTCGAAGGCATGTAAAATATGCTAAGATGTGTCAAGTGCTAAGGCATGCCAATATCTGCAATGGTGTGACAATACATGCCAGGGACTATCAAGGAAACAAAAAGGAGAAAAAAAGTTAAAATACAAGGAAATGAACACATCATAGGGTTAATAAGTCATCAATTTAAATTTTCCAAGAGGGGCATGCTATGCACACCAACACTAGGTGGAAATGAGTGTCAAGTGCCAAGTGTTAGTGCATTATAAGTTCCAAATCATCCTCTGTTACTTATCTTCTACTTTCCAATAATTGATCTCAAATAACTTTAATATTAAACCATGCAAAAGTATACTGAGGCATCTTAATGAATGCTATACATGATAATGATCATGGCCTCTTTAGGACTACATGTCTCTTCATCCCCTTGATCAAATGAGCTACTTCTCACTTGATGTTATTTCCTTCATCCTAAGGACTCCTTAAATATTTTTTCCTAGACCTCTTAGGAACCCTCTAGAACTTACGAGTTTTATCCACTTAGACTTTAGGAAATATTAATTTTCCTTTTTAATTTTCTTTTAGATTTTAAACCCCGTCTTGGGTCCAAAATCCCTTTGATTTGCTTCTATTCCCACAAAGCCTTTTGTGACCAAAGTCACACACAACCATCTTACTAGGCTTGTGGAGTACCTCTCAAGCTACACAATTCAACAATATAGTCTAGTTGTAGTAACTATAACTTGGTCAAGCTATTGTAGTCAAGCGAGGGCTTGGTTGGGTTCCCAAGTTGAAAATTAAGGGTAGTTGGGAGGGCATGATAGCAAGGGAGGGTCAGGGCATGCAAAGGAATGAAAAGGCATGCTAACACATGTCAGACAATGTCAATGCATGCTGAACTAGAGTGTTAGGGAGTGTTGGGGCATATCAAGGGATAACTACGTCAAAATGCATGTAAAGGAACAAATAAGAGTGTGTGCAAGGGAGTGTTAGTGAATTCAAATTTACTAAGGACGAAGTGTGTTAGGAGAAGTTTAGAATAGGATTTATAGGAGGCAAGCCTATGGTTGTTATAAGGGGCTCGACATAGCAGTTTTAGACAAAGGGAGATCACTTTGTGCTAGGCACAACATTTTTTTTCCTTTAGTTTTTTATTTTTATTTTTATATGAGATGTGGCATAATTTGGCTACATGCACATGTTTTAAACTATTCTAGATAATTACATATTGTACATTTTTGTGTATAAGTTTTGGAGCACTTAGCTTCTGTCAGCTTATATCTTGTGTGCCTTGTGAATCTTGTGGTTCTTGCAAAATCTTAGTTAATGTTCTATTGTTTATATGAACTGAACATACATGTGGAATATTGCCCATGTAAGCTATGTTGCTTAGTTGTTTTATGGCCATGGCTAGATCATGTGATCCTTGTATTGGTAAATAGTTAAGTGGGACAAGTTGAGATTGGACATGAGTGGCATAAGATGAGTTATAGGCAGTTCCTAGGTGAACAAGGTACAATCTACTTGTAGTAGGTGCAATTGGTCAAGTTGTTGCGGTTGAAGCAGGCCAATGTTTTCACATGAACTGTAGTAGCCAAGGACTTGATTGGGTTCCCAAGTCATGAAAAAATGTAAAGGCTATATGTGAGGACATGAGTGCCAAGGCATGCTAGGGAATGCTAAGATGTGCCAGATAGTGTGAAGGCATGTCAAACATGATAAGATGTGCCAAGTGATAAGGCATGACAAGATTTGCAAGGGTGTGTCAATGCGTGCCAAGGAGTACTGTCAAGGCAAAAAAAGGGAGAAACAAGTTAAAATAAAAGGAAATGAACACATAAGAGGGTTAATTAGTCATCAATTTACCTTTTCTAAGAGGGGCATGCTAGGCATACCAACACTAGGCGCTAATAGGTGCTAAGTGAAAAGTCTTAGTGCATTCTAAGTGCCAAGTCTTCCTTTTTTGCTTCTCATCTACTTTCCAAAAATTGGTCTCAAATAAATTTAATATTAAAACATGCCAAATCATACCAAGGCATCTCAACGTGTTCCATGCATGCTAAGACTTTCCAAGCACCAACACATGCCAAGTGCCAATATGTGCCAGGGACTATTATGCATGCTATGAAGTGGAATGGCATGTTGAAGAGTGCTAATGCATGTTTAGGAGTGTTAATGAGTAATAGGAAAAAACATTAAGGGAGCACTAGGCCAAAATTCATGGAAGTTAATGAATATGAGGAACGTGTGCCATGGACTACTGTTAATGAGTGCTAGATGTCATGCCAAGGAGGGAGTGAAAAGGTATGCTAAGCATTGGTAAGGCATGTTAGGGAATATCGAGGCATGTAAAGAAGTGCCAAAGTGTGCTAGGGAGTTCCAGGGTGTGCTAATTATATGTTCCAAATAGTGCCAAGATATTCCAATAAATGCTAGGTGCTAAGGATGTGGAGGGTGCCAGGGTATGTCAATATGTGTCAATAAGTGTCAAGGCAACAAAAGGAAGAACCAAGCTAAAATGTAAGGAAATGAACACATAAGAGGGTTAATGAGCCAATAATTTATCTTTTTCAAAAGGGGCATGCTAGTCACACTAATAATAGGTCCCAATACATTCTAAGTGGAATTGTGTGCCAAGTGCTAATGTATGTCAATGCATTCAACCAAGGTGTTCCAGGGCATGCTAGGGACTACATGCATGCCAACACAATCTAGGAGAGTTCCATGTTGTGCTAGCGCATGCCACCATGTGCTTGGGTGTCAGTTTCATGACAAGATGTTCTAGGTACAAATATGTTCCAAGACATGCGAGGTGCTAATAAATGTTAGTGTGTGACAAATTAGCATTAATTTAAGGTTTTCCAGCATTGTTAAGGAGTCTTAGGTCTTTCTCATTAATAGAATTGTCAGAGCTTGATTATGTATTAAATAATATATTTCCTACACACACTAGTGGAACTTAACTAAAGGGAATTTGATAGATAATAAACTTAATATATATGAATGATGTGTTTACTCATAGGAAAACTCTATTCGACTAGTGATTACTTGAGGGAAATGATACACACTAATTACTTCTAAAAAAATTGATTGATTCTAACCACTATGGCCTTGGAAATATCATAAAAAATACTCCACAATAATGGCCTTAAATCGTTATCTTTTGAAAAAAATATATTAACAGGCATATAGCGTCATGAAAAACTCATTGGAATGATCAATGGTGATGAACATTTTTTTACCATTTTTTGGTGAGGATCATTAAAAGTTCGTCCCTAGAAGTGTCACCAGAGAGAGAATTGGTGACGGGCCTTTAATGACCCTCACCAAAAGTGTCATTGAAATTGGCTTTGGTGATGAACCTTAAAGGACCATCACTATATACACTTACAGTGATGATTTTTTAAGGACCATCACCATATGTGACATTGGTGACAGACCTTAAAGGTCCATCACAAGCATGACCCTCACCAATTTCCTTTTTTCTTGTAGTGACTATTTCCCCTTGCCCTTCATATATCAAGTCCTTGATGGCCTTGTAGGGAAGACATTTTTCTCTTTCCTAGATGGGTTCAGTGGGTATAACCAGATCCAAATTATCCCTGAGGACTAGGACAAGACCACTTTCACATGTCCCTGGGGCACTTTTTCTTACAGAGTCCTTCCCTTTGGGTTATGTAATGCCCCTGCTACTTTCCAGAGAGTAGTACTAAGCATTATTTTTGAATTAGTCCATGACTATGTAGAAATCTACATAGAAAATTTCACACCTTATGGGAATGATTTCCAAGAAGCTCTCTCAAATATAGGAAAAGTACTAAGACAGTACATTGAAATGCATCTCTCCTTGAGTCTAGAAAAGTGTGAATTTTAAAAAAGAGTAGGGATATTCCTAGGCCACTCAATATCAGAAGCAAGAATATAGGTAGAGCCAAACAAAATCACCATCATTAAAAGGGTGCATGTTGCTCAAAAGCAGAGAGATGTCAGAAGTTTCCTAGGTTTGGTTGTCTACTATAGGAGGTTCATTAAGGACTTCAACAAAGTTTCTTCACCGTTATTTAGATTGTTGGCCAAAGATTATAAGTTTTTTCTGGTCTATTCTTTATCAAGAGGCTTTTGAGCTCATCAAGGAAAAACTAACCACTGCCCCCATTCTTCGAGGTCCCAACTGGGCTTTGCCCTTCCACATCCACACAGATGCATCAGATAAAACTATGGGGGTAGCCTTGGGGTAGTTAGAAGACAAATTATCCTATGCCATATATTTCATTAGCAAGAATCTATATAAAGATGAACTTAAATATACTGTCACAGAAAATGAGCTCTTAGCCATTGTCCATTCCTTAAACAAATTTAGGCATTATATTACTAGTTAACAAACCTTTGTACATACTGACCATGCAACCATCATGTACTTAATGACTAAACCTGGTGTTAATGCTAGAATCATTAGATGGTTTTTGTTATTACAAAAATTTTATTTAACAATTGTTGATAAACAAGGAAAGGAAAATGTTTTTGCAGATTTCTTATCTAGACTAACTCTACCTACAGATGAGGAAGGGATGGTGGATGATCAGCTTCCGGATGAACACCTATTTTCTATATCAACAATCTCTCCTTGGTTTTCTGACATAGCTAACTACTTGGTTGCTGAAAGGTTTCCTCCAAACCTTTCATCCAAATAAAATAAAAATATTATCAGGAAAAACAACCCTTTCACTTGGATTGGTGGAAATATCTTCAAGTCAGACCCTGACCAAATTCTCAGAATATGTGTGAGGGAAGAGGAAATTTTTGACATCATACCATCATGTCATGATGGTCCCTGTGGGGGCCACTTTGATACTAAGAGGATGACCTTCAAAGCTTTGCAAGCAAGTTACTATTGCCCTACCCTCCACCAAGATGCCAAGAGATACACCAGTAGATGTGATTAGTGCCAAAGGATGGAGAGACCTACACCGAGGGATGAAATTCCCTTGTACCCTTATATGGATTTTATATCCATTTGACAAGCGGGGCATGGAATTCATTGGACCCTTTAATCCACCATCCGGGCAGAAGATGTATATCATAGTTTGCACCAATTACTTAACCAAATGGGATGAAACAAGGGTTGTGAAGGTAGCAACAAAAGAGAAGGTAGCTGCGTTTCTGAGAGAGAATGTGTTCTACAAGTTTGGATACCCCACAAATGTAGTCACTGATCAGGGGGCTCAATTTACATCTCATCTCATTGAAAACCTCTTGAGGCGGCACAAGATAAAGCACAAGAATTCCACTACCTATCATCCTCAAGCAAATGGCTAGGTGGAAATGAAAAATAGGGCCTTGGAGAACATCCTCACCAAGGTTGTGAGCAGTAGCAGAAAATAGTGGGCATACAGATTGGTCGAAGCCACTTGGGCTTACAATAATACTTGGAAGAAAACAATAGGGTTTACTCCATATCATCTAGTTTATGGGAAGAAAGCTATTCTTTCCATTGAGTTTGGGTAAAATACCCAGAGAATTGAAACTCAGTTGGAATTAGACATCACAAAGGCACAACAAGAAAGGTTGTTGCAACTAAATAGTTAGGATTAATTCAGAATGAAGGCCCTCCACATAGAGGTAATATAGCTGCAAAGGAAAGTTTGGAATGACAAGGACATCAAAGAAAATACATTTAAAGAAGGAGATTGGGTGCTGCACTATGACTCTAGATTCAAGGACTTTAAGGGAAAACTAATGAAAAGGTGGATAGGACCTTATCAAGTGGAAAAATGCCATGACAACGGGGTTGTTCAGATTAGAACCATAGATGAGGAGGGGATCCATCTACTTGTCAATGGTTACAGGCTAAAATGTACAATAAGCCCCTATCTAGGTGTTGTGAAGATAAATCCCATCTGTGGACAAAGGCGATCTCTCTAGCCCTAGAGCGCGTCTAGAAACTAATGAGACTTTCTAATGCAAAGCTTTCTTAACTAATATTCAAAATGCAACAAGAAAGGAGATAGGGTTACTTTTTCTTGATGCTATTCTTGAACACTTTGATGGTGACCTTGATCCACGATCCCTTAGGCTCGCTCCTTGCGACTGGTGGTGCACGAATACCTGCGGATGATCAAGAGGAAACAACAAACGTAATCCAATACATAATAATCATTAAACATTATCTATCTAGCAGATCAATGAGTACTAGAATATTTTCACAAATGATTAGACAAATATAGAAAGAAAACATCAGATGTTTTATTGAAAAATATAAAAGGAAGAGCTTACAACCTAGGCCTTGATATTAGATGCCTCATTTTGGTGAAAATTTTAGTCCTTCACCGAAGCTCTAAAGCATTCCTTCTGTAGCTTAGGAGTTATCACAGTATAGGAGTGTAAAGGGAATGAGAGATCATACCAGCCCAACAATGACCAACCAGTAGTGGAAGGATGGGGATCAATTTATAGGAAGGGAGAAGAGGTTGGGAGCCCATGAAAGGAGGAGGAAGGCCCACTTTCTAAGGGATAAACCCCCATGTATGAGATCAAAGCTCTAAAATCAGAGAGATCAACCCTATCACCATCGTTTAACAACTAACTCGATGCCCTGGAGCTTCTAGAGGTAGAAGCTTCTCCTCCATTTGAGGATACACTTCCAGAAAGGGTTCAACGTGATTTTCCTAGAAATAACAGTGCTGACATCGCTAGTCCAAAACAATCAAACTGCCATCAGCATGAGTAGGCTACTAAAAAATGCATTGATCCAAAAAACTGGGGTTTTGACCAAGTTCCATTAGTAATGTTCCAAGGAAGTTTTCTTTGAGTCTTCAGGGGATGTATTTACATATTTATTTATGATAGAAACATTGCACAAGGTCTGTCGCGGGGCACTTCAGGATCAAGGATAGGAAGTGAGCATGGTGAAAAATTACTGTAATATTCCTAATTATTCATGAGCTAATTGGAATATTCATTTTTTTTTTTTTTTAAATAATAAAAGAGAAAAGGAGGTTCATAATACTCCTTAATAAAGAATAAATCAATGCCAAATGTGAGAAAGACTACATCTTTGTTAAGTCCCTATATTAATAGTGTAGTCCCTTATTATGTTAGTGTAGCCCCCCTTATTGTTATTATTGTACCCTTGTAACCCCCATTTTGTTATTATTGTGCCCTTAAATCATTATTGTTAGGTCGGCTAGGATTACATTGTGGCCCACTAGGATTACATTATGGCCCCATGGACTCCTATATATAGAAAGGAGGTTTTGTAAATTGTATTATCCAAGAATTGTTCATTTATGTAATGTATTGGAGGTTGCCCCCTCGAAGTGGCTTATTTCTAAGGCGTAGATATCTCTCTTCTTCTATTTTTGGAGCTGGTTACACAACATTTGGTATCAAAGGCTTGGGATTTTAGGGTTTTGCTGCTCCAAACAGGTCATCGTGGAATTTTCGCTATAAATTTTTTTCTACGAAGTTTCAGAAGCTGAAATTTTTAGGGTGCGAAGCTGAAATCCTGAGGAAGATTGTCTAAAAATTTCAGAGTTTGGTTCGCAATATATTCGGAGATATCATCTGTGGAAGTTAGGCCTTTTTTCAAGCTCCTAAACAGGTCATCGTGGAATTTTCGCTATAAAAAATTTTCTACGAAGGTTCAGAATCTGAAATTCATATGGTATGAAGCTGAAATCCTGAGGAAATTAGTCAAAAAATTTCAAAGCTTGGTTCGCAATATTTTTGGAGATATGATCTGTGGAAGGTAGTGATTTTTCAGGCTCCTAAATTTCATCTCAAAGAGGTGATCGTGGGAAAAGTTCAATAACTCTCTCTCTGGAGATTGGATTGGAGTGCCGTCAAAAGTGGTCACAAGTACATAGCCTTTAGTTTCTTGGATATCAATTTCAGAGACAAAGAATAAAACAGTGACACGTGGCAAGTCGTACAAGTTCGCTCTACTAAACCAGTCCAAAATTAGGTCATTGTGGGAGATTGGACACAAATTTGTCTTGGAGAATCCAAATCAGGTCAGACCTGTGGAATTTGAAAGAATATTTAGAGGGCTACTACAGATCTGAATTTGAGATATCGAAAATTTTCAATTACAGAGATAATTCAATTTCAATATCGAGCTCCTAAAAGAAAGTAAAAGGTGTGTATTTTTTTCCGAATTGCATAAGTCTTGTTTGAAGAATCAAGTTGAATTGATTCCAAGGGCATATTGAAGATTTTTTTGTTAGTAATGGGTTCTTTTATGCCTCCAAAAAATAATTCCATACCCATTAATCCCTCAAAAATCTATACTATGACGCATGAAGAGGAAGAGTTGCAGTATGAGATATCAAAATTACGGTACCAAGTGCAACAAGTTTCAATCTTACGAAGAGCAATTGAAGATGAAATAGATGGTTTAAAAGCAGAAATGGAGGCTAATTTGGATGGTTTGAAGGATAAAATAATAGCAAATATGGATGATAAATTAATGGAATATCACATCGAGCATCAACAACAAGTTCTCCAACTCTCAAAGGATAACCCAACTTTGGTGCATAATCTAATGAAACAACAGGAAGATCAACATCATATCGAAAGAAGTTATGAAGAAGTCATAGAAAAAAGAACTAGACAAGTACGATCAATTTCAGAGTATCTCAGCAAGTGGAAGAACTTTCCTGTAGAAGATTCCACATGGGAGGATGAGAATTTTATACAGAAGCATCAAGAAATAATCAAGCGTTGAGGACAACACTTGTTTGAAGGAGAGAGGCATGTTAAGTCCCTATATTAATAGTGTAGCCCCTTATTATGTTAGTGTAGCCCCCCTTATTGTTATTATTGTACCCCTGTAACCCCCATATTGTTATTATTGTGCCCTTAAATTATTATTGTTAGGTCGGCTAGGGTTACATTGTGGCCCACTAGGATTACATTATGGCCCCATGGACTCCTATATATAGAAAGGAGGTTTTGTAAATTGTATCATCCAAGAATTGTTCATTTATGTAATGTATTGGAGGTTGCCCCCTCGAAGTGGCTTATTTCTAAGGCGTGGATATCTCTCTTCTTCTATTTTTGGAGCTGGTTACACAACAATCTTGGCTGTTAAAACAAGCACCCTTAGGTGTGAAAGGGGATGGATAATTTGACTGGGTCAACCTTGACCAAATCTACAACGCTGTCATGGAGGAGTGGCCATCAATGAGGCACAACCAGTTTTAGATGGAGATGGCTTGTGTGAAAGAAGTGATCTCATTGAAAGTGGTTTAGGGTTTGCAAGCTCTTAAGTTATAAAAGGAAGAGGATGGAAACATTAGGAGGTTGTTGATGATATGATATTTTTCTGAGTATATGGTCTATTTAGACATATCTCATTCTCTTGCTGTTTAGCTGAGAATTAATGCTGTTTAGCATTGGGTGTTCTTGGTTGGGAATCACACCTCTTCCCATTGAGTAGATCTTGGGAGAGTTTGCATTGTATTGTCCACTATCTGGCTGAAGGCCAAGCTTATTATTTCAACTACAACGAAAATCCTATTGAGGGTTTGGTTGTCTTTGCACGCTGCAGCAAGTGGAGGCTAGATCTTTTCAGATCTAGGCCATTTCAGTGCTCCTTTTCAATGGAGGAGGCTTCTATTCCATTGGAAGGAGAGTATTGGATGATTTGAGCTTCATTTTATTATCTTGGCATTTGGCCAACCATATTCTAAACCCTATAGCACAGTTTTACTTCCAGATCTGTGTTATTCCTGTAGGTGCAGTTGTAGGGTCTTTTGGCATACCATTTCGAGAGTTGGTTTTCAAGTGTTGGGGATCTGCCCTTCACTTTGGAGATCCATTAGAGGGGATCATTATCTTGTTCATACCAGATCAGATCCATTTCCAGATCTAAATATTTCTGCAGATCTGTAGACTTAGATCTCAGATCTACAAGTTGTACATGGTGTAATGCTAAAAACCCCAAGGGGATTCTGAAGAAGAACCTATATAGTGTATGGATCTGTTATAGATCTGAATTTTGATGCACTTATTTTCTCTAGATATAAAGTGTAATCTTTAGCTATTGTAGCCCAATAAAATAATGTTGTAAAGAAATTTCTAGTCTTTATATATGGTTGGAACACCTCTTTTTGAGGATTTTCTTCTATTGGAGGCTATCTTTTCTTGTTATGTATCTTATGGGCCACATTATACATCTATTTCGCTACTGTTATAACAAATGGAGGGTATCCACATTGGCCTCCTGCTCTATTTAAGATGAACTGCATTATTTTCATAACATTCTGCATTCTATTGTTGCATTCCCCATTTGGGAATATTATAGTGGTATCAGAGCATCATCTTGGCATAACCTGTTCATTCTAAGAAGCCAATATGTCTTCTGAAGAAGAAGGGACTCTTACTAATAGATAGAAGAGGTATCTAAAGAGAAGTCAAAAGAAATTTGATTACACAAATGATAATGAAGACAAGGGTAAAGCCCCTTTATCTGGAAGTGAAGATGAAAGTAAGGATTTTCCTAAGATCCTACTAAGAGCCATGAAAGATCTTGCTAGAAATATCAAAGAGATGAGAATGGATAGAATCAAAGAATCCCATAAAGGATTCCATCTTGGAGAAGGCAATGTCATATTTCATCACTTGAATGATAAAACAGTGCATTAGCCACAAGTTTCCCAATGCTCTACCATGCCTACCTTTTTGGATATGGGAAATGAAGGGTTTCAAGAGCATGAATCCCTTGAAGGCTATTTTGAAGAATATGAGTCTCAAAATCAGATATTCAAAGATAACTTGAGTTTTCAGGAGTTTCATACCAAGGCATCATCATAGAGGTGGTGGATTCATTTAGACTCTTTATCGACACCACACTATGGGTAGATTATTTTTACCCAATTTTGATGGGTCATCCAAGTGTTCTGCCAAATCTTGGGTAGAAAAACTTGACATCTACATTCAGTTGAATAAGGTCCCAAAGATGTAGGCTATCAAGATTGCAGCGCTGCACCTTGAAGGTGAAGCACATGACTGGTGGTTCCATGGTTTGTCTACATTGGGTCATGCCAATGTGACTGCTTATTCAGAGTTCACTAGAAGGCTGGTGGAAAGATTTGATTGAAGAGATCCAGAGGCACCATTCATGAGCCTTGCAAAGTTGAAACAATTAGGTAATACAAAAACTTACATCTCTGAATTTTTAAGACTTTCTGTTATGGTTCCTGATTTGTCTGTAGCAAGAATGGTGTACATGTTCATCGATGGTCTAGATTAACCTCTTCATGGGTTGGTTAAATCTACCAAGTCCACTACCCTACATGATGCTATTAAAAGGGCTAGAGACCTTCAAGATGCCTTGCCAAAAGCAAAGGCAACTTTTCAGCATAAGCCCTCTTTTCCTTCAAAGGGAAAGGAAGAAAAAGTTGCTCCTTCAAAGGAGAGCTCATACAAGAAGCCTCTTGATGGTGATGTCTGGAGAGATCTAAGAAAGAGGAAGCTTTTCCTCACTTTCCAAGAATCATGGGCACCTGCACATAGATGTGTAGCTGGAAAAGCACATTACATAGAGGTCTTATCTGATGATGAGGAGAAGGAAGAAAATGAACCAAGAAGAGGTCAGAACGCTGACACTGCAGGAGGAGGGCCAACACCATCAGGAAATGGGAGTGGAGAATTTGCTCCTATTGGAGGGGATCTTGCATCTTTGAGAGGAGTACCTAAGTACTTGACCTTAAGATTTCAAGGTTTCATCTTGAATCAGAAGGTTTATGTGTTGATTGATAGTGGGGCTACCCATAATTTCATTGATGCCCAACTAGTGCAAAGGAGGGAAATACCCACTGATACTTTTGAGGGATTCTCTATTTTGGTCCCAGGAGATAGGACAATGCAATGCATGCATTATGTCCCATCACTTTTAGTCACCATGGGAACATATAATTTGATTGATCACTTATTTATGGTTGACATACCTGAAACCAATGTGATATTGGGTTTTCAATGGTTGATTACATTGGGAAAAGTCACCACTGATTGGGAGGCTTTACAAATGTGTAATATTCCTTTTTAGGAATTACTGCACTATGGTCAGTGAAAACGTTGCATTCAGAAAATTACACTACAGAAACATGAAACAGGACTTGGATCCTCTTATATATGCTGTATGGACCTCACATACCAAATGACATAAAAAACAAATCATCCTAGCTATGTTAAACATATCTCCCCAGCTCAATATAGCTCAAAAACACCCCAATCACATGACTTTCAACAATAGATTTTCTGAAGACTATAATAGCATAATTCATAAGAGGGTTTCTATAGAAAAATGTGAATCAATACAGATATAGAGAATATATTAATCATAGAGCCAAGAAAATGGAGGTTTAGCCTCTCTTATATAAGAATTGAGACAACCTGGCAAGGGTTTCCGGCATTACACAAGTATAAAAGGAAGTACTGCAGAAAATCACGCATTCCACTGCAATTCTATATCTGATATGTCTGAATATTACATGAAATATTTGATCAATACATAAAATGGCCAAAGGCCCTCCCTACTAGCCTCCCAGGAGAGGAAGAGACACCTTCTCCTCAAGCACTAGCACAAAATCAAGGGATTCAATCCCTTTCATTGCTACACCTTTAGAAATGACGTAGTTCTGAAAGAGACTGTGCTGTATATGCAAGGATAATTTTAAGGATGGAAAATTATCTTGAAGTTTAAAAAATTGGCGAACCTCACTAGTCCCTAATATGCAAACTATAAAAATTTTATTGATGTATTTGTAAAATTATTCAAATTTATAATGATATTCTATATATTTTCTATATAATGTTGGCGAATTTTAACGTAAAATAATTTTATATTGTAAAATTTGGGCGAATCGTTTTTATAAAAAAATGGAAATTGGCGAATCTTTTTTCTGGAAAAACCATGGAAAATTAGCCCACCTGCGAATATTAGCCCCTAAAATTTTCCATGTATATGTTGGTGACTGCTTGACCCCAAGTCTGATAGTGGAAATATAGCTCAAAACCTTCCCCTTAGATCCCTTAAACAAGTTGAACCAAGGAAGAGGATGGAATTCCTGCATGAGAATCCCTTGCACTAAACAGTGCTGCAACTACAGCTAAACAGCTGAAGCATGCAAGTAGTCAAAAGACCAAACATAGATGAATACTGAATGCTTTCCTTGTTTCTATCCCTTTCTTCTTATCCTTGGTGAGCCTCCTCACCCCTGACCCCACTCATTAATGAGGTGAATTCCTTGAAAATATTCCTCCTTCAAAACTACGTTGTCCTTACTGGTTTCCCTCCTCTTTTAGTAGCACTGATGACTTGGTCAACTGGATCTAGTTCACCTGCATTGCCTCCTTTCACACCAAGGTGGCTTTATTTTCCCTCCTATTCTGATCCCCTTTCACATTGGGATTTTTTTATTGCTATTCAAGAGATTTAAGGGTTCTCCCTACCCCATTTATTCTTCAAAACTGCAAAATGGAGCAAATATAATATTCCAACTAGCAATGGCTAATTGGGAATATTACAAAATGGAATGGGTGGACAAGAAGAGTGGTGAAACTCAAATGATCAAAGGCATGCATACATATCCCTCACATACCACTTCCACATAGAAAACAAATATGGATTTGCACAGTGGAAGCAAGGACTTCACAGTCCCATCTATCATGCTCATGAGATTGCTGCATGGGACACTATTGTCTAGTGGCAAACCACTTGGGAGGCCACATGATTAATATTTTGTGGAATATGTCTCACAACATGATGCTCCAAGTATAGATCCAGGAGGGATGGGAGCACTGGAAGACAATGATACAATGTTGGGAGTCTTGGGTAGGCTCAAGGAGGAGGGATATCTTCTCCCAATATCATCATCACCCACTCTCATTTCAGATTCTACGCTATGGGAGGAGAATAATTGAAGGAATGGCCCTCTAACATATACCTTTGGCATGGGAGATGTAAAGGAGGAGAGAAACCACATGACAAACATTAGTTGATAAATCATGAGCACTGTCATTGTTGGGGAGTTTAGATCCATATTGGAAATCCCAACTGTTAGTGGATTACTCCAAGGATCTTCACACATGCATGATACTTGATGACCAGCTACATGAAGAGAGCTATTCATTCCAAGAAGGAGTCATCTATCATCATGGTAGGATCTTCTTGTGTAGAGCCTCCAAGCTCAAGGAGAAGTTGCTACAAAGGGCCTATGAAGAGTTCTGTTTTAGCCACACATATTCCATGAAGATCTACAACATCATCATCAGGAGATTTGATTGGGAAGGTTTTGAAGGAGAAATACATCAGTATTTTCAAGAATGCATGAACCATGTAGAGTTGGGATAGCAACATGACTCTATGAAAGAGTTATTTCAACCATCTCTTCCTTCTTTTGAGAGAGGAGAAATATCTATGCGCCACTCCATTTGTACAAGGAATATTGTTGGTAAAAGGACATACTCATGTAAATCATGTTTTATTTTATGATTTTATGAATTATTTTACCATGTATATGCAGGCCATGACTCTAAGGAGGAATATTTCCCCTTATAAACTTCATGGCCAACTTTGGGCCACACAAATTTTTGAACATGGCCACTCCCTTGGAGGACAAAGGGAGATTTTGTTTCATGATGGGTGCATTCCTAAGGCACCAAATATATCTCACAGTTTCAGCCATAATGAGATGACTTGGACAACAAGTAAGTGGTGGGGAAACCACTTACCACATCTTGATCTGATGCAGGCAGGAGATGCACTGTGCTGGTTCCACATGTGGGACTATGACCCACCTCCATATGCACAAATTTATGTTTGTATATATGTAGTTTTTCACCCATAAATTGATGATGTACTTGTACTTTTTATGGGAATGTATGGAGGGATGATGGGAGGTATGTATGTGCCCTATGGGATGGATATTCTCCATGTATCTTATGTTACATGTTTGAGGGAGAACATTGGGCAAACCATGTTTGTTTCATTTGAGATATTGTCTAATTATGGGATGGATTATTTACATCTCATGAGAACTTTGGAGGAGAAATTCATGGAGGGATGGATTGGTGAACACTTAGCTTATGGAGGAAGCTTATCACATGTTGGTGTCACCAATGGAGGAGGAGAAGAGTTGCAACACTCACCTTATCAGTTGCTTGAGGACAAGAAACATTTGGGAGAGGAGGACTGTAATATTCCCAATTAGTCATGAGCTAATTGAAATATTCATTTTTGTTTTCTATCTTTGTTTAAAGAATAAAAGAGCAAAGGAGGTTCATAATACTCCTTAATAAAGAATAAATCAATGCCAAATATGAAAATGACTAAATCTTGGCTGTTAAAACAAGCACCCTTAGGTGTGAAAGGGGCTAGATATTTTGACTGGGTCAACCTTGACCAAATATATAGCGCTGTCATGGAGGAGTGGCCATCAATGAGGCACAAAATAGTTTTAGATGGAGATGGATTGTGTGAAAGAAGTGATCTCATTGAAATTTTTTTAGGGTTTGCAAGCTCTTAACTTATAAAAGGAAGAGGATGACAACATTAGGAGGTTGTTGATGATATGATATTTTTCTGAGTATATGGTCTGTTTAGACATATCTCATTCTCTTGTTGTTTAGCTGAGAATTAATGTTGTTTAGCATTGGGTGTTCCTGGTCGGGAATCCCACCTCTTCCCATTGAGTAGCTCTTAGGAGAGTTTGCATTGTATTGTCCACTATCTGGTTAAAGGACAAGCTTCTTCTTTCAACTAAAATGCAGATCCTGTTGAGGGTTTTGTTGTCTTTGCAAGCTGCAACAAGTGGAGGCTAGATCTTTTAAGATCTAGGCCATTTCAGTGCTCCTTTTCAATGGAGGAGGCTTATATTCCATTGGAATGAGAGTATTGGATGACTTGAGCTTCAGTTTATGATCTTGGCATGTGGCCAACCATATTCTAAAACCTACAATGCAGTTTTACTTCCATATCTGTGTTATTCCTATAGGTGCAGTTGCAGGGTCTTTTGGCATACCATTTGGAGAGTTGGTTTTCAAGTGTTGGGGATCTTCCCTTCACTTTGGAGATCCATTGATGGGGATGATTCTCTTGTTCATACCAGATCAAATCCATTTCCAGATCAGAATATTTCTATAGATCTGCAGACTTAGACCTCAGATCTACAAGTTGTACATGGTGTAATGCTGAAAACCCCAAGGGGATTCTAAAGAAGAGCCTATATAGTGTATGGATCTGTTATAGATATGACTTTTCATGCACTTGTCTGCTCTAGATCTAAAGTGTAATATTCAGCTGTTGTAGCCCAATAAAATAATGCTGTAAAGAAATTTCCAGTCTTTATATATGGTTGCAGCACCACTTTTTGAGGAATTTTTTCTATTGGAGGCTATCATTTCTTGTTATGCATCATATGGGCCACATTATACATCTATTTTGCTGCTGTTATAACAAATGGAAAGTCTCCATATTTTCCTCCAGCTCTATTTAAGATGAAATGCATTATTTTCATTACATTATGCATTCTATTATTGCATTCCCCATTTGGGAATATTACAATTACTGTGTATCAGATGCCCCCTAAAGCATCAAGGCGGAATGGGGAGCGATGGTTGGAATTATTTATGAACCAAGGAAAAGAACTTAGATCACTTCTAGGAAACCTGCCAAATAAAAATATAAAATATATGACATCTCTAGTATGAATATGCCTAACCACATATATCTACACTAGGAACCAAATAACACATGAACCCATGGTGTGGTTGCAACTATCTGTCTAAAGAGGTCATAGAAATAGATCCGTGGCATGGACACGACCATCTGTATAGATAGGATCATGTATAAAATCATGAATACTCAATAACTCCATGAAGCCTAGATAAAATCAGATGTAATCTAGGGTCTTCACCGCGATCTCAATCTACCCAATGTACAAATATAGCCATGTGAATAGATGTGTTGGTGTCGAACATGGTAGAAACCACCTGATTACCGGTCATTGATGAAAATCGTTAACAGTATCGAGAGAAGCCACCAATAATGGTGATGGCCCTCAAGGTACAACAATACAATCTAGAATTGTGAATATGTGATGAAGTCGAACACTTGTAGAATTATTTGATCAAAGGCCAATGATTTGAAGTGTCATCGAACACGAAGAACTTGCCATTAAGGCATGCAAGCTCCAAGGTACTGAAAAGAAGTTCCTAAACCAGCTTCCCTGATAATGAGCTGAAGTCAACAGGAAGTGATTCGTCGAAGGAGGGCCATAATTATTCCCACATCATTGACATGAAACAACATATATCTCAAGATGATAGGAGTGATTTAGGATTGTAACAGAGAAGGTTATATAAGAAGACGATGTTTAACTGTAACAAAAAGGACTTCTCTTGAACATATTGGCAACATGACTCTAGAGTATGCTAATATTTAACTCAAATAGGATCAGAGGTCATGTTCAGAAAATGATAATCGAATGAAAGGAAAATGAATTTCCCAAACCAAGGAAGGCAAAGTGACAAATGAAGGATGTCCCAAACCTGACATAAACTGCAGATGAGTGTCATGTTCAGGAGCGACAAGCTGCCCAAAATACATAAGATGTTCACTTTCAATCTCCCCCCATTATTGCTAACGCGTACCTCTTTATTTTTGATAGCCAACGTGAAGAGGATAAAATATGTTCAACATATAAGTTCATTCTTAGAATGAATACATCCTATAATTTTCATGAGCCCTAGGAAGGAGAAACTCGATCTCGTCATGGTGACAAGTATTTCCTGGTTTAACCTTTAGCGAGTCCGACGAAAGGGTAACTCAGTAACTTTTTCATGTTTAAGGAGTTTGAAAAAGAAACGAAAAAGAAAACTCTATCATGTCCCTTTTTGTAAATCACATCTCGAGTCCAAAAAGGTAGAAGACAATGCTCAAGAGAACCTCTTGACCATTTTCTATCAAGTTATTCATTTTTCGTAAATAGTAAATCTCAACCCGAAAAATGGGTAAACATATATTGAGACTATGTCAATTCATTCACTTTAACGAGTTTGAAATGACAATTACTCAACAATCTTTTCATTTTTTGAGAGTTAGAAAAGAGATGTAAGTTGACTCCAAGGGGGTTCCTTTTTCGTTTATTTTTTACTGAGTCTGAAAAAAATGTAAAATAAAACTCATTTGAACCAGAAATAATCATCATCAGTGTAAATATCATGTTACTGCACAAAAACAACAAACATCACTGATATCGAGGAAAAATAATAAAATAATGTCGAAAATATTTCCAAAAATATATAAAGAGACAAAAAGTAAATTCATTTTCACCATTCTATTTTGAGTAAATTGTGAAAGAGCATTTTACCCCTTTTCCCTTCGATATTTAGATCAGTGGTGCGGTCGATACAGGACACTATTCAACAATCCGTCAGCTACAGGTAAAAGCTCAAACTCTCTTCTTCTTTTTAATTCCATTTTTAAGTAATTTTTCCTAGAAATTTTGTGATTTGGGGGGAGAATTCTGAAATTTTATTTTCGCTGTGACCAGTGTGGATCCAAGCTTCAGATTCACACTGGTCACCCTTTGCTCAAAAGGCGACCACATTTCCAGCGTTGTTTTAAATTTTATAGACACGTTGATTGCGGGGAAGAAATTAAAATAATGATTTCTCCAATTTTCTATGGTTTATTCCCCAAACTACTCTGATGAAATCCCCTAAAATGTCAATTGAACATGTTTTACAGGTGATTTCAGTGAAGATGGTCATGGAATGGAAGGAAAGAGGCCATGAGGTGGAATACCACCAAGCACTCCATGACACAAATTGCATAAATGCATTGCAGAATTGTGGACTGCTAAAATTCTTCCAAACATCAAGGTTAAGAGCTCAAATGGAGCTACTTGAGTATTTGATTGGACTATGGAACATAGATCGCCAAATATTCTTAATTGGAGA
The DNA here is from genome assembly GCA_034641835.2 of Pinus albicaulis. NCBI lineage: Eukaryota > Viridiplantae > Streptophyta > Pinopsida > Pinales > Pinaceae > Pinus > Pinus albicaulis. The sequence goes on along the minus strand of JAXQQM020060809.1, from coordinate 51,519 downwards.
CCAGGAATTGGTGTTCTTCTATCTCTTGCTCTGGTCCACCTGAGGGAAATTGAGATCCTTTGGTTACTGTTGGAACAGGGTCTCCTAAAGCTACAAATTTTGTCCATTTTTGTATATTTTTGGTATTATTTAGTCTAACATAGGGGTTTTGGGGTGGACCAAAGCCCCGAATGCATTGTAATGGGTCAAGGGTAGACCAAGAGTCCGCAAACCGATCTATTTGAAGGCTTATTGACAATATAATCCACAGTATAAAAGAGCTATTATCATGCACAGATCTAGTAAATACCTCTGCATCCACGTGTGTAGAAAATTTTTTCAGCACAAAACACTATAATCGTAGAAATTAATAGATCATAGATACATATACCAGAAACATAGATACTTTCACAGTTCACAACAGTTAAACAGATACTTTCACAACTTTATCATATAACCCAGGTTCGAATTAATCATAACAAACAAATCCAGATAGCATCAGATGTCCAACAGTACCTCGCATATGTATTAATATCAAAATCAACTTACAATCCCAAAATACAGCCTGCTCACACAGCCAGTAGGGTTCGCACATAGTAGGAATGAGGATCTCCGCGCACACAGCCAGCAATATTCCTTACCCAAACAACCCAACAATAGATCTAACAATTCTTTCTTAGCATTAGTCTCAATTCCTTCCTACCTTAAGGCTCAAAACATTCATCTATTATATCGATTTAGCCTATGCATCCAATGGTCCGTAAACCGTGGTTTGCAGAATCTTGGTCTACCCTTGACCCATTACAATGCATTCAGGGCTTTGACCCACCCCAAAACCCTTGCATTAGAATAAATACCAAAAATATACAAAAATGGACAAAATTCGCAGCTTCAGGAGACCCTGTTCCAACAGTCCCCCAACACAATCTTGTGACTCGTCCCGAGTCACTGTGATGGTGGGGTCTCCACTTGCACTTGCAGCAGTATAATCACTTCGGCCAGTGGGGTTAGCACACCTTCACTTTGAACAGTAGCATTTTTCGCAATTTCTACCAACTTCTGTGAACTCGGGCCTTCTGTTGTAGCGGTGACGCTCTCCAGATTCTGGTTTAGCTGCTTAATAGAAACATCAACATCTTGCGAGATCTTGAGCGCTTTGTCAGCCCAAGGCTTTAGACAATCACCGAGAACCTTCTTCTTATGGAGGAGTTCATCAATATAATTTTGGAGGGCATGGCTGGTTTGCAGCCATGCCAAGAACTGAGCAAGAATCAAAGTGGGCATGGTGGCTTCTAACTTCTCGAACGATTCTTCCTTCTGCCGTAGGTCTTGTTTGATTTCTCGCAAGATTGGGTCGCGCTGGACCTTGGTCCATAGTCGCATGGCTGTTTCTGGTAATTGGGCATCTTGAGTGATCTGTCATGTAATCACATTTGTAGCTACGGTAACCAACGTAGCTCGCTGGGCCTGTACCTTCGGAGGTGTCTCTGGCTACAACTTAGCCTGCAAATCTGAAATCTGCTATTCCATATGTGTTTTGACCACCTGAATCTTTGTTTTGGAGGCCTTTAATGCTGTGACCAACCCCTCAATCTTAGCCTAGGGGGTAGATGTGGCTGGGATTTCTTCTATAACATATGCACAAAGTCTGTGAATTAAGTGTTCCAGCTCCGTTTGTTGTGTGGTGGCGAGGGCATAGGTAGCCTGTACCTGGGACACTTCAGCGTTCTTTTCCTCGATTTTCTGCTCGCCACACCGAGATGTTGATGCACTTGTTGGTCCCGATGGTTAATTTCCTGAAACAAGGAGGTGTGGAGAACTTGCAATGCCTCATGTGGCAGCCTGGCTAAATTTAGCTGCACTTCTGCACCGGCTTGGACTTGCATTCCCAGGTCGGGTGGAATTATCACAAGGGCTGTGTAGGGTAAGGAACAGAGGCGACTTTCTGCTGTAACTAGTGTTGCATTATTGGTTGCCGAGGGCGTTTGTACCTAAGTCACACTGGTTTGCAGCATGTCTTTCTTCAGCTGCAGAGCACGGAGCATAGAGATGGAGATGGAGATGGAGACATTGATCACCCAGTTGCATTTTCTAGTCACAAACTCTCTGGTGTAGAATGTAACTATGCCACCATGGAGCGGGAGGGATTGGCCATGGTCTATGCATTACAGAAGTATCGAAACTATCTGTTAGGGGGACACTTCAAAATGTTTATAGATCATTCGGCTTTGAAGTACCTGGTGAATAAGCCTGTGTTGGGGGGGGGGAATCTGCCGATGGCTTCTGCTGTTCCAGGAATACGACTTTGAAATCATTGTCAAGCCAAGGAAGTTGAATGCTGGGCCAAATCACTTGTTCCGAATCGAGAGTGGTGAGGAATCGACCAACCTGGAAGAAGGATTTCCTAACGCGCAACTATTTTATATTAAGGAGTTGATGCGCACTTTGCTAACATAAAATAGTTCTTGACTACTGGCATGGCACCTACGGAGTATTCGGTGCAACAAAAGAAAGAGTTGGTAACCCACGCTGCAGATTTTACCATTGTCACAGGTCATCTATATAAGTTGGGAGTAGATGAGGTGCTGTGCAGGTACGTCCTAGAGCACGAACGACATGCTATCATGGCAGAAGCCCACGATGGGGTAGCAAGAGGTCACTACACAGGGAAAGCAATGGTGCAAAATATTTTACGAGCTGGACCATGGTGGCCTACCCTGCATACTAACTCTCACAATTATTGTAAAGCTTGCAATACATGACAATGAACACGAAGGTCATCACGAAGAGATGAAATGCCTATTGAACCGCAAATGGCCCTATAGGCCTTTGACAAATGGGCTATCGATTTAATGGGACCTATCAACCCACCCGGAAAGAAGACAAGTGTGCGTTACATTATAACTGCCACTAACTATGTAACTCGGTGGGCCAAAGCACAAGTAGTGAAGGATTGCACTGCAGATACTGCTGCGCACTTCATCTTTGAGCAGATTCTAACCAGATTTGGGTGTCCAAAAATCTTGATGAGCCACTAGAGGTACGCACTTTATTAATGAAACAATACAGGCCTTAATAGAAGAATTTCAGATCCATCATGCGAAAAGCACTCCATATCATCCTCAAGCGAACGGAGTGGTTGAAGCATTCAATAAGGTCTTGGAGAAGACACTAACTAAGGTCTATAACGCTAATTGTAGAAAATGGGACGTGTGCATCCTGTCTGTTCTATGGGCTTATCGAACCACCTGTAAGAAGTTGACAGGGAAGACACCATTTAGGATGGTCTATGGCGAGGAGGCCATTATGCCCATGGAATATATTGTTCCTAGCCTGTGCATCACAACATTCACAAATATGGCAGAGCCTGATATCATGGAGGAGCGTGTAATGCAGCTTGTGGCTTTGGAGGACGACCGTTTCACTGCTAACTTCCATCAGCAGGTTCAGAAGGCACGGGATAAGGCATGGAACAATCGACATATTCGTCAAAAGACATTTGTGGACGATGACCTAGTCCTGCTATATGATAGCTAGTTCGCGAAACACCCAGGGAAGTTTTGACAACACTGGCTTGGGCCCTATACAGTTAAGGAAATCATGGATGGCAGAGTTGTTTGGTTAGCTACCCTGCGTGGCGATATGCTACTCGTCTATATCAATAGTAGTCGGCTCAAACCATATTAGATCAAATGAATATATGGCCAGAGTAGCTGTATCAAGTGGGGCATACCCACCATGGAAGGTAAGCACAATAGGTACCATGCTATGCATAGGAGGTAGCTGCATGCTTGGAAGCCTAGGGGGGTACGCTAGAGGCATAGGAATAAAGTCAGAACGCAGCCGGTGCGCTGGTCGCACAAGTGTACACTGAGCGGATAGGAGGTGCGTTGGGAGCGCAGGAGGTACGCTAAAAGTGCAGGGGTGCACTGGCAGTGCAGGTGTGCGCTGAGCACACTAGGGGTGTGAAAAATAGCCATTGTAACAGTCAAATCAGGTAAAAGGAAAAATTTACCATTGGAAGGGGTGGTCGGCTGACATTTAATGAAGCGATTTTGGAAGATTTTTTACCGTTTACATGATGGTAAGTTCTGGAAAAGGTTTAACCGACCGTTGGTTGATTGCAAAGGTTATAAAAGTATAAGAATCAAGCAGAAAAGGGTTCCATGTTTCCTGAGAAGTTTGTACATTATGAAATTGTCCTTGCTAAGTTTTTACTTTGAGGGTTTCTATGCCTACTGCATTCTGTTCATGTTTGAGCATCCAACGCCCTCTGACAGTAGCAATCCCGAGTTTGTTTTTCACACCAGAATGATGACCGAATCCTCAGCACCAGCAACCTCGGCAGAGGAAGAAACCAAGGAAGTGGTGGAGATTGAGTCCGAAGCCGAAGAAGTTATCTCCACGCCAAGCCCAGTCACGAAGAAGGGAAAGGAAAAAGCACAAGGCTCAAGGAAACCCCCAAAACCCGTGTAATGGGCTGGAGGGATGATCCAAGTGGATATTGGTGGTCACCTACCTATTCCACTTGGGGCCTCGCCACTGTATCTTTTAGTTTTTTAGTTTCGACACAACTTACTATTTTTAGCAATTTTTCGGGTCCTGAACTTCCAAAGCCGTTTTGAGGCCCTAAACGACGTTTTTTGGGCATCATTTTTCCGACGAATACGATTCCATTATGGAATATGATTCCATTCTAGAATTTATATTCACAACAACAATTTTATTCCTTGGATAGATATTTCTAACGATGTATCATATGCATCAAACATAGATCGTATGCCGAAGTTACGTCCCCGAGAAGTTGAAACACCAATTTAACCAAACGAGGCCCGTAGTTTTGGCGCTTCATCTCTTAGGGTTATGTTTTTGGATGTTTAGAGTTATCCATTATTTCTCAATAATAAATAGGCCCTCGAGCCTCATTGTAACAAAGTTCGGAGGTTTGTAGCTGCCACATCTCTTCTCAGAGATTTGCTACTAGCACCCTAGCTAGTTTATTTCCATTCTGTTTGTAAGAAAATTTAAGTTCTTTGATATTAATGAAATGAAGTGTTATTTCTGCTACATATTTGTATTTATGGTTCTATGTGTATTCTGTTGCATTCCTGCATAAATCTGGATCAATAGTATAAGAGTGGTCTGCTTTTTCTCAATCCTTCTTTGCATGTCCCCAAGAGGTCAAGGTATAAGGAGTTAGGGCTCGATCTAGTGGAACCTTTGCAAGATCAGCCTCGCAAATCTTGACGAACGCCCATGGGGGATGAAAAGAAAGATGAGGGAGTAGGATATCCTATCAAAATATTGCTCGAGGAGGCCCTCGAAAAATAAAGGAACGCAATGATGGATAACTTTTCCCAGATCCTTCAACGACTGCCCACTAGTGGCGCATCTGCATCCAGCAGCCACTCTGGAGGCGCGACTCCCTTTAAGGTACAAGTAAACTTTACATTCCCGTATTTGAGGGTCAAATAGATGCAGATGACATAGATAGATGGTTGAATATATTAGAAGGATATTTCTCGGTTCATGAAATTTCCGATCGGGAGAAGATTATTTTTGCACTCCTCAAAGCTACCCCCCATGTCAAGGATTGGTGCGAAACCTACTGTGAGAAAAAGGACAAGACAAAAAATTCTCTGTTGTCAGTTGTACCCACTTGGAATTCTTTCCGAGATGCCATCAAGGAACAATACTATCCCGTGGGGAGCTATGAGGACAAGTATGTTAGAAATTACGGCAGAAATAATAAAGAATTTATTGAGAGAAATAAACATAAAAGGCCAGCAACAAATCATAAACATAAACAAAAATGTTTAACCAGGAAAAACCCAAAACTCCAGGGAAAACCCATCCTAATGAAATTTCAGTAAGCATTGACCAAAACCCTAGCCAATCCAGCCAAGTGAGCCTTCACCGCTCACATCCAGGCCTACCTTACAATGAAGTCTCCCAGCCTTTTATAGGCTCCATTACATGCAATACCATGGGATGAAAAATTGTGGGTGCACAATACCATGTGCCCCAAAACCACTACTATTTACCCTAGTCAAAATTGACTCTATCTCGAGTCAATTTTACCTAACAATTCCCCCCTTAAACTTGACTTGGGGTTTCTTGACTAAATCCAACCAAAAATGCTAAGTGAGACAACCTCGCTCACTCTAGCCCTTCCCCCCCTCAAATTTTTACCCAGGGTAATTGTTATCTTGACATCCCTCATATCACCTAGGTCTAACCCATACTTTAATAGTGATTACCCAAGGGTACACATGCCATACCAGGTCTTACAGCAGTATTCCCATTTACATGTAATAAATTAACTCCATTATAATATATATATTTTTTGTTTCATTGTTGCTATTCTTTGTATAATCACCCTCTCAACTTGACAGAATTGGTGCCTGATGCTCTCCTAACATAACGAAATTTGATGGATTCCCTTATCCAAATGTGGTGACTTCATCTCTCTCATGATTTCCTTTGGCATATGCTTCCTCGGATCCAACTGTAAAGCAATTTAAAACTCCTGCAAGAACATCATCCTCATTGTCATTGACGATGATGTCCAACCATTTTCTGCCGCAACAATTAGATCTCTCTTTCACCAACACCGCCTCATCGTAGCGCTCCACCTGTTCACTATGGGTGAGAAAATTCACATGCAGAGGTAGATCTATAACCTCCTATACAAGCCACTCGACTTTCTCCAAGATCCCATCCCCAGTAGACTCGAGGACAACTCCATCTCATTATTGAACATTCCCAACCAAAGGTGTTGCTTTTCTCATAAATTTGTGCACCCTTTGGACCGTTAGGGTGAGGAACCATGCACTAGGCTCCACACACTCCTTCATGCTGTGAGGTCCAAAAAACCGATGCCCACAGTTGCCATTGTTTTCTCCATGATGCGGGTGTGACAATAGCGCTCACATTTTTTTGTCATCAACCTCACGAGCCCAAATCATATTTGTTTCCATAAAAAAGTACGAATGTAGTTATGGGGGCAACCTCTCAACCATACAACCTTTTTTGTTTACCTCGAGCTCCTGGGATCGAAACCCCAGCAACACCCTCGCCATTATTTCTCTTCCCGGTTCCATACCTGGTCCTCACAACAACCAGAGTCCATCCATTTTTGTAAACAAGAACCATGGTGGTTATGATACAACCCATCCACGTACAAAAGGTCACAGGACCCTTCATAGGCTCGAGATTAATGGGGAAAATGAACACAGTGGGAACATTAGTGCAATATTGCTCTTCAATCACCTATTTCAACGAAATCCCATCCTTCTTCCCGTTGATCAATTTCCTGATCACAACCCAAATATGTGTCCTAGTTTTGCCTTTTTTCATCCTTTTCCCATATTGCAATCTTAAATGAAGGAAGCTCAGATGGAACATGAGTTCTATCCTGCAGACTCAGAGTTTTTGCAATGCTCGCACCTTCATTGGTTCGTCGAGACTCCCACTGTAAGCGATAACCGAATTTGCGTTGAAACTCATGGTGGAATCTATGCATTTCACGAGACTGTTGTGCCCCTCCATAACTGCAATGTATCCTCTTTTATTTCATATCTTTTAGCTTGTTGACGCACGATTGATCATAGATTGAGACAAAAAACCAATCGTTGAGAAAACATCGAACATCAGTAGTCATGGCTAGCGGGTTGCAGCCGGATGGATGATAGTACGCTGGAACCCATGAGGAATCTACTAATTCCATTCATTTCAATGGATTCAATTTTTGGTTTCATATAAGCCCATTCCCTGCAAAGAAACCCCCGATGATACAACAATTCAAATTGCAATTCCGAACTACTCACATGCTGCTCTCAGCCAAGGGAATGGAATCAAGGGAAACCTTTGCGAGGATATTTGATTTACTTTCCACATGACTATGTCCATTTTTTTCCAAATGAATAGATCTAATCATATCCAACATATTCATAAGCAGATCTAACTAGTTTTTACGCAGACCCATCCTCCTCTTACATTGATCTATGCATGATCATGTTTAAAAAAGAAATAGAAAACTATAGACACAATAAAAATAATTACACCATTTCTGAATCTTGCTCTGATACCAGTTGTTAGAAATTACGACAGAAATAATAAAGAATTTACTGAGAGAAATAAGCATAAAAGGCCAGCAACAAATCATAAACATAAACAAAAATGTTTAACTAGGAAAAACCCCAAACTCCCGGGAAAACCCATCCTAATGAAATTTCATTAAGCATTGACCAAAACCCTGGCCAATCCAGCCAAGTGAGCCTTCACCGCCCAAATCCAGGCCTAACTTACAATGAAGTCTTCCCAGCCTTTTATAGGCTCCATTACATGCAATACCATGGGCTGAAAAACTGTGGGTGCATAATACCATGTGCCCCAAAACCACTACTATTTACCCTAGTCAACATTGACTCTATCCCAACTCAATTTTACCTAACAATGTACATACAATGGACCATGCTGCGGCAACAAAGGGATCAAGATGTGCATGAACTGACGAATCTGTTCCATACCCTACGCACAAAGTTGGGTATCAAATATTCAGAGAAACATTTGGTGCTAAAGTATCACGGTTGTCTGCACAGATATATTCAGGAGGAAATGGATTTCCTCAACATCTCCTCACTTGGTACGGCATACCGGTATGCTACCAAGCTTGAGCAAAAATTCAAATAGAAGAAGCGAGACTTTGGATCTGAGAATCAAAAGCAAGGGAAAGGTGCCCCCAAACTGCAAACCAAAGGACAAAGCCAAGGCATGGCGACCCAAGAAAACCTACCAAAGCCACAAGCAAAGAACAACACTACGAAGCCAAAGAAGGACATGGGAAAGTGGTGTGAGTTCCATAAGAGCTCCACTCACAACACAAGTGAGTGTCAGGCCAAGCAGTTGCTGGTGGCTGAGATGAGGGCTTCTGAATTAGATGCATGCTCCAACTCTAAATCAAAACCTGACAAGGGGAATGACAAAGGGAAGCAAATTATTTATGCGAAGCCCAACGCCACTGTTGCCACTATGAAGATCTAGAAGGAGGAACCAGAAGATCCAGAGGAGGCAGAGCATCTCTTCCACTCCCAGATGTGGGTAAAGGGTTCCCCACTATGGTTCATTGTCAACAATGGGAGCCAAAGGAACCTCATTTCAGCAGATGCCGTGAAGCAGTTGGGATTTCCGACCATAGCACACCCACAACCATACACCATCGGGTGGTTTCACCAAGGACGGGATCTCCGCGTCAGCCAGTAGTGCTGCCCTCCATATAGCATCAAGCCCTTCATGGATGAGGTATTGTGTGACATTGCTCCTATTGATATTTATAATGTATTATTAGGCCAACCATACTTGTGGAAGCAACATGCTGTGTATGAGTCCCGACCTCGTGCTGTTATTGTTACTTTGGGAAATAAGTTGTATAGGATACCAGAGTTACCACCACCTCCCACTATCTCTTTGGTTACTGAAAAACAATGCAGTAAGCTCATTTCCCAAACTAGGAAATTTTTTTTCCTGATGATCTGCCCCTAGGGAAAGAAGAAGATTATGGCCATGACCTCCAGACATGGCTCCTCTGCACGACAAAAAAAAATGGAAAAGGTTGTGGAGGAGTATGGGGACATCCTCACCTCACCCATAGGGGTGCCTCTACACTGTCAGGTCAAGCACCCCATTGACCTTACCCCAGGTGCGTCGCTACCCAATGGACCGATCTATAGGCGATCTGTTATGGAGAATGATGAAATCAAGAGGCGGATTCAGGAGCTGCTATAGAAAGGTCACATCCGGCCAAGTTCATCGCCCTGTGGGCGATCGTGTTGGTACAGAAGAAGGATGGGACTTGGAGATTATTTATTGAATATCGGGCGTTGAACAAGATCACTGTTTGGAATAGGTACCCGATCCCATGGATTGATGACCTTTTGGACCAACTGAAAGGGCAAAAATATTTCAGCAAGATCGACTTGAAGTCTGGGTATCACTAGGTACCCATCGAACCCTCTGATGTGTGGAATATTTCCTTCAAAGCCAAGGAAGGCCTTTTCGAATGGCTCGTCATGCCTTTTGGGTTGACGAATTCTCCCGCAACCTTCATGAGGTTGATGGATGACATCTTGCTTCCATTCACCAACTCCTTTGTAGTGGTGTACTTGGATGACATTCTGATCTTCAGCCAGACTTGGGAAGAGCACCTCCACCACATCCGAGAAGTCCTCCAAACACTATGACAACACAATTTGTGTGCCAATTTGGAGAAGTGCACTTTTGGCATGACCTAGGTTCAATATCTAGGATATATTATTGATAAAAGGGGGGTGCATGTGGATCCAACCAAGATCCAAGTCATTCAGGACTGGCCGGCCCCGACCACTCTAACAGAGCTTTGCAGCTTTCTGGGTCTTGCTAATTTATACTGCAGGTTCGTGTTGGGATTCTCTCATATCACTTGGCCCTTGAGTCAAGTAACCAAGGGAGCAGCCGCAAGAAAAATTCTTTTGGTTGGAATCTCAACAAAAGGCATTCGTAGAATTGAAACATCGCCTTTGTTTTGCCCCAGTGCTCACATTACCAGACTTGCAACAACCATTTGAGATCGAGACAAATGCCTCTGACTATGCTATTGGGGTAGTTCTTAATCAACAGGGGCATCCAGTGGCATATCACAGTGAGACACTGTCTGACACAGTTCACAAGTATCCAACTTATGACAAAAAAATGTATTCCATTGTGCAGACTTGTCGACAATGGAAGCATTACATTTTGGGGAAGGAAACAATCATCCACACAGACCACCAACCCCTACAGTTCATACATACACAAGGGAAGTTGTAGAAAAATCACTATCAGAAGTGGTCCACATATCTGCAAAAATTTCATTTGAACATCAAGTACAAGAAGGGTAGCACCAATAATGTTTCTGATTGCCTCATCCGACCACCGATCATGGCCATAACCACAGTTCTCAACTCTTGTGGGCATGAGACTTTTTATTGGCCGCTTCTCTACAAGAGCAATCCAGAATTCAGCCACACATACAAGGCACTCTTAGGGGGTATGCAAGTTCCAAATTTTCACCTCCAAGATGCACTGTTATGTCACCTGGGACACATTTGTGTTCCTTAAAGCGAGTGTGCCAAGATGATATGGGAAGTGCACTACAGTCGAGTTGCTGGGAATTTTTGGGTCGAGAAAATAGTGGCAGTACTGCAGAAGTATTTCTATTGGCTGAACCTTCGACAGGATGTTGGGAAGTACATCAGATCCTGCACTGCTTGCGCCATTTCCAAATCGACCATCAAGAAGCAAGGGATCTATACTCTGCTACCTACCCCTAGTCGACCTTGGGAATCCATCTCCATGGATTGCTTGTCAGGCCTTCCTTCTACTAAGCATGGAAATGACTGTGTTTTCGTGGTCATTGAAAGATTCTCAAATATGGCCATTATGGCGGCCTACAAGAAGAATATCACAACAGAAGCCACTGCTAAATTCTGCTTTGTACGAGTGTGGGTTCACTTTGGGATCCCACAATATATCATATCAGATCGCGATAGCAGGTTACTCAGCACATTTTGGTCCAGCCTCTGGTCAATGTTGGACACCAAGCTCACCAAGTCCATAGCTTTCCATCCCTAAACTGATGGCCAGACAGAGGTTGTCAATAGGATGATTGTACACATTCTGCGCATGTACAATTCAAAGCATCCATGCACATGGGATGAGAGCCTCCCCTATGTACAACACAGTTATAACCGGGCTCTCCACAGCTCAACTAGCCATAGCCCCTTTCAGGTGGGCTTGGGATTCCAGCCACTATGTCCCATTGACGTAGCCATGGCATTTGCGGCTACTCCGGCTGATTCGGCTCATGTCCAGTCTGAAGCTGACAAAGCGAACAAATTCATCGAGCGCATTCAGAAAATTCGCTAATAGGTTCATGAAATATTGGATAGAGCCAATGCTAAGCATAAGAAATGACATGATCAACATCGAGTGCCACACAACTTCTAGGTGGGCAACAAAGTGTGGCTACATTTGTAGAAGGAGCGCCTCACTAGACCCCATCGCAAGCTTCACCCGCTTCGATATGGGCCGTACATCATCACTAAGGTTGTAGGGAACAATGCCTTCGAGCTCAGTATTCCACCATTCCTTGGTCTACACCCAATATTCAATGTAGACCGCCTTCATCCCTACTTCCCACCTCTATTGGACACCTCTGACATTGCAGAAGAACTCACACCAAAAGAGTTAAACCCAGACTACATGGAACAGGCCACCACATATTGTATCATGGACATGCAAATCAAGAACACTCGCCAACGAAATATCCAATTGTATCGGGTTGTCAAAGCTGGCCAACTCCTGCACCAAGGCAAGTGGTTCACCAGGGACCAAGTTCAGCAGAAGTTTCCTCATCTCATGGAGGAACTCAACGCAATGGGGACCATTGCTTCCTAAGGGGGGAGGAATGATCCAGGTGGATATTGGTGGCCACTCACCTATTCCACTTGGGGTCCCACCATTGTCTCTTTCAATTTTTCAGTTTCAGCACAACTTACTATTTTTAGCAGTTTTTCAGGTCCTGAACTTTCGAAGCCGCTTTGAGGCCCTAAATGACATTTTTTGGGCATCGTTTTTTTGGCGAATGTGATTCCGTTTTGAAATTGAGATTCACAACAATAGTTGTATTCCTTGGATATATCTTTCTAATGATGTATCATACGCATCAAATGGAGATCGTATGCCAAAGTTACATCCCCGGGAAGTTGAAACACCAATTTACCCAAACGGGGCCCATAGTTTTGGTGCTTCATCTCCTAGGGTTAGGTTTTTGGACGTTTAGAGTTCTCCATTGTTTCTCAATAATAAATAGGCCCTTGAGCCTCATTGTGACACAATTTAGAGGTCTGTAGCCACCACATTTATTCTCAGAGATTCGCTACCAACACCCTAGCTAGTTTATTTCCATTCTGTCTGTAAGCAAATTCAGCTCTTTGATATTAATGAAATAAAGTGTTATTTCCACTGCATCTTTGTATTTATGGTTATATGTGTATTTTTTTCGTTCCTGCATAAATCCAGATCAAGGGAAGCCTCATACTTCCCCGAGAAATGTAAAATCTCTGCGAGCGATGCCCCAGGCGCGTGTTGCTCGGGAAGAGGCCCAGGCCACCGAAAAAATCAATTGGTTACCTCCCTTTGCTCGACCGCGTAGGCCCTTGACACACACACCAAAGAAAATCAATGGTATGATCACCTATCTACAGGTGCCACTGAGCCCGGGAGAGGTCCTCGTTATTGGCAAACCTTTTGGAAGGCTCCATGAGATAAAATTTGATGATCATGACTTGGCCAAATTGGAGGCCTTCCCTGAGTTTGCACCCGAGATATACCTTGAAAGAATACAGGAGGATGATGGAATAAAAATTGTTCCCGTGAGCTGGGTGCGCGGAGTGGCAGGGTCTGAGCTCTTAAACTTGCTCCAGATGCCACATTTCGGCCACTACAATATCACAGACTGTCTGGTGCATCAGTTGCTCGCCCTGGTCCATGATGGGTGTATATGGATCCAGGATCGAATCCATATCGATGTTGCACTCATTCATCGAATCATTGGTCTTCCCATGGAAGGGCCGGACCCTCTATTGCGCGTTGGGAAAAAGTATGAGGGAGAAACTGCTGAATATGTGAGACATAAATACCATGTGGAACGGAACTTTTGGGGCTTCATGATCAAATCCATCAGCAACCCTGCTACACAGTTGGGTACCCTGTTTTTGGCATGTAAGATGATGCAAAAATTCCAGGTGGCCTCTGTACTCGCATATGTAATTCAGTTGGCAGGCTGGTGTGAGAAAGGGGTTTGTTTCAATTGGTCCCAATATTTGTTCAATGAGTTTTTGGTCAATGTCCGCGAATCCCAGGAGCAGGGATGGGCATTTTTCTATTCATGGCTACTACTTCTCATTGCATTGATAGCTTGGGAATAACTTGAGGAATCGTTCCTCCTAGAGCTCACCCCCGACATGTGCGAGGGGGCCCGATATGCGAACTTATGGGACTCTAAGGATGTGAAACGTATCGAGGACAACCAAGTCTTCCGGGTCCTCTTCTAGAGTATCTTGGCAGCAGCCATCAATTCCCAACCAAGTTTGTCTCTAGCAGTGTATGACAAGTACAAGAGCATCGCGGCATTCCAGGTCACCATGCACAACGTCCAAATTAGAGCACGCAAGGATAAAGCTTGGGTTTCGCTCCGATATATGGTTTCGGATATCGCGTAGTTGCTACATGGCTTCTGCAGTGGAAGATTGGGTTCAAATCGAGTGCGATGGGCACCATGGGAGCAAGTGCCACAAAAGTCACCCCCACCACGACCAAAGAAATTGGCAGCTCGAGCAAAGGCCTTGAAAAAGCAAGAAGTGTCGGCTCATAGAAGCACGTGCAACTGAAACCAACCACTGCGAAGGATGCACAACAGAAAAAAACCACCAAGAAGGACGCAGAAGCATAGAATCAGATAGATTCATCGCCAGACCTGGGTAATGAAGGATTGGATGCGGGAGGACCTGAATCCCCCCGAGGCACGAAGTGAACAAGTGATCCTGTCAAAGGGCCACGAAAGAAATAATGCTCTCAATGCACGAAACGTGATGAGACGGTTACCCTGATTGAAGGGGACCTCGAGAAAGTTGTTGACGTGGTCGCTTTGGCCACGGAAGATAGATGGCTAGCCCTAGAAGAACAATAGAAAGCTATGATTGCCATTGTTCCGGCCGATCTCTGTGCTCTGTAGCTGAAGATAGACACACTGTAGACCGGTGTGACTCAGGTACAAACACCCTCAGCAACCAGCAGTGCAACACTAGTTACAGCAGAAAGCCACCTCTGTTCCTTACGTGACGCATCCCTTGTGATACATCCACCCGACCTGGGAATGCAAGTCCAAGCCAGTGTCGAAGTGCAGCTGGATTTAGCCAGGCTTCCACATGAGGCATTGCAGGTTCTCCACACCTCCTTGTTTCAGGAAATTCACCATTGGGACCAATAAGTGCACCAATTGTTGGAAATGTTGTCATTGATGGAAAAGGAGCACAAAGGAGAAGCACCTGAACCAGCAATAAGGAAAAGGAGATGACAAAGGAGGAGCACCTGAAACATTAACCAAGGAAGACGGAAGGCAGAGGTAGCAGAAGCTGATCAGGAGAAGAAACAGAATGACATTAGACAAGAAGAAGAAAGAAACAAGGAGAGAGACAACGAAGCAACTCAGAAACCAACAATAGAGCGAGAGCGGCGGAGAGGTAGCGGGCGGCAAAAACTACGTAAGGAACGCTTGGTGAGAGCAGAGGAAGAAAATGATGAACAAGAGGGAATATACTATGCGTTAATTGTAATATCGATCAGTCAGGGGTAAGCAGAATCATATAAGGTAACAGTGGAAGTGGTGTCTATTAATTAAACTATGTTGAGGAATTGCATAGCAAAGGCAATGGAGGCAGCAAAGAAGCAAACGAAGGAAGCAAAGGAGACAGGCAGAGGCAGAGGAAGCGAATATAGAGGCAGAGGCAAAGTCGTTATCACAGCAGTAGAGACAGAGGCAGAGTGACAAAGCAGCAGAGGTAGAGGGAGCCGTTAAAATTCTGAGAATCGCCCAACCCGGAGGATATATATAATATTCCAAGAATCATTACCCAAGCCGGAGGACAGATATATATATATATATATATATATATATATACAAACCTTATTCCGGGAATTGTATACTCCAGCAACAAAGTATATATTGCGCTTTATTTACAAAGGACTATATATATATATATATATATATATGCATAGGAACAGTAACGGTGGTTTCTGGTATTCATTGCACCACCCTTATATGGAGAGTGGTGTTAGAGGAGTTGGGAGTGATTCCATATGTCTGTCGACACATGGCGAGGTGGACCCATGGAAAACCGCCTCCCACTGTGCGCCATCACGCATTAACCATCAACCAAAGATGACGAGCGATATCGATACAAGCCGTCGATCTGGAGGGAAGCCATCGGACGGTGGTCGCTTGCTATAGATGCACGAATGATAAATGAGGTACGGTGCATGCGTTTGATTGGTCTATCGATCGTAGCCGTGGGGCCAGAACTTCATTATAATTTTATATGGCGGAGATATATGGATATATTACATGGTTTAATATATATATTAAGGTTGCGAGTTAATAAAAGGACGCCGAGTATTGTTGGACTTTGTTATAACATTTCGGTAATTAAAGAACGCCATAATATATGTATTGATATGAAACACATATATATATATATATATATATATATATATATATATATATATATATGTATATATATATATATATATATATATATATATATATATATATATATATATATATATATATATATATATATATATATATATATATATATGGAGTGTTTATGTGGTGGGACCCTCATCTATCGCAACCATCACAAACATCGCGCCATCGCACCATCGCAACATCACAACATTGCGCCATCGCAACATCGCAACATCGCAACATCGTGCCACCGCACCATCGAACCATTGCAATATCGCAATATTGCAACCATCGCAATATCACAATATCGCAGTTGGTTGAAACTGCACAGCAACTATCACAATTAGAAATTTGCGATTGCGATTAATCACATTCAGGTGGGCCCGAAAGGAGTTTGTATATGTTTAAACAGGTTTTATTATATACGCCAAGAATTTATTTAAAGACATATTAAAAGGCAGTCAGTGTAATGAAAGTTGGGTTATATATATATAAAAAGAGCTGTCATAAATATAAAACGATGGTTGCAATGGTATTAAAATATGCCACGTGGTCTGTGGACCCACGGGCCTCGGCTCAAGGTGAAGGGCGATTATTTATATAAAACAATTGCGATATATGTATGTTCCGCTTGCGGAACTCGCCACATTAACAAGACACTTGCTGCATGTGATGGATTGAAATTGCCCAAAAATACAGTCAGCAGTTTCATATATATATAAAAAGTGCTGATATAAATAAAAAGGAATGCAGTTACATAAATACAGAAGTTACGCAGCAACCATAAACAGAAAGGCATACAGAGAAGAGAAAGGGACAAAGAGACAGTCAGAGAAAAGACAAATGCGCAGCAAGCTAAGAGACAAAATGAGTGAGCTGGAGTTCTCATTTGTAATTTGAATGTAAATGTTTTATTTAAATTTATATTGTTGTGATGCATTGGCAAGTCTCCGGAAGAGAGCAAATATCCCACTGTAATATTAAAATAAGCACCTACAGTTACATTTTTCTGAGTAAGCTGAAAAGAGATGAGAAGGCAGAAGGCAAAGAGACATGGCCGTCCGTTTCAAATTCCCAGTAGAATACAAACATCCATGAAGCTATTTTCTATAAAACAGGGTAATATCCAAGGGGAAAGAGTTGATGAAAAAAAAAAGGGGTGAGAGAAGAAGAGAGCGTGCAGCAGAATTGAAGAGAGTTGAAGAAAATAAGAAAGCTACAAGAGGTTAGAGAGAGTGAGTCAAGAGAATGCAAAAATGAAGCAGTGAAGCAGAGAAGAAGGAGGAGCTGAGCAGAGAAGAATGAGAAGCTGACAGAGAATCTGAAAAGATGCAGAGATAATATAGGGCAGATATGAGAATAGATGAACAGCAGAGCAGGTGGAACAGAACAGAGCTGATATCCAAGGTAAATCAGCAAGTGTTTCTCTTTTGAAAGAGTAAGGAAGTTGGAGCTTCCCTATCAAGTTGTAGCTGACTGAGATTGGAGCCTTTTGTAGGTTGGTGCCTGTAGAAAATAGATGGGATTTGGTGCTTCCACATCAAGTTGTAGCTTGATAAAGTGTCAGTTGTAGTTGACTGAGGTTGGAGGCTCCTGTAGGTTGGTGCCTGCAGAAAATTAATGGGAGTTGGAGCTTCCTTGCAAGTTGTAGCTTGCAAAATTGAGGTTGGAGCCTCCTGTAGGTTGGTGCCTGCAGAAAAACAGTGGTGAGAGGGAGTTGGAGCTTGCCTTTGCATCACAACAATAATAAGATGTGGTTTTCTCCCTTCATGGGTTTCCACTTATATCTGGTGTCTCTGTGCATGATGTCTATGTGTTGATGTGGTTTATCTAATCTGCTTAATACTTGTTTCTCACATATTAAGACTGTTGTTACATAACAAATTTGTTTGATACTTGCTGCTCACTAATAAAGATTGCTCACATATTAAGTTGATCATGAAGTAAAGGTGTAAATAAGTTTTAAGAGAAAAGTTTTAAAAGTCCATGTATGTGTTAAACTGATTCACCCCCCCCCCTCTCAGTTTAACTAAGGGTTCAACACCAACGGCCCGATGTGGCTGAGCAGACAATCGAGGAAAAGAATGTTGAAGTGTCTGAGGTATAGGATGCCTATACCCTCACCACCACACATCAAACAGAGCTGGAACACTTAATTCACAGACTCTATGCAGATGTTACAGAAGAAATCCCAACCACAGCCACCCCCCAGGCTAATATTGAGGGGTTGGTCGCAGCATTAAAGGCCTCCAGGATGGAGATTCAGGTGGTCAAAACACATATGGAACAACAGATCATAGATTTGTAGGCTAAGTTGCAGCTAGAGACACCGCCAGAGGTACGAGCCCAACAAGCTGCACTGGTTACCACAACTACAAATGTGATTACAGGACAGATCACTCAAGGTGCCCAATTACTAGAAACAACCATGCAGTTATGGACAAAGGTCCAGTGCGACTTGATCCTGTGAGAAATCAACCAGGACCTTCGGCAAAAGGAAGAACCATTCGAGAAGTTAGAAGCCACCATGCCCACTTTGATTCCTGCTCAGCGCTTGGAATGACTGCGAACCAACCACGCCCTCCAAAATGATATTGATGAGCTCCGCCATAAGAATAAGGTTCTTGGTGACCGCCTGAAGCCTTGGGTTGATGAAGCGCTCAAGCTCTCGCAAGATGTTGATGTTGCTGTTAAGCAGCTAAACCAGACTCTAGAGAGCGTCACCGCTGCAATAGAAGGCTTCGCAAAATGTTGCTACTCAGAGTGAAGGTGTACTACCTTCACTGGCCGAAGCAATTAGACTGCTGCAAGCGCAGGTGGAGACCCCACCATCATAGTGACTCGGTACGAGTCACAAGATTGTGTTGGGGGACTGTTGGAACAAGGTCTCCTAAAGCTGCGAATTTTGTCCATTTTTGTATATTTTTGGTATTATTTAGTCTAACGCAGGGGTTTTGGGGTGGGTCAAAGCCCCGAATGCATTGTAATGGGTCAAGGGTAGACCAAGAGTCTGCAAACCATGGTTTGCAGACCATTGGATGCGTAGGCTAAATCGATATAAATAGATGAACGTTTTGAGCCTTATGTTAGTATGAATCTTAATTGCAAGTGTACGAAAAAATACCACTTTAGCTGTGCATAACAAACAACCCTAACAGCAAAGATGGCTGCCAATATCTTCAGATCTGCAATTAGTTGATCAAGATAAATGCTGCAAAAATCTAGATCTATGCATCAAAAGACATTAAGCAGTAAATAAAACAAGATTTACTCCATGCATCCAATAGACAAGACAAGAATATGTTGAATGAATTTTGTATTAATGGCACCTGGGAGGAAAACACAGAAGGGTGTTACCAGTTCTCCTTAATGGGATGGGTTCTTGTAAGTCCTCAGCACTTCAGATCTAAAATTCCTCTCTCTTGATGGTGTAGAAACCCAGACAAAAATGGAACTCAAAGAATGCAAGCCAAAGGATAAAAAAAATATGACATTGATGGTGGATCTAGTGAGAGGTTGAGACCAAAGGTATAGATCCAAAGTGATCTTTAGGCAACAAAAGGTGATGAATGAATGGAAAAACCCTTCTATTTATAACAAAATATTGAGTTAGTCTAGATATTGGTGCATAATTAAAATATTATTAACCAAATCAAGATCCAAATTTTATGGAATATTTATTATTTTTGTTGGAGGGAAAAGGAATTTGACTTGGGTCAAATCCCTTTATATGTAAATAATAAATAAATAAGTGATTTATTTATCATTTTAAGGATGTGGATGAGTAATAATTAAATAAATAATGATTTATTTAACTATTTATGAGTGATTTAGTCAAATTTGACAAGGAATATTATTTAAATAAGGTTTAAATAATTATTCCTAGAAAATAATAAGATAAATAATAATTTATCTAATTAATTTTCCTGTTTTGGGTTAAATATGACCAGGAATATTAATTAACTTTCTTTTTAACTAGTTATTCCTTGAGGAAAATCAAACAAATGTGGATTTGTTTAATATTTCCTCATGGAGTTTCCTGTTTAGACCATAAACAACTTAATAAAGGTGTTTTACTAAGTTATTTTTCATAGTGAAAGAAATTTTACTTAGGGTAAAATTGGTCTTACATGGTGTAATTAGGTCCATCAAATAGTAACAAGTTAGATGACCAAAAAATGATGTAACACCTTAAGGTAGGAAGAAATTGAGACTAATTCTAAGCACTATTGTTAGATCTATTGTTGGGTTATTTGGGTAAAGAATCCTGCTGGCTGTGTGCATGGAGATCCTCAGTCCTGCTGTGTGCGGACCCTGCTGGCTGTGTGCGCAGGCGGTATTTTGGGATTGTAAGTTGATTTTGATATTAATACATATGTGAGGTACTGTTAGACATTTGATGCTATTTGGATCTGTTTGTTATGATTAATGTGAACCTGGGTTATATGATTAGGTTGCAAAAGCATTTGTTTAACTGCTATGAATTGTGAAAGTATCTATGTTTCTGGTATATGTATCTATGATCTGTTAATTGTTGCGATTATAGTGTTCTATGCTAATAATTGGTTTTACACATGTGGATGCGGAAGTATTTACTAGATATGTGCATGATAATAGCTCTGTTATATTATGGATTATATTGTCAATAAGCCTGTTAATAGATCGGTTTAGTGCGAACTCGATAGGTTGGGAACGCAGACCTGCCTGACTTACCTACTCTCTCTCAGGGTGCGGAAACCTAGTTCCAGCACCCTCCCATACTCCTTCAAGTGAGACTTTTGCCTGCGCAAGCAGGTCACTATCGAAAGGGCCAATAGTATAGGGGTTTGTTGGCAAACATTAACCTCCGAACCTTGGTCAGGACCCCTCAAGCCAATAGTTACTTTCTCTACTTTTTTTTTTTGCGTCCGTGCATGTGTTTTGAAAATGACCAGTTTTCCTACATATCCTGCAGCTAAATGCAGTGTTTTTTTTCATAATCTAGATGTTGCATCCATTTTCGTTGATTATGTATCGGGTGAATGATTTCCGGAAGCCCCTTACTGAGATCCACTTCCACACATATTCGTGCAAAAGTGAAGATTTTATCCTCCAATAGTTAGATGTCTATTTTGATGTATCTCCTGATGCTATTCCCAATGCCTTATAATACACATTCATTCCAAAAATGAAGCGGGAGATTATACAACTGGACCCAGACTGGAATTCTGGTTATATTCATCATGTTTGCGTCAAAATTTGGGAGCCAAGGTGTGATGAAGAGTCCGATAGAGCCCTAGAACCATGGTCCCGCCCTAAGAATGATATCTCTAGCTTCTTGTGAAGGAAACCTGACTATAAAATATCCCTTAGAATAGAGATGGATGACACAGTCCATTGTCTAGTTAGTAAATATGCAATGGAAAAGCTCCATTGGTTTTGGCTAGTAGCAGTTAAATCTGCATATTATTTCCTGTGATTCAAAAGTGGAGCGATGTTCATCGATCTCTGGTGCACCAATTTTTAGTTCTGGCACACAATTCGATTGCTCCACAATGTATGTTTTGGGAGTAATCTCAGTCAGTTCAGAAGGTGTTGCTGCTTTGCTTTTTCCCTGTAAAATGTTCCTGTATGAGAGACCATTTGCGGATTTGGTTTTGGAGTTGTTGGATAGCCTCTTAGGTCCGTGAGCTATGTTCTATTCAAATATAGTAGATGTGTTTGCTCCTGTAGCACTACCTTTGAGTCTTAAATTTAGAATGATGGAGGAGTTCCTTTGGATGTGGTAGTATTTTAGTTGAGATTCTCCCTATAGTAATTTCCCTAAAAAAATCAGACTTTGTTTTGTAGCTGGGATGCCTGTAGAAGATTGAATCTTTTTCTTCATTTTTGTAACCAAATCGGAATCCTGTGCCCAAAAACTTTTGGATTTCCCATCTAAATTTTTAACAAAAATCTGAAATTGGACCTCAAAAACATAGACCCATCCTCTTCTATCCGCGTTGGAATTTTTTGTGCCTAACCCCCGGGGATAGACACCTCCAACAGAGCTGTCTCGAGGTCTAGAGGCCTCAGAGCCATCACACAGGGGAGTCGCATGGGTGGGTATGTCCCTGTTCCACCACCACAAGCTATGCCACATAGAACAAATATGCAGTTCTATCTCCCAAGCTACCCACACAGCTAACAGAGGAGCCCATCCCTTAGGTATCCAGAAATTACAAGTAAAAACAGAGCGAATAATGAAATAATTAGAGCTTAGGGGTAGAAGTAACCATTTTTAGAATGCCCTTTGGATCTAGTTGGACCAACGCATCAATAAGGGAACCCATTCACTTATTTCTCCGTGCCTTGATTGCGATCTATGTAGAGGGCCTGCATAAAGTCTGCGGCAGTATTCGAGAGCATCCTCTACCAATCTACCCCTACCATCCAACGAAATACCCTTGGTTTTATCCACTGTTTTCCCTTCTTGATCTCCTATCCATGTGTGTGAACCCCCAGTTCTCTTTGAAACCTTACGCTGATATGGATCTACCAGCAAGGTCTAGGTCTCCTAGTCGAAGGGGGGAAAATAGGGCCTGGTATCTACATCCCTGAGGCCTGAAAGCCCTATGCTTAAATCCTCATGAAATGTCAGGTTAGGTGCAAGGAATGTGCTTCGATGACTCTTATTTCCGAGCTTCTTGATGGTTGTTAGCTTCTTTTGATATAGATCGCAACCTTGGATAACCGCCACTGCGCAACCTGAGCTCCTGGACGAGCTAACCCTAACACTGCTCTCTGCCACCATCGCTCCTCCTTGATATTTTTATGTAACACACTTGACATACTTGATATATATATATATATATATATATATGCATATGCATGTTTCTACGACTACTTAAATGTTCGTTTATCATAATGTTATATTTGTTTTTTACATGTTGCGCAGATGTCTATCAAATACATGATTTGCTAATGTATCTGTTAAAGTGTTTAAATGTCTTGGAATACGTTGATATGTAATAAAATCAAAATTTCTTTCCAATAATTGAACACGCAAATACATACACAAAATTTGAGGATTTCACACTGAATAATGGCCATTTAACTGTAACACAATGATTTTTGAGTCTAATTTAACAACTAAATCTCTAATCCCAAGATCAATTACATCTGATAATAGCTTGATAACCACACTATATCCAACAATATTTTTAGTTGTTCGACCCAAACAAATACCTTGCAAAATAATCAGCTCGCCATTAGGGGAAAAGACTGCCCATGTTGTGGAAGATAAGTTCTGTGTGCTACGGCAAGTGCCATCAACAAAACCGACTTAACGATTTGAATACATCTGCAAACCAAGTGGAACACAAGGTAAGCAAATGAAACATGTCCACAAAGCAAACAATCACACCAAAATATCCAAACAAATAACACTAATGAATAAAACACTAATGTACAAAGCATCACACTTATGATCAAGTTTAATACTTCTTTAGATAGAGCCCATTCTGGGGCCCAACCAATTGATTACCTTCATAATTTTCTAGCTCATAAGCACCATTTCCCAATATGCACTGAAATATATAGGGCCCATTCCACATCGGCTTGAGCTTCCCAACTCCCAATTTATCATGGGCTTGGTCGTAAATCATGACCAAGTCACCTTAAGAGAAAATGAGAGGATTGACAGATTTGTCATAATGAACCTTAACTCATCTTTTTTGTGCTTTAATAACTAAAGAATCAAGTCTTCAGGTCTCATCGAGACACTCGAGATAAGGAAAATGTTTCTCTTCTGGTGAAGTGCCAGGGAGTACTTTGATGGCTAGCTTCAGAGAAGGAATTTCACACTCAATTGGGAGTGTGGCTTCTAGACCATACACCAATTGAAATGGCATAAATCCAGTATCAATCTTAGCAAAATTTTGGTAAGCCCACAGAGATGAGAAAAGCATGAGGTGCCAATCTTGTTTGTGTTTACTAATGATTCATTGAAGCATGGTTACCAAGACTTTGTTAAAAAATTCAACTTGACCACGGGCCTTTGGATAATAAATTGTGGAGCTATCATGACATAGCCCCAATTGAGCAACAAGATTTGTCATCATATGATTTTGAAAATGAGAGCCATGATCAGTGACAATCACTATCGGGACACCAAATTGAGCTATGACGTGATTAAACAGGAATTGCGCCACAATTTGACCTTCATTATTGTATGTAGGCATCGCTTCAGCCCATTTATTGAAATAATCGAAGAAAATGATAATATAACCATTCCCTTCGTCTGAGCGAGGGTTACAGGTCATGAAATCTATTCCCCCTTTTGAAAATGGCTTGACGGTCACAACTGGGTACAAGGCTGAGGGTGGGGCATGCTCTTTCTGAGAATAGAATTGGAAGTCATGGCATTTTCGGACTGTAAGAATGCAATATTTAAAGATAGACGACCAAAAATATCCTGCGCGAAGGAATTTTTGAGTGGTAGTGTAACCGGACATGTGATCACCACAGGCCCTAGAGTGGCAGTCATTGAGAACTTTCTCAGCTTCCTCGAGAGTCAAACATCAACGAAGGACATAGTAAACACTAGTATGATACAAAGTGTCTCCAATGATACAATAGGGTTGGGATTAGTAACGAATCTTTTGTCACTCAGAGTGCGATAACTTTGGTCAAAAAATTTGGGTCTAGAGATAAATGATGATGTCTCCATACCATGGATCAAGAGTACTGATGAGAAAGATTGATTCATTAGGAATTGAGTCATCGAAAGGAGTGGGATCAACCGTGGTGGAAAGGTCACAGATCAACTCAGTAAAGACAATGGATTTCTTAGACTTAGCGACAGTCAACTCTAAGTCAAACTTTTGAAGGATTAAAAAACATTTCGAGTACTTTCCCCCAAGAAATTGACGTGTGAGAATGTAATTCATGGGGTCACAATCATAAATCACCGAAGTTTTATGCAGGAGAATGTAATGACGAAAATGCTAAACATCATGGACATCAACCAATGCGAGTTTATCTACATGAGCATAATGTGTCTCGACATCTAAGAGATTTCAGCTCAAGTAGTAAACTACATGCTCTTGACCATCATCACCATCTTGAACCAACACCATGCCAATGGTGTTTTCTACGAAGGCCAAATACAGGAAGTAATCACAGTGATAGTTGGGAGGATGCAGTAGGGGAGCATTGACGAGGGCTCGTTTCAAAGCATCGAAAGAGCTTTGAGACATTTCCTCCCAAATGAATGGGATTAAATTTTTCAATAAGCGACTAAAACCTTTTGCAAGCTTAGCGTAATTCGAAAAGAAGCGACAAAGAAAGTTGGCTTCCCCCTGCAAGCTTTGCAGTTGATGAAGAGAAGAGGGAGGAGGCAAATTGATGATTTCCTTGACTTTAAGAGGATCCATTAGAATGCCTTCCTTAGACACCATGAAACCCAAGAGTCGACCGAATTCGACGCATAAGACACATTTATGAGGATTCAACCTAATATTATAGTGTCGAAAACAAAGAAAGATGGCTCGTAGGTGTCCCAGGTGATCTCGACGCTTTTCGGAATGAGCAGGAAGGTCGTTGAGGTATGGTTGAACTATGCATTTGATGTCATGAAAACCATATGACATAGCTCATTAGAAGGTCAACTTCCTGATCATAAAGTAAGACTAGGTCACCCTTTGAGAAGATTCAAGGCTAGACATGTTGGTCGTATTGTGCCTTTTTATGTCTCTTATTCACTTCATTGGCCAATGTGGCTTCACGATGTGTTTCATCAAGATGGATGAGGTTAAAAAGTCGCGCTTCTTCAGAAGAGGTGTTTGGTAACAAGTCAATGACGAGTTTTAACTACAGTATTTCACATTGGATAGGAAAGCTAGCTTCTAGACCATACACCAATTGAAAGGGGATAAATCTGGTTTCATTTCTCACTGAGGTTCGGTATGCCCACAAACCCAAGTACATGATCAAATGCCAATTTCGTTTATAAACTCCTATCATTCGTTGAAGCATCCGTTTAAAAATCTTGTTAATAGCCTCAATTTGTCCATTGGATTGTGGATAATAAGGAGTAGAACTATCATGTGACATTCCTAATTTTGCAGTCAATTCATATATCATGTGATTGCGAAAATGCTTGCCATGATATTTTACTATAGCCTATGGAACACCAAACTATCAGATGACATTATTGAAAAATAATAATGCAGCTGTTTCACCTATGTTATTGAATGTAGGCATTGCTTCGGCCCACTTGGTAAAGTAGTATACTGCAAAAATAATATAACCATGCCCCCTAGACGAATGAGGGTTGCAAATCATGAAGTCAATGCCCCATTTTGAGCAGCTGGGGCTTGAGGATTGAATGTCAATTTATGAATGAATCCCTTTGGTGGCTTTATTGTTAACTCAGGAATAGCAGTTGGCAGAATCTATTCTGTGGAAGGATTCATGGTTGAGGTAGTAGGTTGATGAGTAGCCTAAATACCATATTCTTTATTTCGTGTTGAAAAAAAAACATCAGTTCTTGGCTTCGTGATAGATAGCATAAGCGCTTGGGAACTAGAATCTCGATCTGTAGCAACCTTATTTGTGTCTATATTCAGAAATGGATCTGTCAACACAATGGATGCATACAAGGTCTTAAGAAATTTTGAGACTTCGACACAGTGAGGACAATCTCGAACAAAGTGCTCCTCATTACATATTATGCAAGGGAAATGAGGTTTCTGATTGTTTCTAGTTTTTTGATCAGATGATCGTTCTTGCGGGGTTGAATTTTTCTTTTTCTTCGATTTCCCATTTTTCTTACTTCCAGGTTTCTTGTCACTTTGTCCTTTGTTAGATGACATGAAATGAATTTTAGAAAAAAGGTGTAGGATCAGATGCAATAGAGTGATGTGTGTTTGAAGTACTTATCTTACTGTCACTAGAATGAGAGTCATTAGATGGAGGAGGAACAATAAAATTAGATTGCGGGGCATTGGGAATTTTGTCATAGAGCGTGCAAGACTGAGTATAAATCAAATCTAAGTTCTGGGCATGACAAATAACCTTCTCTTCAGTGAAGACGCCACCTTTAGCCACATTGTCAGTGATAGATGGAAACAAGGACTTAATGAACCACTCAGTAGGAAGCTGATCAGGAACAAATGTCTTGACCATTCTACGACGACGACGCCACTCATGAATATGATCAGAAATGTGAGTAGCATTAGCCTATTTAAAATTGGTCAAGTGTTCCATTCCAATTTCATATCTTATGGGTAACTGGAAGTGGGCCAGAAAGGTAGTAGCTAAGACAGTGAAGTTATCAAATGAAGCTCGTGGTAACTCAATGTACCACTTCGCCACCGGACTAGTGAGCGTACACTGGAAAAGACGTAGTCGAACGGAGTCATCATTTAAGGAATTGGATGAACACCACAAATGATAAGTCATAACATGCGTTGACAGGTTTTCTCCAGGGTTTCCATTGAACTTAGGAATATCTGAGAATAAATTATGTGGTATCATCGGCCACCAAGGAGCATAGCTGATTGGATCATTGGTAAGCCAATTTAAATCAAGTAATTCTAAAGTTGCAACAAAGGGAAACTATTGATTTAAGTCAGGTTGAGCATAGCCAGGGTATAATGGAAATGCTTGGGAAACATGCCTTTGAGCACTAGCATAAGGAATTTGTTGCTAGTAACCCAGATCATGGGTTGTTTTGATAAGCAAACACTTGAGGATTCTGTTGACCAAAACCTGGGTAAGTTACTTGTTGTTGGAATTATTGTTGTAGCATTTGTACTTGTGGCTACCAAGGCATTTGTCCACCAATATTATAGCCAAAAATAGAATATCTTGGACCTTGTTGTGAATAAGTAAAACCCAGTTGAGCCTGCAACATCCCATAATAGGGTAATCCAGCTTGTGAATAAATAATTTCAGATAATGGTGGTTGTTGTAAACCAGCTGAAGGAGTTGGATTATGAGGGCCAAATACTTGAGGGTATTGGGTTGAAGGACTCGCCTGAGATGGTTGAGGTACAAAAATTTGAGCCTGTAACAAGGGTAAGGATATATTAACAAGTGGAGTAGATGTGGGTGCAACAGGTTGAACCGGTTGATATGAATGCACAACTGTTTGTGGTTGAACAGGAAAAATAGGTTGCCACTAACAAACAATCATTTCAACATTAGGATTAACATATAATGACACATTACTGTCAAAATGGGTGACCATAGGTTGCCCCCCAGAATGAGGAGTGTAATAATATGGAATATATTGTTCTCCAAATGCTCGAAGTCTAGTTGAAATTGTATTGGATGGAATATTCCTAGATGGACCATCTTGATCTTGCCTTGAGATTGATTAGAGATGTACCATATAAAATACCAGATGATGAGATTGGTGAAGTCCATGGGTTGGAGGATCCACCAGAGAAGGTTCCAAATAAATATTGGTAACCAGGTGGGACGGAAGGGCCACCATATAGATGTGACTTTGGTGATGTGGTGAACATTGACCAGGTAGCAACAGTATATGTTGTCGCAACTGTAATATATGGTACAACCAAAGATGTTGACTCAACCGTGTTCATACGACCCAATGTATACCCTACAGGATCTCGGGGAACTCAAATTGACACAAGATTAAAGAAATCAGTATGAGGTGATTAAGGAAAAGAATCGTAAAGATAAAGCTCCTCCCCAAAATGAGTTGGAGTTGAAGGTATTTCATCTTGTGGTATTTATTCAATTGAAATCAAACCACATGGAAGGATTTCGCCGTCAGGCCCGAGATATATTTCAGGTGGCTGATTGTGGGATATGGGAGACTCAATGGCTACAATCAATTGTGGAGTGACCGATACAAGAACAACTTTCGGTTGTTCGAATTCGGGATCTAGATGTTCTGGTAAAAGAATGACATGATTCGGATCAACTTCCAGTTGAACAACATTGGGTTCGGGAGGTATGGTCTCATTGATTGGATGGATCGTGACCACAGGTAGCTATGAGGACTCCGTCTCGACAATAGTATATGAACCACGATTTTTAGAAACAACTCGATATGACTATGGTATATGTGAGGATGATGTCTCACCAGAGGCACTGATAGTACTAGTTTCGGTAGAACGATGTCGTCTTTGCCGACCAGAAATGGCTTCTGGTGGGAAATGTGGCTTAAGTGCTATTCTTTGTGAATGACAGGGAAAGGGATGTTCTTTTTCCATGATGACTGATTGATTTTATGATAGAAACAAGTAAACAAAATAAAGGGGTAATTCTAGGATAAAGGTTTACAAAGTAATTGTGAACTGGAGAATACCTCCTGGCGAACCAAGAAGTACGAGTAGACAATCTCCCCGAATGCTGTGTTCAGTGTATCACAAGTTACAATGTGGCCGAATCAGTTACTTATGGATTGATAGAAACCTAAATTTGTCCTCCCAAATATAACTGAAGGTACGTGGAGGCCCAAGTCTGTATTAGTGCTATCTAATGCGAAACCGCACAGTGAGAACACCCCTTATACTTTTCGTACTAGAACACCGCCCTATATACCCGAAGGTACATGCATGAGCTCCAATATAATTACGTACATGGAGTAAGGTATCACACTCAGAATGTATCATAGACAATTAAGTGACAACTGTTATGTTTAACAATGCTGGAACACATCTCTAGCCTAGACCTTGTAAAATTTATCGTTAATGTTCCAAGGCTTTCTTATATTGATTGATGTAAATTTTATGTTGACCTTGTTTAAAAGTTTTTCTTTTAAGTTCACCACGTGATGTAATGGAAATTCCTAAAAATTCAAAGTAAATGATAAGAAAACTTTTCAATTTAGGTTTTTCAATGAAAATCCTAGCTACTAAGGGAAAGAGCAATCCGTTTTTGAGAACACAACAAGAAGCACAAACTAAATGCAATTTTCCTAACTTGTTCCTAAGCAACACACACAATTCACTATATTCACATGCATGTTTTTCTTTTCAAATCCCTTTAATGTGAATGAAAGAAAGGAAACTATATGCACAAATCAATCAAACAAGTGTTTTCTTATGAGAAACGAGGAATGAAACAAAGAGAATTGATCTAATGCAGAAATGAAATACTTTGAATTTGATTTTCCAATGATAAAGAAAAACACTAATGAAACATTAAACAAATTACTTTTCAAAGGAGGAAGAACATGAAAGTTTTCTGGTCTCTAAGAGGTATCATACATCTGAGAATACAACAAACAAGTGGCTGAAACTGAAAGCAATGACACATTTTGATGGAATTTAGTTGGTTGAGGGGGAAACATAGTCTTTAAGGGGAGAAAATGCATTGCAGAGCACCCATGAGTGGGAGACATTGCAATGCAGTGCACTATGTCTTGACCAACAATGCGTTGGGTACAGCTAAGATTGAAAAATCAAGCAGCTAGAAACACTTCCAATGCAATTTGTTCATTCAAATGACTAATAACATAAAGTAGATACTAGTGACGAAGATTAATAGAGGAGAAAACACCAAGAATGATAGGATACTCCCCAGCAGAGTTTCCAATTTGTTATACATAATTGTTATCTACGGATAAACCAAATTCCCCAAGTGTGGTGTTTATTGCTTAGAACAATGGAGGAAATAATAACTATTATTTTCTCTAAAACAAGTAGATATACAGAATTGGAAAGGAACTTACTTGTGATTATTTCGCTTCTCCTTCTCCTTTTGTTGCCGTTTCCATCACTCTTAATCCAAATCAAATCGCTAGATTGATTCCTGCAAACAAAAACAGAGAACAA
Source organism: Pinus albicaulis (assembly GCA_034641835.2). Classification (NCBI taxonomy): domain Eukaryota; kingdom Viridiplantae; phylum Streptophyta; class Pinopsida; order Pinales; family Pinaceae; genus Pinus; species Pinus albicaulis. The sequence goes on along the minus strand of JAXQQM020060809.1, from coordinate 20,442 downwards.
CAAACAACATACCATATATAGATATCTACTTATGTTACTAAAATAAAATAGATTAGATATGAAATACGTACATCATTCAAGAATATATTGCACAAGAAATAGAGACATATGTATGGGAAAATGAACAAAAATATTTATTAAAGAGTAGAAGGAGGAGATTACAACCAATGGATCGGTTTGTTGTCAACCTACCCCAGCTTCATTCCAACTTCATCACATCCAACATTATCCCAGCAACATATTAGTACTTTCATTCTCTTATCAAATGAGAATCCAACAACATAACTTTGCATAAAATTCTTCCTCCCCTGGCACTAGGATGGGTGCTCAATTTATAGGGAAACTGATGGTAGTTTCTCAATGAATGAATTTATAATAATAGTTAAGACATGTTTCCAAGTTCAAAGGTGTTAGATGGACACTTGGATTTGAAGTTTGACACATATGAACTCTTATAGAAGGCATTGGCCATGTGGATATTCCTGGAACAATGATAATTCCGCTCCCAGATGACCAACACACCCTTGAGTGTTGGGAAGTGCACTGCAGTGCACCCTTGCATGGAGGATTTGGCACTCTTCGCAATTAGTCCCTTATAGATGAGCGTTGGTGAGTCAATAGGTCATATAACATATGCTTCAAACCTTGGAAATATCACAATAGAATCCATGAATGAAATGTTCTTCACTTAGGGCATATAGAAACTAAAATTAAAGGTGATGATAGACCCTATTTCATTGGTTCTAGTGATGATGTCCAGTTTGACCAGGTCTTAGAGGATGATGCCAAAATTGACCTATAACAGCTGCCCCCTAAAGCATGAAGTCAAAATAATAATAGTATCTGTATGAGATGCTTTATGATGTGATGAGTAGGAACTGAAGCGGAAGGTGACCTGCATCAATCTTACAATACATTACATCATGATATATTTCATTTTGATCATGAATTGTTGAGGGAGGAATTCCCATGCCGAGCACATAAACTATCTAATAACATGTACATAGTTCAGAAACTTATCTACATTGGAATGTTGCCCAATACAGACATTCCTATAGATATATTCCCATGTTTGGATGACGATCTATATGTAAAGTCATCATACAGATGATTTTTACAACAATCTTGAAATCACAACTCGGATGGATGAAACTAGATCCAAGGTCTTCTGATCTCATTCACTTGATCGTTCAGGTACAAGTATAACCGTGTGAATATATGATTTGTAGTCGAACATGGGAAGACATCATTTGATTACCATCCAATGATGTGAGCTATTAACAGATGCGAGAGAACCACCATTGATTTTAATGGCTCTCAAGGTAATGCAATACAGTTTGCAAGGCGTCAATAGATGATTTGATGTCAAACGCAAAACAAAATATTTTGGTCAAATTTCTGGAAGCAAGAAACTTGTTGATGATGTAACAAGCCTCGGGGTACTGGAAGATGCTTCTAAGTAAACTTCCTGGATAATGAGATGATGTCGACAGGAAGAAACTTTATCGCGAAACGGGAGTTACTGATTTCAAAGACAAAAAGTGACTTGATATAGCAATGTTCAGGGATGACTGTCATGAAAATGAAGGTTTATGAGTATTGGAGAAGGATGAGGATTTTACTAGATGACTTCTCTTGAACATATCGACGACATTGAGATGAGTTGGCAACATTTACCCAAAACCTAAGTGAAGGTATAAGGAACCATAGGTATGAATGAATCGTCAAGAAGATTGCCCAACCCAAAAGTCACAATGATGGAGTGAAAGTGTCATGTTCAAGAGCGACCTGCTACCATAAAGTGTTCTGTTCTTTTTCCCAAATTTTCCTTGGTCATTTGTCGACCAATACCTCTTTATTTTTTAACAATCTTGAGGAGGGTGACATGTGCTTGATCTATAATTCAACCCTTCGGGTGAATGCATCACTATTTAATAATTTAACAAGTTTAGTGATAAATGAAACTCAATTCTTGCCATGATCGACAAGTTCGTCGCTATTGTATGTTTTAACGAGCCTAACGACAGTGAAAACCTGATCCTTTTTCATATTTGGAGAGTTTGAAAAAGAGAACAAAAGAAAACTCCATGAGTTATTTTTCGTAAATTTGTCGTTCAGGTTAGAAAAAGTGTAAAATGATACCTGAGAAAACCTCTTAGCCATGTTCGACTAATGTTTTCCTTTTTCGTAAATAATCTCTCTCAGTCCAGAAAAGGGTTAAACTTATATTGAGTAGATTTTGTTTCATTTACTTTTACGAGCTCGAAAAGACAAGTGCTCGACAATATTTTTACATTATCAGGGTATGAAAAGAGCTAAAAGAAGACTCCAGGGTTCCTTTTTCACCGTTATCGAAACTCTAAAAAGAGAGAAAAATGCGCTTCAAGTCCTTTTTCATTTTTACAAATATCTAAAAATAAGCATAAAAGTATGCTTTGTGGTCAAATCATTCTTGAATATGTGTGCACGAATAATTTGCTATATCAACTGTAAAACTTGTTCATAAAACCATCAAACGGATTAAAAATACTTGTTTTATAGCAAAAATGAATAAAAACCATAGTCACAACATTAAATATGATTTGAAATAATAAAATTGACTAATAAAAAAGAGTTTTTACCATTCATTTTTACCATTTGAGCAATAGGAGCTCTGCAACATTTTTTTCCCCTGAACTTTAATAGTTGATTGTGACAGATTCTATGGACAATTTTCCTCGCCGTTCGATCCAGGTTGGAGCTATGAACCTTCTCTTTCTTTTAATATCATTTTTATTGCATTTCATTGTAATTTTATTAATTTTTTGAGCCACTTAGGGTAAATATACTATACTCAGAGGGAAATGCACCCTTGAATGTCAACAAGTGCATTGAAATTGAAGGCCAAATGCACTGCAACACTCATTCCCTTGACCTGGGGTGCGTTGGGCGCAATTTACATTTTTGTTTCTTGCTATATGCCCAAAATTTCCCAACTTTTTTGCATGAAATGGATCCTAATGAAGCTTATGATTGTGTTTCAGGTATTCATCAGATCCAAAATGACGATTACATGAAGGGAAAGAGAACACGAAGAACATAACATGATTGCCCTAAATGATCCAAAGATAGTAAGAGCCCTCAGAGATTGTAGGTTGCTAAAGTAATTCAGATTGTTGGGTATGAGGCAACAAATGGAACTACTAGAGTTCCTTGTTCATTCATGGGATCCGATAATACAGGATTTTCACATTGGGGATAAAGTGGTCCCAATATTAGTGGAGGAAATTTATTTTCTCACAAGATAATTGAGGCGAGGTTCGCCCATTTGTCTTTCAGGATCTGCTCTTTGAGGAGAGAAAATGAGAGATTACATACTACAACACTTCCATCTAGAGACTGAACCTATTAAGGATGGGAAAATAAACATCCACGATGTACGTGATTTTCCTTTTGAGGACCATAGGGAAAATCTTGACGGTTCCACTACACTACATGTGTCAAATAGATCATACATACAGTATGCATTGGAGTGTTTGGAACCAAAATTATTTAAGTGGGTTGAAGTTGCCCTCTTTCATATGAAAGACCAATTGACCAAGGAAAAGGAAGGGAGGAAGAAGAATTTTGACTATGGCTCGATCCTGATCTCCTTTTCCTTAGAGCAGATTCCATTGATGTAGCGTCAACATGTTACACTGGGTATATCTAGCCCTAGATATCCATGGATGCATAGATGGGTAGAATTTATGTCTAGACATGCAGGTCAATTGACCATTGTATTCTATAATGCATTCTTCGCCTGGTTTAGATGACAGATGCATATGCAAGCATAAACTTTTGAGGATATCCAAACTTGATTCTACCAGATGGCGCTCAATGGGGTGCAATTGGTAAGAATGTTTTGACCATGTTTTTTGAATTTTCTAAGTTTTATACATGTTTTTTATTTTTATGTTTCCCAAGACTAAACTAAAGTTTTGATGTGTAGGTCGAGTTTGACGAGTGGGTCAGCCAAAGCAGAGAGTAGAGGAGCCAACAGAGAAGGCTATCAGAAAAAAAGTCCTTGGGGATTTATATATGACCGAGACTCTTGCTGAGATACAACAACACATAGAGGGATTGACTCTCGGGGTTCCAGATTACTGAATCGAAGAGTTACCCATGAGACTGCAACGACACACTATTGGAATTCCTAACCCTTGGATGCGGTTATTGTGTAGGATAGCTAGATTAGTAGCTTGTTATCGGGAGCATCTCTAGTTTACTTTGACGTTTTGCATACGTTTTGAGGTTAGATGACCGATGTGCCTTGGGAACAAATTTTGTAAAAACCTATAACTATATATCTATTTGTTTTTAGTGTTTTCCTATGTTTATTACGTAATCCTATTTAATTATGTGATGTGAATTGAAAATATGTCTTTACATGTGTTACAAATGTCTGTTTAAAACATAATTCACTAAGGAATCAATTAATTTGTTCAAGTTTCTTGAAATGTGTTGATATTGAATGAAATAAAAATATCTTACCAAAATTCAAACTCTTAGGAACATACGATGCAGTGTTGGGGTTCGAACAATATAAACGCTAGTAAGTTGTAGTACAACAAGTTGTGACTTTAACCTAAGGATGATGTGGTTAATACCAAATCAAATGGCATCAGAGAGAAGTTCAATCAACACGCTATACTCAATGATATTTTTTGTAGATTGATCGATACAAATCCCTTGAAAACTCACTAACTCGCCGCTCGGAGTGAAAATGGCCCATGCTACAAAGGATAGATTCTGCGTACTATGACTAGCACCATCAGCATACCCAACGAATGGTTACAAATATTCAAACATCTACGATGAAATGTAAAGAGGATTACTAAATTTAAGAAAAATCTAGAAAAAGAAACTAAGACGGTAAATGCAAATCAAAAGCATATATACAATATAATACAAAAGTTTACCACACTCATGTTTAAGCATAGTAACGTTTTAGATACAACCCATTTTGGGGTTGTGCCAATAGAATTCCATCATAATCTATGAACTCATAGGCGCCCTTAGCAAGAACTCTTTTGACAATATAGGGGTAATTCCATAACGACTCAAATTTTCCTATACCTATTGCATCAACTTCCTGATCATAAAGTAAGACCAGGTCACCCTTTGAGAAGATGCGAGGATGGACATGTTGGTTGTATTGAGCCTTTATATGTCTCTATGCACTTCGTTGGCCAATGCAGCTTCACGACGCATTTCATCAAGATGGATGAGGGTAAAAAGACACGCTTATTCAGAAGAGGTGTCAGGTAAAAAGTCAACGATGAGTTTTAGCGACGATATTTCACATTGGATAGGAAAGATAGCTTCTAGACCATACACCAATTGAAAGAGGGTAAATCTAGTTTCATTTCTCCCCGAGGTTCGGTATTCCCACAAAGCCGAGTACAGGATCAAATGCCAATTTAGTTTATGAAATCCTATCATTCGTTGAAGCATTTGTTTAAGAATCTTGTTAATAGCTTCAACTTGTCCATTGGATTATGGATAATAAGGAGTAGAACTATAATGTGACAATCCTAATTTGGTATTCAATTAATTCATCATGTGATTGCGAAAATTCTTGCCATGATCTGTGACTATAGCCTATGGAACACCAAACCATGAGACGACATGATTGAAAAAGAATAATTCAGTTGTTTTTCCTATGTTATTGGATGTAGGCATTTCTTCGACCCACTTGGTAAAGTAGTCTATTGTGACAATAATATAACCATGCCCCCCCAGATGAACGGGGGTCGCAGGTCATGAAGTCAATGCCCCATTTTTCAAATGGTCCCATAGCGATAACATGATGCATCGACGCTGGTAGTTTGCAAACTTTACAATCAAATATTTGGCACACATGACAACTTCTGACCATGCGGATGTAGTCGCGAAATATGGTTGGCCAAAAGTAACCAGCGTGAAGTATCTTCTACGTGGTAGCGTATCTAGACAAGTATCCACCACAAGCCCAAACATGACAATAATTTATAACCTTATCGACCTCCTCATGAGTGAGGCACCTCCTTAAATTCATATCGACACCATGATGATAAAGTGTATCGACGACGATCAGATAATATTTGGCTTGGTATCGAATACGTCGTTGTTGAGAGTGAAAGGTATCGGGCCGAAAAGTCTAGGTTTGGAGATAAATGATAAAATCCCCATACCAAGGATCAGATGATCCAATCAGAAATAGAGACTCATCAGGAACTGATGGTTCCGATGTAGTAGCAGTACTATCAGAGGGAAGGTCGCAGAGAAGCTCAGCCAAAACTAAAGACTTCTTTGACTTGGATTTGATGAATTCCAAATAAAATTCCTATAAAATGACAATCCATTTTGAATATTCCCCCCCAGCAATTGACATGACAGAATGTATGTCATGGGGTTGCAATCCGAAATGACAATGGTATTCTGGAATAAGATATAATGATGAAATATTTGTACAACCTGAACGACTGCCAAGGTGAGCTTTTCGACGTATGAATACTTCACTTCTGTATCATTGAGATTACAATTCAAATAATATATCAGATGTTCTATCCCATCTTCTTCTTGGACCAATACCATAGCAATGGTCGTATCAACCGTGATGATATATAAGAAAATTTCACTTTGATAGGGGGGCTACATTAATGACGATTGGACAAGTGTATCCTTGAAAACATCAAAAGAAGCTTGCGCAAACTTATCCCAATGGAAGGGAATCCCATTTTTCAAGAGACGAGTAAATCCTTTAGCCATTTCGGCATAGTTGGGTATGAACCTCCTTAGGAAGTTAGCCTTTCCTTAAAGTTTTTGTAACTGAAGAAAATTTGATGGTGTAGGAAAATCAAGAATGGCTTGGACCTTTAGTGGCTCAATTTGAATTCCTTACTTTGAGATGACGAATCCTAGAAAACGACCAAAATGAACACAAAACACACATTTATGTGGATTGAGGTGTATTTTGTAGTGCCGGTAGTGTAAAACATAGCTCTCAAATGCATTGGGTGATCAATTTGGGTTCGTGAATGCACGGATAAATCATCTAGATAAGGTTGAACAATGTGCTTGATGTCATTGAAAGCATAATCCATTGCTCTCTGAAATTTTTTCACAATTTTCTTTAAACAAAATGGGAGTTTATGATAAACGAATGTGCCCTAGGAACAAATTAATGGTTTCTTATATTGGTCCTCTGGGTGGATATTGATTTGATTGTAGCAAAAAAATCCATCCATGAATGAAAATATTTCACATCCGTCACAATCGTCAATAATCTGGTCGATAAAGGGAGTAGGATAGTTGTATTTTGGACAAGCAAGTTTGACATCCCAATAATCGATGCACATTCTGATTGTCCCTTGTTTCTTCATGACAAGAAAAATGTTGGAAACCCAATTAGTAAGTAGAACATGGTAAATGAAACCAGCACGCAAAAGTTTTTCACTTCTACTTTAATGGCAGTAGCCTTCTTCGAATCAACAAAACGAAGGTGTTGACGTACCAATCTGACATCAAGGTACATTTTAATGGTGTTTTCAATGATACTAGTATCTATGCGTGGAATTTCCTCGTAAGACTAAGAAAACATATCATAGAATTCACAAAAGAGAGAGCAATAAATTTCGAGTTCTAATGAAGAACAAGACACGCCGACATGAATGTTTTCTACAACGCCGGGTTTGGTTGAAATATCGATAGAAATGGTTTCTTCAATATTTGATAAGTTTCGCTCGGATTCGATTGCATTAATGGGAAAATAATTCGAAAAGAAGGTTTTTATTGATGGGTGATATAGTTAAATAATATCATCTTCTTCGTAATCCTGAAGATGGGAACGATGATGACGATATTCCCATGGTTCTCCTTCTGGTATCATGTATTCCACAATGCTCTCATCAGTCAAGAATGTGGATGAAAAAGGATCAGATGGAGTACCAAAATCTAATGAATGAACGATGATTTTAGATTCGCTGCCCAAGCCATGTATATTGATTTCTATGCCAGCTCAATTGGGTTGGGCGACATAAATTCATCCAACATAACAACTTCAGAATCATTCGTAATATTCCTTAAGCTAGATGGAGTGGAAGATATCATGTAGGAGGTCTCTATACTTGCAATTTCTGTCAATGTCGCATGCAGCGGTAATGTAAAGGTTCCCATTAGGGAAGAATCCTTTAAGAGTACTACACCAATGTTTTGAAGTGCTAGCTGGGGTGCATAAACTAACAGAACACTTATAGTTACCTGGGAACTAGAGGTAAAGAAGGAGATTTGATTGATGACTTTGATAACACCTTTATGAGGAAAGGAGATCATTCTAAAATATGTAGATATAATCGCAGTCATAGCATATACCCATGGCCTTCTGAGTAAAATGTTGAAGTTAAGGGGTTCGTCAACGATCTCAACTTCAACAGTTATTTCCCCCCCTAGTTCGACATGCAGGTTATTGATGATACTATAAGGCCTATATGTATGACTGTCAAAAGCTTTCAATGTTGTAGGTGATTGAAATAGGCACAATGAGCCAAGTGACTTCCAGCAGTTTAAAGACATAATGCAGGTAGATGCTCCCTCATTAATAATATTACGATGAACGAGGTGATTGAGAACATTTACTTGGATGGAGAATACCAATACTGTTGGTAATTGCGGTGCATAACACGTATGATTAAAGACTACAAGATTGTAATTTGTTGGATCAATTCCACCAATTGCCGATAACAAAGCCTGCTTCTGGGAGGTACAATTTTGAAGTACCACAAGCATCGACATAGTTGAAGGGGATTGAGCCAAATCTTCAACTATATTATAATTTTGAGCAACTCGAGCTTGAGGATTGAATGTAGATTTATGAATGACTCCCTTAGGTGGTGTTGGAATGTATTAATCACTATTAAATGACTAAGATGGTACACATAAATTATCAATCTAGGGACGTATTTTATCTCAATGATAGTTTCACTATCTGTATCGATACATCAAACCAGAAGCAAATAAAATAAAGAGAAATAATTGGTGAATCAATTATTGAAAGAAATCACTCATGCAGGAATAAAAAAAATCTACATGAATGTAATCAAGACTCAATTAAACGGTACCTAGCACGCCACACAACAATTACACCAGTTGGTATTTCTAATAACATCTGTGTAACAACATAGTAATATTGAAACTGAAGTAGATCTACTTACAACCATAACAACAACAACAATACTCCACCAATACGCAAAGAAAATGAGGAACATAGCACAACTACTTTAACCATTGTAGCCGCTACTAAACAGGAGGGCCCTTCGTCCCTAGCAGGGTGTGGGAAGAGATAGAAAATAAATGGAAATTAAACTAGACAACACATGTAGCAGCAACACAATATTTATGTATTATGATGATTAAAAGTTACATAATCAAGTTGATGATATCTCTCCTCTCTCTGATTTGTGTCCTTTAAATATACAAGCTACAAAAGGGAAATTTCCAACCAATTGATTACAAAATCTAAGAGATATTTCCACCATGATTTAGCTGTAACAAGTCGAATCTGATTATTGCAATTGAGGAAATTTGGAAAACAGCCACACCAGAAAATCTACGAATATGTCCTTCGAATAACCTTGTTTTTCTCCCAAAGACGACTGAATTTTGGAAAAATGATCATTGAAAAACTAATTTGGTCTGTTCTTCACAAAACTCATGTCTCGGATTTTCAATATTATTCTTTGTTTTCCCGAAATGTCCAACGAAAAACTTTCACTTGTTATCCCAACGAATTTCTGAGTTGGAATATTTAATTATGAACTGAAGATTGAATTTGCAATATGAAAGAGATCTTGGAGGCTAAAAATAGTGATTTATAACAAATTAATTAATAAACCATCATTTATAATATGATTCATAATAATATTCAATTTATTAAAAATAAAGGAGAATAAATATTACTAATCCATAAGAGAATAAATAATTATGAAATGGGATTAAATGATAAATTATGATAAATAATGTGATAAAAGAATGGTAGGAATGGAAGAAATATAAGTTAAGAAATGGTAATAATAATGAAAATTTAGTGGCCCAACGACTCCCCCAAACTGAACATCTTTCATGTCCACTACAATGCAATGCCTTTGTATTAGCCAAGTTGTAATTCAAATAATCAAGATGCACACCTCAACTCATGATATTGGTGGAAAAAAAGGATTATTACCCAAATGATTCTTTAAAATAATATATGTTCAATTAATGAAGCTATAACAATTTTCATTTTCAACCAGATGTATATGAAGTTGCAACAAATTATGATACAAGTAAGAACAAACTTCATTAACCATTTTCTAAAAAATTACAAACCAGATTTTGCTGAAATATTGCAAGCAAATTTTTATTGTATCAATGCTTCTCGAATTTGAAAATAAAATCAATGCAATGAACAGATTTCAATATGTTAGCAAAATGGTTGTAGGTAACAATGCATATCAACTTTTTTTTTGGAATTAATAAAGTGGTTTAGCTTAAAAATTTCTAGGTTTAATGATACCTCATTGTTGTCCAAAAATCACAAGAATCCAATTGATAGTTTTAAGGATATACACAGATCAATTTTAGGCTTGTATACCTTAAATGAGGAAGAAATGAGAAATCATTTATCATGCATAAAAACCCTTCCCCCAAATTGGAGAATTAGCATGCCCTAATGCTACACTAGAAAACAAATTGAAGTGGTTGCTACAATCATGGCTGAAATCTTTGTTTGGTGTATAACAACATGGAATAAGGGAGATTTTGAGAATGAATAAGGAGATCAATTGACGATAAAGAATATTAATGGCATGTTAATGATAATGAAAGTAACACTCCCCCAATATGAAAGATTTTGTGTCTTTGAAAAATGAGAAGTGGTAAAGAAGGGGAAATAATGGTTGAAAAAAAATGAGTGAATAATGCTCAATGGTTTTTCATGACATTCTCCTAAACTTTTAATAAATAAAAAACTTATGCTATTTTACCTCTGTAAAATTGTGGAATGGCATGTATGGATTGACATTTCTTGAAGCTGATGTAGGCTGAGATGATGCTGAAAGTGATGAGCAAGGTGGAAGCCATGCAAGTTGAAAAAAAGTAATCAAAAAGTGTAGCATGGTTTCCTTCCACAAAACTGATTAGTTTCCTTGTCAACTTTAAAACATCTCATGAATATCCTTAATCAATAATTAATCACCTCAATTACCTCATAATATATAAAAGTGACATAATCATATTGTGAATGGCATATGATAGTAATGGATAAGAAGGGAAAATATGCATTCCATATACTCATAAGCTTTGGTTGTTATGAGCAAAAAAGTTATGAGAATTAGTTATCTTGGTATTTTCTTCTCAAGGTATGTCCAATTACATGGGATTCAAAATCAGAATTAGGCCTCTTTATTCTACCTCAAAATAGTAGTGGTGTTGTTAAGCTATGAATAAATGGTGATTGATTGGGCAAAGAAACTATCTTTGGTTAAATATATGATACTTGTAGAATAAAGGAATGATAGATTAGATGATACAAAATGTAAAATATCAAATATCCTAAAATTTTCATCCCTGGCATGTAAATTAAATATTTATAACTCAATAATAGATATAAACCATAACCACCATCATCTAAGAACTTATTAAATATTACCCCATGAACCATGAGTTCTGGAAAACCTTGAATATGAAACAATAAGCTTTATCGGATATTAGATTTGAGAAAACAAGGTAACCAAGTAGATTATAGTATTAAATTAACTTCTATACCATAGGCATAGCCACTATTGCCAGTAGGCGTCCATAGCCTCGACAAGGATGCCTTTTAACCTATTGAGATGCCAATGTCCTATCTATTAGAAATAAGTGCATAGTTACAAAAGCCTTTCAAATTTATTTAGATGTCAACTAAAGATCATTGTTCTAGCATGGTAATTATTTAATAACAATTCCATTCACGGGAGCTAACAAAAGTTAAAAAATTGGCTCGTGATGAGACCTCTTGTCCTTAAGTTTTATGACCGAAGGCCATTACTATGGGTTGGTGACCAGTAGTGGTAATGTCACTTTATTAGGACCTATGATCATGGTAGGTCAGATCATGATGAGGCCTCCTATCCTCTAGTTGAATATTTATGTTTAAAATTCAACTATGGTTATTGTTAATCAATAAAATATTACTGAATAAATGGGGTGGCAGGTCAACTCCTTAAGAGCAAGGGATGGCGTAAAAAGTTGTGTAGTAACTATTTCCAACTTTGATAGTTTTGCTTCTAAAAAACTAATAAACTTCAAATGTCTGCTGATAAATATATTTTTCATTGCTGAGATTGGGGTTGAGTAATAGTTCATTAGCTAATGGCAGAAATATTTAAATACAATTATGTGGTCATCATCATAAATTTTACAAGATGAGGGACTTGACCAATTAGGAAAGTTGAAAGTTGGCATGATGAAATCATATTTGTATAATTATTCCTTAAAAATAATATTATGTTTATAGATTAAAAAAATATAAATTGACTACCCAATCATTATTCCAAAGAGGGCCTAAACCATTTCCCATTCACCAAAGAGAAAAACAAATCAGAAAGACCTACACATGTTGAATCCAACGTGAAAATTGGCCAACAAAAATAGTTGTGACTGAGGTAACAACAACCATGACTTAGGTAATAACAGGGAAATGGAAAAAATAATGATGTTAGGAAGGTGACATGAAGGAAAAATAGTCACTTTAAAAAATAATGAGGAATTAAGAATGAATCATTCCTCACAAGACTTACCATAATAATGATCCTTATTACTAAATACGAGACCTCCCCCCAACTAAAGTATGTCTTTCATCAGTCATAGTTGGTCATGTCATAAGTAAAATACCAATTAAATCCATGGAGTCAGTCGAGGACATACCTAGCAACTTACCTTGGCAGAGTAACAACACTAGAGGAGTAACAACACCAAGTACTTAGAAAAATATCACCATGGAGTAACATCACCAAAGGAGTAACAACACCAGACACTTAGAAAATTTCCTGGAGTAACAACATTGGAGGAGTAACAACACCAGATACTTAGAAATTTTTTCAGAGTAACAACACCGGAGGAGTAACAACACCGAAGGAGTAACAACACTGGCGAAGTAACAACAATAACGAAGTAATAGCACTGACGGTGTAACAACAGTGAAAAAGTAACAACAGTGACAGAGTCACAACAGTAATGGAGTAACAACGCTGACAGTGTAATAACAATGACAGAGTAACAACAATGACAGAGTCACAACATCGACAGAGTAAAAACATCCAACACTTAGAAAAATTTTCCGCAGTAACAACATCATGAAACTTAAGAACTCGCTTCTTTTATTTTGAGAACAACACAAAAAAATGTGACTTTGAAGTAAAAAATACCTGAAGCATAAAACATAAGAGAAATCATAAAATAAACAACTCTTTATTGAAAACCAATAAAAAAATAAATAACTTAAGTTACAATGGTTACGATTTTTGTTGCAACAATGTTGTTTTCTAAGGGAATCATGAGTCCGTGAATGGTGAATGAATGGAAAATGTTTTTCGGAAATGACTTGGATCTTCAAATGGAAATAAATTCCCCATTTATCATGTTATAAATCCATTAATTGATGAAAAATATTCATGTTGTTTTCTTCGTGTGAGGAAATGTATTTGAATTTTTTTTTATTTCATTATCATTGTCTTCAAGAATCACTTGTTCATAAATTGACCTCATTTATTTTCATGGGACCTGTAAAAAATGAGTGTCTACCTGCAATAAAACATGAAATCATGGAAGAAGAGAGGTGATCGGGATCTCCTAATCCAAGAAATATGAAAAAAAAACTAGTAGTTACTCTATAAAACAAATCTATGGAAAAAAAATTAACAAAGTAAAATTTATTACCTGCGAGAGAGTGGTGGCCAACCATACTAACCAACAATGTTTAATCATAACTTATTTGTTTTTCATATGATTTGAGTGATTCCAAATCCAAATGAAAGTGAATTCAGAGAGTTTTCTCCAATAGAAACATGTTTTAAAAATTCAATGTAATGGTATGTTAAATTTTCTTAGAACGACCTGCATAACAAAGTTATTTTCGATTTTCCATCTCAGACCAACAATTGATATTTTAAGCATAAATATTTTATTTAATGATGGTTTAAAATTATTAAAATTGGAGATTTAATTATATTCATGTAGCTATCCCCAATAGTAATATTTTTTTAAAGAAGAATTGATGGGTCAAATACGCTACTGAACAACCAGGAAAACATAGTTTCAAGAGTGCTGATTTACGATAAACAGTCCGTATTTTGGTCATAATTTCCTAATATGATATCATAATAGAGTGATTCAAATTGAATTGTAAACTATATTCATAGGGGAATATACCATAGAAACAGGTTTCCAAAATCTAGTCATTTGTCCTCCAAAAACGGACTGTCACAACTCTGTTCCTGAGCTGCCTAATAGACATCTTGTCAATGTTTTGGTCATAACTTTGTCGTTTCAAATCAAAATCGAGTGATTCAAATTGGGTGAGAAAGTAGACATAAAGGGCTATGTATGATAGAAACATGTTTTGAAAATATGCCCATTTGGTCCCTCAAAACATGACTGTCCTGACTGTTTTTCTAGAATTTTCATCAAGCCCCCAAACCATAAGATATGATAATCAAGGAATTTTTCCAAGAAGGTGATCAAAATGAATATGAGTGTTTGTAGAAATTTTATTTTTAATACGCCTACATACATAAATAAATTTGAATATTGATCACCGATTTTAATTTTCACAGTGTGTTGCAACAAAAACAACTATTTTTACATTTAAAGAAATTTATTCATTTATGTCTTTATTCATTCAATATTATACACTACACTACTCTACTTTGAAAAATAAAATATAATTACATATAAGAGTACTTCCAGTGAAGCCATTTTTGAAATAAGGCCTCAATTATCTTTTAATAAATACACGGGTATGATAGACCAACTTCACTGTTAAGGATGGTGCCAAGAGTTGATGAAGTATGGGGTGATGTTGCGAGAAAAAAACAGAGTGAAACCAATATTCAATATAGTCTTGTTTTCTAATAGTTGTTATATCGTGAAGTTCTTCGACTGGATTCTAGATTGTATTGATGCTTTGTTCCTTGACCTCATCCCATTAATTTTGGGGGCTTTCCTGTAGTTAGTTAGAGTGGGGATTTTTTGGATTTCTCTATTGTCAGATTAGCACACATGGACCCTATGTGTATCAATCTTTCCTATGAGTGCTTTATTTTCTACAGTGGTGAGCCTGCCCAAGTATGTTAGAGCGATGCAAAGGTTCTTACCTCTCGTCTTACCGCCCAACAACATTATAGCTAAAGACACACTAAAGAAAAACACCCAAAACTTCACACTTCTAATTTCCCTAGGGTAGCAATGGTGAGCCCGCTTAGGTATGTTAGAGCGATGCGCATGTACTTACCTCTTGTCTTACTACCCAAAAATTGTATAGCTGAAGACACACTAAAAAAAACCAAAAACTCACACTTCTAAGTGCCCTAGTGTAGCAACGGTGAGCCCACTCAAGTATATTAGAGCGATGCGCAGGTTCTTACCTCTCGTCTTACCGCTCAGCGACTGCTGAATAGGGACACCCTATCATCAAACAAACAATTTTGGTTGATTGGATCGTCACTATCATCCCCGACAATGGAGCCAAAATGTTGGAATATATTACACTATTAAATGACTAAGACGATACACATAAATTATCAATCCAGGGACGTCTGTTATCTCAATGACAGTTGCACTGTTTGTGCTGATACATCAAACTAGAAGAAAATTAAATAAAGGGAAATCGTTGCTAAATCAATTGCTGAAAGAAATCACTCATGCAGGAATAAAAACAATCTATAGGAATGTAATCATGCCTCAATTAAACAGTACCTAGCGCGCCACACAACAATTACACTAGCTGGTATTTCTAATCACATCTGTGTAACAACATAGTTATATTGAAATTGAAGCAGATCTAATTATAGCCAGAACAACAACAGCAATACCCCACCAATATGCAAAGAAAATGAGAAATAGTACAACTACTTTAACCACTCCAACCCCTGCTAAAGAGGAGGGCCCTTCCTCCCTAGCAAGGCACAGGAAGAGATAGAAACTAAATGGAAATTAAACCAAACAACACATGTAGCAGCAACACAATATTTCTATATTATGATGATTGAAATTTACAGAGTCAACTTGATGGTATCTCTCCTCTCTCTCTGATTTGTGTCATTTAAATATACAAGCTACAAAAGGGAAATTTCCAACCAATTGATTACAAAATCTAAGAGATCTTTCCACCATGATTCAAGTGTAACAAGTCGAATCTGATTATTGCAATTGAGGAAATTTGGAAAATGGCCACAATAGAAAATCTGTGAATATGTCCTTCTAAGAACCTTGTGTTTCTCCCAATGAAGACCAAATTTTAAAAAACTTCTCATAATAATACTAATTTGGTTCGTTTTGCATAAAACCCATGTCTCGGATTTTCAATATTCTTCTTTGTTTTTCCCGAAATGTTCAACGTAAAATTGTCAGTTGTTATCCCAATGAATTTCTGAGTTGGAATATTTAATTATGAACTAGAGATCAGATTTGCAATCTAAAAGAGATCTTGGAGGCTAAAAATTGCGAGTTATAAAAAAATCATTAATAAACCATCATTTACAAGATAATTCATAATAATATTCAATTTATTAAAAATAAAGGATAATAAATATTACTTATCCATATGAGCATAAATAATTATGAAATGGGATTAAATGATAAATTATGATAAATAATGTGATAAAATAATGGTAGAAATGGATGAAATATATGTTAATAAATGGCAATAATGGCAATTTAGTGGCCCAATAGGTGGCTTTATTGTTAACTTAGGAATAACAGTTGGCGGAATAGAATCCATGGACAGATTCGTGGTCGAGGTAGTAAGTTGATTAGTAGCCTGACTACCGTAATATTTATTTCTTGTTGACATCAAAACATCAGTTTTTGGCTTCGTGAAAGATAGCATAAGCACTTAGGAACTAGAAGCTGGATCTGTAGCAACCATATTTGTGTTGGATTCAGAAATGGATTTGTTAATACAACAGATGCATTCGAGGTCTTAAGAAATTTTGAGACTTCGACATGGTGAGGACAGTCTCGAAAAAAGTGCTCCTCATTACATATTATGCAAGGGTAACGAGGTTTCTAATTGTTTCCAATTTTTTGATCAGATGATCGTTCCTGTGGGGTTGAATTTTTCTTTTTCTTCAATTTCCCCTTTTTCTTACTTCCGGGTTGCTTTGTAGAAATTTGAATAATAGTTGAATTATTCACCGAGATTATCCTGATTACACACTATTTAAGCTTCATGCATAATACATAACCTCTTCTACAATTGATCATCAATATGCGAAAATAGAGAGCAGTCGCATGCGCTCATTAAAACAAAATCAAGCACACATATCAACTGAGGATGTAATGGGGAAAGCAATAGCTGAAAACCCCCAACTATCTGTATATTATAATGATAGAGAAAATGTAACAATACATAGCACAATACTTCTCACAAGTACTCAGTACTATCTCCAAAAAGTTACACACAAAATAACTGAGATTTGAACAAGTCATGAGTTCAAATCTTCTCCACAAGTCTGCCTGCCTCTACTACACAATCCAAGTTGATTAATGATGAGATCCAAGTTTGAATCCCACTAGCTCCAGCTGCGCAATCCTAATTGGAAATCTCCATCAATGTGTGTGCAAATCTCATGTACAATCATGGTCACAACTGATAGTCACACTCACCCTTTCACCCACCTCTAACACTGGTCTCCACTGAACTGTCCATGCATTGCAGTTAAATGATGTGTTCTTTAGTTGATTTATGAGTTAATAATTAGTGAATTAATTAATAATTAATTCACACCACTCATCACTAGTGTATTTATCAGTTAGACTAAATACAACTAGTTCAACTAAGTTAAACTGAACACAACTCCACCAACTGTCTCATCAACTCCACCAAAATCTGCCACATGAGTTCTAACTGAAGTCAACCATGCAATAGCTCAACTAACCCTTAGGAAAAGCGTATTTCCTTCTGTCAGTTGCATGTGCCACATCCAAGCATCAAACTGAAGTGCTCCAAGAGGATAAGATAATGTTTATAGTCCAAATATTATTAAGGGCTAATAATATTTGACTGATCTATTTTTAGACTGGCAGTCTAAAAATAGACTTTGCCCAATGTCTAAAAATAGAGGTCCATATATTTTTACCAACTTGACCAATCATCCATAAATAGCATCCTGCAACTCATAGATCATGATCCATATGTCTAAAAATAGACATAGTCTAAAAATAGACTTTGCGCCAAAAATAGCCTGCGGGCCCACTTAGTGAAGGCGACTTCTTTTCACTAAGCTCCATCATCTTGTTGCATTTTCAACACTCCCTCTCAACAAGATATGGATTATATGCAACCCCTATCCTGCCTTTGTGGTATTCGAATTTTCTCCTGGTGAGCGCCTTCGTCAAGATATCAGCATCCTGATCCTCCGTGGGAATATATGAAAGTAACATGATTCTCCGCTGCACACAATCTTTGATATGATGGTACCTGATGTCAATGTGTTTGGATCTATCATGAAATACTGGATTAGCTGAGAGTTTAATGCAACTCTGGTTATCACAATAAATCACAGTAGGCTCCAAGTGTGACCCGAACAACCCGACCAAAATCTTCCTCATCCATATGGCCTCGCATGCAGCCAAGCTTGCTGCCATATACTCAGCCTCTGCTGAACTGAGTGCCACGGATCTCTGCTTCCTGCTATACCAAGAAACTGCTGTCGACCCGATACTGAAGATCCCTCTAGATGTGCTCTTTCTGTCTGTTGGGCTCCCTGCCCAATCTGCATCCGTGAAGCCACATAGCTTCACCTCATCCTCCTGTCTGTACCACAGACCATATCCCGATGTGCCTCTAAGATAACGCAATACATGCTTGCCTGCCTTCCAGAAGAGCTTGGTAGGCTTAACCATAACTTGCGAAAGCTGGTTAACAACATAGCATATATCGGGTCGTGTATTGACCAGATACATAAGCGACCCCACCAACTGTCGATAAACAGTGGCATCCACTACCTCCGCTGAAGTAGCATCCTCCTTCCTCCAACCTCCAGGAAGAGGAGTATCAACAGGCTTGAAGCCATGCATGTTGAACTTCTCCAGTATCTCCCGGGCATACTTACCCTGAGAAACAAACAGTCCACCACTGCGCTGCCAAATTTCCAATCCCAGGAAATAATGAAGGAGGCCTAAGTCCTTCATCTCAAACTCTTTTGCAAGATCCTCCTTGCATGAGAGTATCAACAGCTCATCACCTATCAAAATCAAATCATCTACATAAAGTACAATGATCAACAACTTACCCTCCACCACAATCTAGTATAGGTTAGGATCCGCCTCACTCTTGGAGAATCCAAGTCCGGTGAAATAACTGTCTATCCGTGTGTACCAAGCACGAGGTGCTTGTTTCAACCCATACAGTGCTCTCTTGAGTCTACACACATGCGACTCACTGCTGAAGATCTCGAAACCTTCGGGCTACTCTATGTACACCTCCTCTGTTATAGCATCATTTCTCACCTTGACATGATTCATGGTCCTTTTATGGCTTTTTGGGCACCCATTCCTCGAGACTTGGACAAATTCATAATGATAACGAGTGGAAAATCCTTCATACGCGACTACCGTGTGTTTTCGCGTGTATACGCTAATCTGACTAGAATTTTCCGCGTATGCCATTTAATGATTCAAAAAAATATATAAAAATTCCCTATTTTCGGGCTGGGTTGATGGTTACTCGGGTAGTTCAACCACCCCAGCACGTGGCCAACTATTTCCAACTGTTGAAACTACTTTGAGGGAGTATAAAAGCCCCTCATGTGCATGGCCTAAGGGAGAGAGAGAATTTATTGATATTATACTCTGTTGGTATTCCCTATCCAAGTCTGATTCCCTGTGCCTCCTGCACTTTCCCAGTTCATTTTAGGAAACCCTTGTTTCCTTGAGATGCTCATCTCCCTATATGTCATCTCGTATGCACCAGTTTGGAAGGAGTCTTAGCGAGGCAAAGGCTGGACGGATCCAGACGACGGTCTGCTCGAAGGCCGTGGAAGGATCAGGTGATCTCTCCACTCGTTACTTTTGTACATGCTATTTATAATACAGAAGTACCATGTTGTTCCCGAAATAAACGTGTTAGTGTATGCTTTTATGTATGAGAATATTTGTTATACAAGCATTTATTATGATTTATTTAATGTGTTATGTGAATCT